>JAVJGJ010000003.1:15853034-15909097 GCA_035590215.1 Microhierax caerulescens | reverse complement strand
TCATTTTGCTTTTTTGCAGACTTCCTGCCTGCATTAAATATCCCTTTTTTATTTTTCTTGGGTTTTTTCCTTTTTTTTTTTGGTAAGGTCTAACTCTTCTTTATATTTGTAATTCTCATTTCTCAGCTATGCTTTCCGAACAGACAGCAATAGCTTTCTTTGCTGAATCGCATTTTGCTTTTTTGCAGACTTCCTGCCTGCATCAAATATCCCTTTTTTATTTTTCTTGGGTTTTTTCCTTTTTTTTTTCTTCCCCAGTCTGTTAGACTATGTGTCTTTCCTACTAGATTTTTCCTTTGTCTGGTATATTAATTCTACAGGTTTTTTTCCTCTCTCACAGAGGAAAAAAAAAAAAAAACAACAAAAAATCCAAGCCACTTTTGCATTCAAGTCCAGAGCTCTAACAACCTGGTTTGCCTCTATAACTAGTTTCCTTCACTTTTATGAAAGAATAAATCTTGGTTACAGCTGAATGTTTAGCCTTCCATTTAATTTAAATTGGAACAACTCATGATATGTCAGCTGAAGGTCGCTTTCTGTGTCTAAGTCCTTCTATATCTGAAATCTCAGTATTTTGCAAATCTACATTGCTTTTTCTTAGTTTAATTACTATTTGGAAAAGAAATCCATGAATTATCACATCCTGGTATATCTGGGCCCAGCATTAGGAGCAGTATTTGTTCTCCAAAATCTATTTGGAGAATTAAAATCTCTCAAAACTACATAATTTCTGATAGTTTTTATCTCACCAATAATATGAATGAGATTTTTGAGTCTCGAATATGCCTTAATACAATGAAACACTTTTTTTTTGTGTGTGATTGAGTTTAACCTAGAATAATTTCTTCACAAAATTACAGCCAAATCCCATTAAAGCAGACTGAGTACATATCTCTGCACTTCTACCTTCAGCAGAGCTCATTTGAAAAAATTCTGACAGTCCATATCCTGCTTATTCCAGCTGAAAGAGGGAATTATTTTCTCTGTTAATTCCAATTAAAATATTAAATTGTGCAAGCTATTGTGCTCTAGCGAAGTTCTGTATGCAGTAGTATTATTGGTGTCTTTGGCTGCTAACATTGGGAACAAAACAGTCCCACTAAGAACAGAGGATGAGGGACCCACCCTGTGCCAGAAATCCCTCTCTGCTCCTGCTGCTGCTGGAAAACTGCTCTGAGGCTCACTGCAAGGATACCTGCTCCATGGCACAGCCACCCTATGCTGGAAGCAAAGAAATTCGGACTCCCCCTCTCCCCCACTGTTATTAAGAGCTCACTTCAGTCATGCTGATATAAATCCAGACTGACTCGCGCAGTGCTGTGGTGAGTAATTCTCACTTTCCCCTGATGAAAATAGAGATGGGGTTGTCCTTTCTGCCTTCCCAGGGAAGTGAAGGAAGGAGGTGCCCAGGTGTCAGACTGAAACACACTGCTCACATCTGTTCTGATGGATAACTGACAAGCTGGAACAAATCCTTGCCCACATCCTTGCTGCATTTTCAGGTTCCCATGTGCCCTAAACAGAGAAGCCCTGACCCCCAAAGGGGGTGACCACAGAGCAGTCCCCACTGCCTCAGTCACCACAATGCTTTCACAAGAGAAGAACTGACAGAGGAGCTAAACAGCAGTGACAGAGAAGAGTAAAAAATACTAATGCAAAGTCATAAATGGAACCCACAGGGCCAGCACCCAGAGCAGGCACAAGGAAACATTCATGACCTTCAGCCACAAACAGAACCAAAAGGAAAACAGCCACCCTCCCCTGTCTACCACACTGGAGTCTAGTAGTCAAAAGTCAGAATAACGCACATGCTGTTCTGCCAATGAGCTGGGAAAACATCAGCATCATCTCAGAGCCAGAAGTCTAGAAACTCCTTTAGAAGTTTCTAAGATCAGATGCACCTATATTAGATGTGCACAATGAATCCAGAATCCAGCAGTCTAGAATATATGCAGCACAAACTAGCAAAGGTGCTTCCAGGAAAACGCAGCAGGTATAAAAGGTGAGTTAAAAGAATACTGTCATCACTGACACGAAAAGCTGCCAAGAGGTGTAACAGAGCTAGGAAGGAAATGCTGCCAGCATCCTTCTTGCAGGAGAATCGCTGCAGGCTTTCCCCAGTCCTGTGACTGGGCCTCACAGCAGATCCCAACATCTTATCCCAGAGAAGATAGCTAAGAAGCAAACTGGCAGCTTGGGGCATTTTACTTTAGCACCTTCTACTAATAGTTCATTTGTGAAACAGAGTGTTAATTAACACACACTCATTGGAAAAGAAAAGCTTTTTTTCAGCTCCCAAAGTACTTGCTATCCTTTTCGAGGCATTTTTCTTCTGTTAGAACAAAATATCCCTTGCACACAGGTATCAAAAGGGAGGGTACCAGTAACCCTGTCCTTCCTACCCTTGGTTACCGGACAAGTCAAAGGACACATCCCTAGCACTGCAAGATCTGTATCTATATTCACTACGCACTTGGAAACCCCCATCTTGCAGAACTAAAATGACTAGTGCACTTCCACCACCAGGTTGAAACTTCCTGTGTAACTCTTGCTATGTTTTATGGTCATCACTGGTTTCCTGAAAACACCCCCGTTCTTAGTACAGCACTTCATATGCTCAGTTTTCTCCCTTATCAAATGCTGATACCTTTCCATCTTAACACAGTCTCTAACCTCTCACCCCATAACTGTTTCTGTTGCCGTTCCCTGAACTCTTTTCAATCTCTGAGTCATAAAGGAGGATTTATTGGACTAAAGATCCACTTTTAATAATGCCTTCTGCTGTATAATTTCACTGCCGAAGTTAACTCAGGTAGCTTCTGTCCTGTTGGACTGTGACTTGGAACAATCTACGACAGCATGTCTGGAGGAATTTTGCTGAATAAAATCATAGTTGCAGAAATACCAGATACATAATGTCAGGAAACATCCTTACAGGGAGAACCTGGGTGACTAGGGGAAAATGCCATAGAGCGAAATCAGCAACACTGTTGACCTTAACTTCTGCCGTGAACATGCCCACAGTGATCAATACACAAATGTGGAAGCAATTACAAGCCATCAGTGTGTAACTCATGCTCTCTCCCCACTACAGGAATCAGTGGGAGCAAATCTCAAATTGTAATAAAAACTCACAGATGGTTTCTGGAGACCTTTTAATTAACACTGCAGTTTCCAAACCAAACAAGATAATCTCCTTGGATTCTCGCTGAGTAACAGCAACAAATCAGCTTCCTTTAAAGGCAGATCATTGGGAACGTTATCTCCTTGTTCAGAAATGCAAGTGCAAATTAAGTGGCAACATCTTTATTAGGGATGATTACAGGATCACCTCAGAGCTTCTGGAGTGTCTGGGAGGAGGGCTGGTGCACACCAAGGGAAGCCACACATACAAACATGTTATTCATTAGAACTTAGTAACACAAGAACAGCGAGTATTGTCCACGAAATGGAAATGCTGCACTGATAGCGTTAGGCAACAGTCAGCTGTACCAACTCCTAGACCACACATCGCTGGCAGCAAACATTTCTTAGCACAGATGGAGAGACTAGTTTCTTTCCCATCCCTGCCAGTCTGTTCAGACTGAATTTCTATACTGGCAATAATGACTAATAGTAATTGTCACCAGTGACTAATGATATGGCCTGGAAGTGGACACTAGCCAAGAGGTGGAGATTTATTAGAGCACTATTGAGTTGGACAGAAAGTGTCCTTTCTGTCACTTTTTTCTTACTTCTTGGGAAAAAGGCATATTATGGAACAAAAAAAAAAAAAAAAACCAAAAAAAAACTATTAACAAAAATGCAAACATGCAACATTTTTTGAGGAGGGAGACTTTTTGATTGTTGCTTTTTTAATGGTAACCAGATTGTTCCTTCAAAACAACCAGGACATTCAGCAAGTTAATAGCTTCAGTCTATACTGGAGCTCTATTAAAACTGCTATGCCTTTCTCTTCTTTTTATCACCTAAAGGCTGATACTGCAATACAAAAGATGTTCACATAGCATAATGCAGAAAAAGGCCTGTATGCTTCTGAAGGTATTGAAGACTGATTATTACTGCTCTCTCTCTCTCTGATTTCTGGCTTCCCTGGTAAGTTTTAGTGGTCTTTGCAGATGGTGGCTCTGAACCTTTCTGCTGGGATATTTATGCACTAGCTTATTGCAGCAGGTTGCTCTGCTACTGCACTTGTTTCACTGGGTCTAATCTTGGCAATATATTTGCATTTACACTTAAAAGCCATCTAAAGACATACCATAGCTTTATTCTACTCTGTGGTCCTTGGTTAGCTTCTGCCAGGAAGCCACCAAAGCTGAATCCTACAAACTATCTCCTGTGCCATCTAGAAAGACCACTAAAACATACTGGGGAAGCCCGAAACCAGAGACCGAGGTAACCCCTCCAAGGAGGGAAACTCCGTAACTTTTGTGGTCAACCTGTTCCAGTGCTCGTTTTTGTCAGAGACAGATTTGCTGATACCTCATCAATGTTTTAGAGTGGATATTTGGAAGTTAGAGAAGGTAAAGGTTCATTGAAGGAATCATTTTCTATCCCTTTTCTCCTAGACCCTCTTGAACACAGGTTTCACTTCTGTCAGAGGTCCATCTAGACAAGTATTCGTTTGCTGGCAGGGATCAGTACTGGATGTACTGGTGAAGGGTGCAGGAAACACAGCTTACGGCTCTGAATCTCCAGCAGCCTGTGGTATCCTTGCCTTCACATACTATGTGAATAATGTTTTTTCTCTGTTTTAAACTTGCTAATATTCTCCAGGAAAAATGATGGCAGGGATGCTCAGAGAATGAGGCTCACCCTTCTCTGAAACTCTCAGCAGGGCTGTTGTTTTCAAGGACTCACCTCTAGGACTGAGCCTTTCCCCTTCTCTTTCTCTTTTCTGCACACAAACATTTATGATGCTTTGACTGACTCTAGGCCCTGCTTTGCCCCACCACTGTGTGCCTACATCTAATTAGTCTCCTATTTGCTCTGCTCTACCATATCACATGAAACTTTTCAGGTACGTTCCAAACTGCTGTTGATAGTACAAGCAGTTACTCAGCATTACACTACCCTCCTTAATGGATGGATGAAAACCCTCCAGTCCTGGTCCAGTCACTTTCTTAAAATATTGCACCAGGTAAAAATGATTCAACCATGTTTGACAGAGGCCTCACAGCTTGCTTTCCACAGAAACCCAAACTGGCTGGTTCAACCATACTTTATATTTCGCAACTGCTTTCTCAACAAAATCTGCAGGCATTCCAATGGTGAGGGGACGTCCTAAGCTGAAAAGGGACACACTGACAAAGTTACTGAGATGGTAATATTAAACTCAGCAATGAAGATCTTCTAAAAAAACCCCAAACATTGAAACAACTGAATGGCAGAACTTCCTTAGGAGTGTGCATTTCAGTCAGTTGAGGTTGAAAAGGGCACAGTTATTGAATCGTTGAAGGCTGAAAACATCCAGGAACACATTTCCACTACTCATTTATTCACCATAATCTAAAGATCAGGTTAAATAAGTTCTCCTTTGCAGTCTGGCCAGTTATTTTCTGCTGAATCCACACTCACACACTGAAGAACTATTCAATGGTTTTATTACCTAGAAACCAGAAAAGGCTCAAAAAAATAAAAATAAAATGGCTGACAGGGAATTCTAAAAAGGTATCTAATCAGGAAATAACATCATTTCAAATGCTTTCAAGCCAGAAAATATTGCAACAGGGGAAATAAAAACTGCAGATTTTTATTGGATTTGTCAATAATCCCTCTATTTACTGAAAGAATTGTTTCTAAATCTTCATTTTTCTCTGAATATATACATTTGAGGAGTCAGACAATGGTCTCCATGTATTAAGCTAATCCATTAGCCGGTTTATCTAAATGAACAAAAATCATATGTAAGCCTACTTTTTCAAATATGTAAATCTGGTTTGTCCCCTCAACATCGTCGTTACGACAGCCTCAGAGTATTACAATTTGCCTACCTAGCATGCACACTGTGTTCTTCACTATGCAATTACCCATTCTAAGTATGCAAATTCATCTTTGTCCTAGTGAATGTGGATTTAGCTTTGAATAGCTGACAATGTAGTTCCACTGAGGCATTCCTCCATCATTCCTCCACAAATTTTTCAAAGGAAAAGTGGTCAATATTTGCATTATAATCACAAGAGTAGCAGCAACTGGGATGCTAATTTTAAAAATTACACTGCAGATTTGAGTGGTGAAAGCAAGCAAGCAGCTGTAGGAAGGCTGCACAGAGCTCACCATGCACTAGCAATCATTGCATCATTGGCTTCATCATTAGAAGACTCTATTTGGATGGTCAAACTCTTTAAGCACAGCCATCCGTTACTGCTTGGGAAGATTAGACAGACAGATGGCTCCTACAGAGAGATGAGTTAGAAAGAAGCAGGGAGGGATATTTTCACCAGACGGATGCTGCCAAGTTTTGCAGCACACAAGAGGTACCCTGAGGTCTAGATCAAAAGCTAGTCCTCCAGGATCTTCTGGAGGAAAATAATTCCCTGCTTCAGCCAAATACCTGAACAGAGGAGTAACTGGAGACAAGAGATTTTCTGTTGAATTAAGGATATGCTCATGTCCCTCATGACTTAGTTACTGTAAAAGGCCACCACACCAGCCCAGAGAAATACCCCAGCAAGAACTAGGTGGACATGAAGGGCTCCCAACTTCAGGTGCTAACAGCGTATGGAATGAATTGCAGCAATGGCCATTGTGACCTTCTCTTATGCATGTTTTCAGTAAAAACCCAAAGAATGAAAGTGAATGAAGAATCCATGCAATGCCAGTGACTTGCAAATACATTCAGAAAGCTTCTGTTGGCTTTTGCTCACTTTCTGGAGGTTTCAATGACTTGAGATTCAAGAGTTGCAGGAGCAGAAGTATACTATTAATTACATCAATGTATTATTCACAGAAACAGAGAAACTTAGCTGTAAAGAATTTCACAATTTGAAGCGGCACTCCTGTGAGCAGATTATACCCAGGTATTTAAACATATTATTGATGACTACAGGCACAAAGAAAGGGGATGCTGTGAAAGGACATGCTGCAGGCTCTCTCACAGGGTCTTTGGAAAAAATGTAGTTCCTCAGTTTCTTCTCTGAGAGTCATGTAGCTAAAAGCTTGTGCTGCAGAGCACAGAGGTCTTCCTAGCTTCCTCTTGCTGTCCTCAATGCACCCACCTCTCCCGCTGTACATGGCAGTCCTCTGCTGCAGAGAATAATGGATTGATCTTTTTCAGGGGAGACCTGAGGAAACAGATGACCCAATACCCTGCCCTAGATTTCAATGGGGTCTATAACTGTGACTATCTAAAGTGCCTATGCTAGTTTGGTCCCATGTCCCAGAGACTTCCAGTATTTGTTCCCCTAGAGGAAACTTTGAAAAGATCTCTTGGCTATAGAAAATTCCTTGCAGACAATCTCCAAACGGATGTCAGGAAACAGAGTCCTAAATGATGAGCATAAAACAGCTTTTGAAGTCTGTAAATAAAAGGGGAAAGAACAGCAGGGATGGTGATTACTTTGAAATCCCACTGAAACCACAGGGAGCTGCAAGTATTTACAGCACCACTGGCAATGAAGTAACTAGGTGCCAGAATAGTGATTTAACTGGAAAATAAGATAGCTACGTTCTGGGTTTATTCTCTTTGGTGGTGCCAGGTCAATTTATTCCATTTTGAAGTCAAACAGCGATTTCCCTACATCCCTGCACCATTCCAGCTTGGCAGACCTGAAAAACTTCCTTTTTCTTTTTTTAATGAATAATAGAGATATCCCAAATGGAAGCTGCCTCCAAATGCTGCTGAGGTATACACACGCTTCTTTGGTTGAGTAACATGAGGCAAAAAAGTCAAACAAGGCCAGGATGGCTGGACTCGGACAGAAACGCAGCTAGATCTGGAGCAATGTCAACCTAGGAAGGCTTCAGGTGTGAGAGGCTCATGTGAGCTCATCTCTCTTTCACAGCACTAACAACCTGATAGAAAAAGGACATGTGAAGGAGAAAATCTTTTGAGGTAAAAAACAAAGCAAAAAACCCTCATGCTGTCATGTAGTCACTCTCTTATCTAGTCAAGCTCTTACACAGTGCCCTCAACAGAACATCTGAGCGCCTGTCAATCACCAATGCACTTATCTCTACACTGTCTCTGTGGGAGTAGGAAAGAAATCTTATCTCCACCGTATAGATGATCAGCTGAAGTAAAGAAATTAAGGGCTTGATCTAGTTACCTAAATATAAATTTCTAGTGCCGTCTAAGATGTCCTGGGGCACGCAAGACATGCACAGGGCTGGCCAGTGGGACAATGGACCTAAGGGAGATCCATGGTCTTCTGGAGGCCAGGCAGGGTATGCTGTCACATTGCAGTGGGAGATGAACGTCTAGGTTTAGGGAACTGCACTGAATCCTGCAGTCAAGGCATGGCATTTGTGGCACAGCAGGGAGCTGAACCCTACGAACTACCCTGCCAGCACCCTAAATACAAGAATTGCTTTCTTGTGAACAAAAGAAAATAAGAGGAACACATTATTATTATTATTATTATTATTATTATTATTATTATTATTATTATTATTTATTTTGACTGCAGGACTGTTTTATTACTAAAGCCAAGTTTCACGTGCCTGGCACCTCTAAAATAACTCCTGCTCTCAGTAGCCCATGTATTGCCCTTTTCCTAGCTGAGTATGAATACACATCCATATTGTCTTTCAGCCACTATCAAGAAGATACCACCTATGGAACACAGTTATTTTCTGTTAAACTCAGTAAAAACACTTAAGATTGTAATACAAGAAGCCAGAACCAATATCAGAGTAGCTTTCCTCTATGACTTCTACATGCCCAGACCTCATGCTGAAAGGTGAAGTCTACCTCCTTGTGGCAGTATTTACAGAAAGACACTTTGACTTTAGCTCATGGCAAAACCCTGATGACAGTTTAGGAGCTTGTAATGAGCTTAAGGAGGAAGAATGAAAGGATGGTCAAGGTCATAGCTCCCATAGGAGTGCCATCAGTCTTGACATGTACAGCAAATAACGTTCTCAAGCAGCTGCCAAATCAGAAATAAGCTGTATGCAGAGAAGCTGTGCTGGCTTGCTGCAGGCTCTTATTTTGGTGCATTAGGCTGAGGACAGATTTGCAAAACCACTCGAGCAATTCGGACATTTGGTTCCCCTTTGAAACAGCTCAGTGAAAGAGGCAGTGGTGAAGCACCAGGCTGGCAGGTCTGGTTGCTAGAGCAGCTTCCTGCAGCACAACCTGCAGCCACGCAAGCATCTCTCCTCTGCCATTTGCCCATGTCCATGTACCTTGCAGGTCTACAGCCCAGCTGCTACTCAGAAACAAAGGTTTAACCAAACAACACCTGAGGGCAAGGCTGGTTTCAATCCTCCTTTCTGGCCTCTCTCCCAAAGATAAAAAACAAACATCAGACACAATTCTTTCCCCAGCCACAACAGGTACCCTCCATTGTATTGGAGCTCCAACAGTGAGCTGAATCTGATCAATGCCTTAATTTACTTAAGCCTCCCAAATACTTGAAACGGGAGAAACATATTTTTATGTTATTATTTTTTATATATATGAAATCTGATTAGAATAATCCTGGCAAAGCAGAGAGTGATAAGCAAATAGAGTAGGTGAAAAAAAGATAGTTTTGAAGGAGGAAATTGATTTCCTTCTATCCCTCCAAATTTGAATAATAAACCTTCACAAAGAACTTCTTCACAAGAAACTCCTGTAGATGCAAGAAACTGTAATTTAAAATACTTTAATAAATCATCTCTTGGACCCCCTTACAAAAATAGAGGTTGTTGCAGAGTAAGAGGTTTGCAACATTTACACTTGGAATCCAGTGGCCAGCACTTTCATGGGGCACAGGAAAATATGAGAAAACACTTGAAATTACCCAGTCTCATGTAGGAAACTGAGGCTATGGAAATCCAGGTACTTTGACTGCTTTTGCAACTAATTAGTTACAAACCAAATAGAACTGTAAACAACAGGCATCTTTCCCCTTTCTACACTTCTGTTTTCTTGCGTAGGAAAGTGGATATCATCTCCTTTCTCTGGAAATCACACTTTGAGCTTTCTGGTAGAAAAGCAAAAAAAAAAAAAAAGAAATAGCAAGAAAAGTCTTGCTATGACTTTACAGAAGGACGTGATGATTTTTGATTTCCAAAACAGGCACTATTTCTAAATAGATTACCATTCATTCACCAAAATTCTAGAACACTATTAATAAAGGAAATTATTTGATAATTCATATTCTGATGCCTCAGAAAGGAATAGGTTTCATATATACGTAGTTGTATTGAGCATGCACACACTGGACACTCCCCAAATGACTGAGCAGACCAGATTCCCAAGTGTGCTGAAGTAAATACCCTCATCTCACTTTTCTGACTACATGAACATCAGTGGGTGTGCTCTAGATGTAAGCCAGTGGCAGAGACATAAGAAATGGAAACACCCCTTCAATACCACAGAAATTGTACTGGTCCTTCCATTGCCTTGCCATGTGATGCTTTACAGCAGGGGTCCTCAAACTTTTTAAACAGGGGGCCAGCGTGCAGATTAAGTGGCAGGAAGACATCTGCAGATGCGTGGTTCCGCACCCCCCCCCCCCCCCAGCCCCCGGAAGGGGGGGGGCAGATTGAGGACCCTGGGGGGCCATATCTGGAGGACCTCTGCTTTATAGCCATGCTTACTTACACCACTGAAAAAAACTAAGAACAATGTTTTCTGGCAAGTCACACCCAGTCCACCCTCCAAGCAAAACCACCAGACAGAGTTTGGCCCGCATCTCTCACTAGGTCCTTGGTCACATCTGGATGGCACAAGATGCCCTGGAGAGAGGAAGTGCATGGCACCACACCAGGGCTGTAAAGCACTACTGAAGCACCATGAATGCTGGACAGACTGCCCAGCAATCCACCCAGATGGTTTCTGGTACCAAACCTAGCTCTGAAAAAACAGGTATTTCTGCACAGCCCAAGAAGATGTTTTCACAGTGGTCAGCTTGCTAGGCTACTGTCCCTGTTATTGGTTTCTCCTAGCTGTCACTACGTGGCACATACTGGAGCTGGACACTGACTCAAATGGACCCACAGGGGCCACCCCTACATTCATCTCAGCAAGAGCAATGGGATCTACTGAGTGCCCAATACCTTTGAAAGCAGAGCTTTAAATTGTCTGAAAAATCTGTGCCTGGTTTTGTTACTGCAAACAGTTTTCTTGCAAGACTTGGCTGTTCAGCTCCCACGGGCATCAGCGCATTACATGTGCTTGTTTCCAGAGCACCGCTGCAATCCTGAGCTTCTCAGGAGCTGTTTCCAATTCTCCACCTGCCATCTTGTGAAGCCAACATTGTAAACAGCCCCAGCTTCATGGGTGGCTGAAAAAGAGATATCTGCAGTGCTCTGAGCAACTGCACTTGACATACGGTATTAAGATGTGCAAGGGAAAACGGCTGGCAGAGTATGACTCTCCTGTGGTTCTTTTGCCTGCTCCCATTATCCTCAATGAAGATTGCTAGGGTCATAAATGCTGAGGAGACAGAAACGAACTGAAATGGGAAGACAGAGAGGGAGAAGCAAGCCCTGCCTACACAACATACAGCTTTCAAAGCAAACTAGTTTGCTCAGACACCAGATACTACACAAACAAGTTGTGCTGCTGCTTATGTACCAGCTCCCTGAATAATCACAGTGATACAAAAGAAATCTTGCAATTAAGGCAAAGAATTAGGATGAGGAAAGACAGAAGGCATAATCCAGTCTGCACTTGTGACCTTGGGCATGTCACCTCACTCCTCTACTGTTTCCTTAGCTATGTGATGAAGCTTCCCAGCCTGAGTGGAAAATATTGGAAAGCATGGGAGAGTCCAGGAGCAACTCACAGGTAAGTGATAACAGATTATTTTCAGTGCCCACACCACTGGCCTCTGCAGCCCCAGCTAAATTAATTTCTCCCACTGCCAATGATCAGACAACCCAGACATCCTCAGACTAGTACATCTCTGAAGGCCAATCATGGGATGTAGTTTTAGACAAAACAACTGCATTTTAATGGCCATCTACCAGACACTAAGAGCCACAGGCTAGGTCCTGGATTACTTTGCCAGCATTTACGTGGTGCTCCCATCAGAGATTCCAGTGACACAGCACCTCTGCGACCTGGCCTCTCATCAAAAGCTCATGTTCCATGTAAGCTCTCACTCCTCCTCCTAGTGCAACACCAGGAGTTATCACCAGACTACCCTGCTTCTGATTTCACCTCAAGTACTTCTACAGTCCTTCCCTTTGCTCCATTCCCTTCCTGCTCACCATGGTGTGCGGTGGAATTCACCAGCATCCACAGGGAAATTCTGCTATAGGCAGTAAGTGTAAATCATAAACTGGGCAACAAAGTTTTAAATTTAAGAGACAATCTTCAGTGCAACAGGACCATGAGCATCATAAGGTTGGCCAAGCTACAGCCTGCTCTTAGAGGTGTTTTCTATTTTTTCCCTATAAACTAAAACTCATAGATGCGTCTCCTGCAGTAATCCTCCACTTTCTCCAGCTGGAGAAACCATGCCTGTCTTTAGGTTTAATGCCTCCAGACTGCTTGGTAGGGCAGAGCACTGCACTGCACTTGTGGACTGGGAATAGGGGGAGGAAAGCAAGTCCCCACACAATGTCTCCAAGTTTCTTCCACACCAAGCCAGAAAAAGGGCATGCCAGTTCCCAGACAGGTCTACAACTTGAAGCATTTGGATGGCTGTGGCATTTTAGATGCCTTCCTATCACGCCAGGTGCTTACAGGACATACATAGCCATGCCCTGTGGACAAGATCCTGCTAAGCCTCTGTGCAGATACACACAGGCAGGCAGGAGCCAAGAAAGACACAGGACATCACTCAACACAGGACAGCCAGTGTTGTTCAGCTACAGCTCCCAGAGCATGCCAGGAAAGGCAAGGAGGAAAAGGAAGGGTTTTGCCCAGCCAAAATGCGTCCAACAGCAGTAAGTGGTACAAGAAGATGGAAGGTGCTTTGGACAAGCTAGCGTAAGAGCTGTGAGCCTTTTTACTCTTAAGAACTAGAAAGGCAACAACTAACATTATGCATCCCAACTGGAGTAGTGCTGTGCAGGTGTGCAACCAGCTAATTCTCCTGAGCCGGGTGCATCCTCAACAAAGGTCCTTCCTCCAGCCAGAGTCTGCTCTGCCCTACTGGAAAGCAAGGGCCTCTTTGCAGCCCTCTACCTGACATGAGAACAGGCACAGTACAGAAGAGTGGGCTACAGGAAATAAGATGTTATTCCCCAACTGCAGGTAGTGATAGTCCTCCTTGGCAGTGAGCACAGCCCAAAAGTCAAAACCCATCAGCTGCCCCAGCTCCACTGACTGCAGCTACCCAGCGTCAGGAGGAAGGGGGAAACCTCTTTGCAGTGCAAATGAACATACAGACTCTGAACACTGCAGCAGGAATGTCAAAACTGTCCTTCTCAAGCACTGCTTGCTTTGGAGAGATCCCTGCTGGGGGAAGCAATAGCCCAGCATGGCCACTGTGCTTGTGGGAATATCAGAATTAGGCTAAACCTTGCTCCTCATCTCACTTTGCACGTGCCTAGAAAGTTGGACATTGTCTTCCTCGGCACCTCCTCACCTAACAGCATTGCTCAAAATCCCTGAGGTTCTAGCCCTCTTCTATTTCATGCTTACAATGACTTAGCGGTAAAAAAGAAAAGGCTATGCAGGAGACTCAGGCTGATTTCTCTCTCAGAGGCTTTAGAGAGAAGCAGACAATCTTTGTCCAGTTGCAGTAATTCCTCTGCAGTGCTCCAGACAGCATCTGGGACACTGTAATGTGTGCATGCAACTCCCAAGTGCTGTAATCAATAATGCATCTGATGCACAGCCTTCAGAGGAGCTGACCAAGGAAGCTTCTTATAAAGAGAAGCAAATCCTTTGGTCTTCTCAGGAGGAAAGTGTAGAGGAGATAGGAAGATTTACTACTGTCATGCCATGTCTTATTTATGTCAAAAGGGTGTTCACATTTCAGAAAGCTTTTAAGTGTGGGGCTGGTGCCTAGATATGTATTTGGGGGATTAGAGAGCACATTGTGAATATTAAAATACTTTTAACTTCCTGGGTTTCAGCTAACATACAGAAAACAGCTGCACAAAAGGCAACCATTGCTCCCAGTGCATTGCCCCTCTGCACCATGGATGCCACTGGTATGTTAGAGATGGCAGGTGTCCCTCATAGCCTCTTTACTGCATTCTTCATGGCTGAGATGTCAAACCACCAAATTAACCTTTGACTCATGCAGGTGCACATGCACAGTATCTATTGATCTCAGAGAAGGACAATTTAACATAATTTAAAAAATTTCAGGCCTTGTCAGGCTCTTCCATAGAAGCACAGCCATCTCCACACAACAAAGGATGAAATCCATAGTTCATCAGCAGGGAATAAGGTCCCCTTTTTAATCAAACAAAAGCTGTTTGGGAAGCCACAGGTCTAAGTCTACATAGCTTCCACCCACCAAGATAAATCTTTTGGTCAGGGTATATTGTCTGAAACACCAGTATGAGGTTAAGGAAAAGGAAGAAGCATGACAGGAACAAGACAAGTAGCAGAAGGTGTTGAAAACTGCAAGCAAGTGGAATTAGTCACAAAAGATCAAGTGCATAACCTAATTGCAGGCAGTAAAGTGATGATACACTACAAAAGGCCTAAAGGGTACCACCCCAACTACAAGTACTTGGTTTTCTAGTCCTATGAGAAGTCTACAACCAATTGCTGGTGTAGCACAGGTAAGTTTCACCTCAGCTTGAAAAATACAGGTCACAAGACCAAACTCTGCTCTAGGCCATCCCATCTAGGCTCAGCACCCCCAGAAAAGTGAGGCTTTCATCCTCCTATTCATGACATTACTACTGGTAATCTCAAAATGCCCCATTTTTTCATAATCCTGCATCTGTGCCCGACCCTTCCGCTCCCACCCTTGCGGCACCATCTCGTGTGGCTGGCAGCCATTACGCACTGCCACCGCGGTCACCTACCCAGCTCTATTTTAAAGGGGTCCCGAGCGCACGGACCAATCAGAAGCGCCGACGTCGCGCGACGGGACGCAGAAGCACATTTGGCGCCCAACTAGTAACCCCGCGCGGCCGCGTCGTCCTCCGCTGAGGCAGCCGTCCCCGCCGCGGCCGGGCCAGCGCCTGGGGAGCCTTGTGTGCGCGCTTGAGCTCAAATTACGGCTATATTGTAAAACAACCTGCCCAGCAGAGTCTGGGACGTTGGTTAAAGTGACCCGCTCTGCAGAGAGTCCAGGTTAAAGCGTTGTCAGGTTCTGCTGGGGATCTGTAAAGAATCTGCCTGTCCCCATGGCAGGCCCAGGTTAAAATAAAGCATTTTCAGGTTCTTCTGGGGATCTATAAAGAATCTGCCTGTCCCCATGGCAGGCCAAAGGTAAAAGAGCATTGTCATGTTCTCCTGAGGATCTAAATAATCTGCGTGTCCCTATGGTGTTGGGTGGCAGCATCTTAAAACTCTCAGGGCCTCATCCTAGAGCCTGCTGTACTTACTGTTCCACTGGACAAAAAATAAATAGAAAAAAAGTTCTCACTACAGATATTAATTCAAAATTTACAGCTTGAATAATATAATTAAACACCCCAGGAATAAACAACCAGCAGATCCAAAATACTCAGCCATCCCCCCTCAGGGCCCACATTTTCAGCCTTCCAGGAGAGCCAGGCATTATTTTTAAACAGTCAGTCCCTGTGTCAGACGCAGTGGGTGGGGAAGGACAGGCTCTGCCTTACATGCACACAGCTTTTCGGCCACCCTCTAACCCATTGTCACAAGGCCAGAGCCAGGCACAATTTTCGGCCAGCACGCACTGAAGATAGACCTTGCCAGGCCTCGGTGCACCTAATATACCATAATGCAAGGACCAAGTATGGTTCAAGAAGCCCTGGAGTGGGTCCAAAGCCATGTCCTGCCTGCCTGCTCTGCTGCCAGGATGCCTTTGGGCAATGCTGCTGGCAAGGTGCCCCTCCGCTCCTCCCCACTCACGAACAGATTGCAGGCTCCTTGGCATAAGCAAGCTGGCCATCCTACGCGCTCTGCAAAGCTGAGCACACTGTCAGCATGCAACATATCACAGCAGTGACAGGCTGCCAGTAGTACAAACAGATCTCTTCTACCCCGCGCTCAGTTTCACAGATGAATTCATGGCGAGAGAAGTTGAGTAGATTTGGAGTTTTCCTTGCCGTAAGGAGTGGCTCTTTCAGAAAAGATGCCAGAAGAGGCAACTGCAAGTTGCTTGTAATCCTTTAATTCCCAGGGCCTGCATCCCTGCAGCAGGGGAGGCTGGGGGAGCACTGATTCAGCAAAGCATCAAGGTGCAATTTCAGCGCCCTGCTGAACTAGATCTTGTACAATCACATTTTGGGCCAGGTTCATAACTCCCACTGAGTGCATTTACTCCACCAGTTTCAGGAGACTCCTGTGAGGCACTATGCCATGTAACTATAGGTGCCAGAAGCCACCGCTATATCTTGGGACTCATGGTAACAAAGAGCTATGGGACCTGAACTCAGTTCCTGTCATTTGGAGAGTTAAGAAAAACTATTTTTGCTTTGCAAATGCTTAGTCACGACAGTACATTTTCACAGCAAAGCAGGCCCGCATCCAGGCCTCTGCTACTGTACACTACGTTCCCCACTGATGCAACCATTCTGGCTTGAAATAGCCCAGGTACTTTGAATCTCTCTTCCTTTCCCCTGGAAAACCACATTACAGTTCAACAACGTTCCTCATTTTAAAAGTTCTCTATCACTTGGCTCCCAGTTACAATTACATGCACACTGTCAGTGAAATTTTTTCCTTGGGTTTCTTGGCCTATGACTGTCACATCTCCTGCATTCACCTCCAGACCCATTAGTCACTGTTTGGCAAAGGCACACCATTCACTAGTTTTAGCCGTTCTATATTTGAGTTTGGTGTTATCAGAAAGAAGATCTGAATTACTTCATTAACACACACCTGACCTCTGCCAAACATGTCCTTGCTCAAAAATTTTCTTGTTCGTTTTCATATCATAGTCCTGGCCCCAGGAAGGACAGTATTTGTCCTCCTCCTACTCTAAAATAAAATATTAATAATAGTCCCACTGCTCTAAATTAAAATATTAATAATAGTCCCACTGTCACTTTTGACGTCCTGGAGTCTTGTCTAGGTTTCACTTGTGGAAAACTAACAATGGCACTATTTACTGACGGAACAGACACTGGTTAAATGGCATTAAACCCAAGCAAAGCAGGCTGGAGAGTTTGAGGAAGAGCCCAGGGAGAGAAGAGGAGCTCAGTTACTGGCTGCTCCAGCATACCCTAGCCAGCAGGATGCAAAGGGAAGGCAATGAAAGGGACTTCTGCTGTGACTGCCTCTCCAGAGTAGTATTGTGACAGTCAGCATTTGGCTCTTGTTCGCTGGGATGAATGCTCCACTCACACATCATTTTTGCTAACTAGAGGCTTTACTGCATATGATGTCCCATCCTGAGTCTAGACGTTTTCTAGAGTTGCTTTCCAAAACCCAACTCAAACATTATATTGCCCTTGACCATTCTGATTTAACCCCATCATTTCCCCTACAGCAATTAATTGATCACACAACACACAGGAGAAAAATGGGCAAGCTCTATGCAACATTACTACTGCTGAGCACCTGCTTCAAAGACTTCACTTACCTCCTTATTTAAGGTTAAGCATGTACATTGGCCTCAAGGAAATCAGGAGAAGGAACACTGTGCAGAAGATGGCAGCCAAGACCAGTTCATCTCTGTGATTTCTACTTTTGCCTGCCTTACGATCTAAAGCAACCCCTCCCCACTGGCATTTTACTCTCCTCTCCCCTTCCACACTTCAACAAAGTCACATGGGATCAAAAAGCTCAACCAAAATATAAACATTTTGTTCTATTTTATTAGGATTGGTAAAGCAACACAAAACATGCTGAAGCTCTTTCAGAATGGGATTATGTAACATTTCTTTGAGGAAGTGTCAGATTAAACAAGTCAGAACCACTGGAGCATTTTCTCCCTGATTTACTTCCAAAATGAAATTTCAGCAAAAGATCGTAACGCATCCAAACACTCTCAGACCACTGCTCACAAAGGAGAATGTCCCATCCCTGTTTCTGCAGCTGGCATTAGGTGGAACATAGCACATTCCTAAAAATCCTGCGCAACCAAGGGTAACAGAAGACACTTGCTGAAGCATACTTATTCTTTATGATTTGCACTACTATCATATAAGACATAGAACAGATAGCAAGAAGAACAGGAATAGGTCCTGCTGTTAACTGATTTTGTCCTCTGAACAGTCTCTTGCTTCAACAGGCAAAAGCTAAGTCTTACCTAACATTCCAGATGTTGATACAACATGCAGAGCAGCACTCTCCCCATTGGAGCTCTGCCATGGTACTATGCTAAGAAAGTTCAGGGACTAAAGGTCCCTCAACAGGACGTCAGATAGTAAACCTGCCTCAAAAAAAGCCACAGTATTGCACAGTCTCAGATCTCCTTCTCTGACAAGCAGTCCAGGCAGTCCTGCCAAGTGAGGTCATGCCCATTTCTAGCTCTTACAGAATCCTGAATAACCTCTGAGCTCTGGTGTAGGCCAGCTCCAATCCTGCCCAACTTGCACCAGTCACACACAAAATAGGGGAGCTTTGCTGGGCTGAAAGGAAAACTGGACCATCGAAGAGCTCCTGAGAGGCATAGCAATATAGGCAACAGCACCTCACCAAGGGGAGAAGGGACCACTTTGCCATTGCTAGCAGTGTTTACAAGTTCCCATGCTACAAGACTGGTATGTGAGGGTGCCTGCCAGGAACCAGTATTTTAGGAACATTCAATGCAAGGCAGGAATCTGCTCCCAGGGGCTAGGTTGCCTCAGCACAGCCAATTCCCAGAGCATCCATTTTGTTCCCTCCATATTCATGAATAAGCCAGGGGACAGGAGGAGTCTTACATCTCCCAGTTAATGCCTTCATTCAGTGAGCCCCTTTAAACAGCCAGCAAGGAAGAGCAGATACTCTGGAGGGAAATTAAAAGCATGTTACATTGGGCTCTTGCTGTGAAAAGGTAGATGTCCAAGATACCTGCCTGGCCTATCTATACTTCTGACCAAATCAACTAGCACCACTGGAGGTCAAATAGAAAATTAAAGAAATAGCATCGGCAGGAGCAGGTTTAACACCAAGCCTATTAGGGGAGAGAACGCAGCATTATTGATTCCAGCCCCTGACCTTGAAAAGATGTAAATAGAAGTGCAGCAACTCTATAGGAGTTGTAGCAAAATAGTTATAGCATTGCAAGCAGATTAAAAAATACAGTTGATATACATACTTCCCCAGATGCTTGTTTATTATGCAAAATGATAGGAGAAAAAAGCAGAGAAAAAGAAAATGCTAAGACACACTGAAGTCTTTACATGACTTGGATTTTTTTCAATGCTGTTTAGGTTTTTTTATTGTGCATAATCATTCCCTTATTAGCAGAAATCTTTGAAGTGATTCAAGCTCTAATTTCAGCATTGCAAACTCACAGGTTTACACTGTAAAACTATACTGAGCTCTCATAAGCAACTTTTTTTCCTCCATATTCCGTATCTCTGCTAGGGTTTTCTTAGTCTTTCCAATAAATTATGCATCATGATTTGCCATTTCAAAAATAATTAGAACTCTGAGTTAAACAACAAGGAATATCTGAAAGCAGTACGTTTTAGAAGTGTTATGCACTTGGGGCAAAACCAACCCCAGCTATAATGCCACTGAATTATACATATCACCATATTGCGACCTGCATTTCCACTATACTCTGAGTGACTGGGTGGGCCTGTGGAGGTCGTACAGCACCATGATGAGCATCTGTTCCAGGAGAACTGGGTTTGCCTCTCAGGCAAAACACGTCACAGGCACTCCCTTCCTCATGCCCCTGTGAGCCATTGCAGCCAGGGTAATGGAGAGAAAGCTGGGCACAGAGGAGAGAAACTTCACAGAGAAGGGTTAATGGGAATAAGAATTAATTTAGTGGTGGAAATGTTAACTCCAGACAGAGACAGGGGAGCATGTTCTGTGTCTTCTCCTCTTATGATTAGGCTGTAAACTCACTGGACCAGGACGTACCTTCCTTATTCTGTTTCCCTCTCCTCTGCGAAAACCAGCCTTTGGTCTAAGCTTCTCAAGCACTAAGCACAAGTTAATACCAACTGCCTTTCATTCATTCTGTGTATTTTTACTTTGACATAAAATACTAATAGCGGATCCTTGGGAGAATCACGTCACTCCCTAGAATAGGTGCTGATAAAAACCTTCATGCACCATCAGGGATTTTATAGATGTTCTACAAGTAATCAGGTGGGAACACACCAACAACTGCAAGCTTGCTATGAAGACAGTGTTTTGCATCCTACTGTCCACAAAGCCAGGTGCCTCAGACCAAGACCTGATTTTCTTGCCTACTAAGCACATAATTCCCCAGCAGACCACAGAGGCAGCAATAAGCTAGTCTGAAACAAAAAAAAAAAAAAAAAAAAAAAAGAATCAGGCATCTGGTGTAAGTAAACAATGCCCAAAAATCACAACAGCTGCTTCGCAAGCAAAGAGGCTTTGGTATCTAATGCATTTAGGCCTCTCAGGCTGGCTAGGGATCTGTAGCTGGCTTAAATCCAGCAACCTAACTCCACACTGTCCCTACCCATCCCTAACTGAAGAGGAGAGATGAGGAAACTCATTGCTAAAGTTATGAATGTGGCCAAGCAGACAGCAGGGCCTTGCACATGTCTGCAAACACGCTTCTCACTAATTTCAGCTTCAGAGGACCCCACACAGCCCTGCTTTTGTGCTGATGAATACTAGGAGGCCTTCTTCCAAGGGCTGGTTATTCAAAACCTATTAATTCAAGAGCCTGTTGGCCCAAACTCAGAAGAAGCTGGCACAAACCATCTCTGACACCAGGCTGATAATAGCCTCCGATTTGATCCAGGGCAGAAGATATCAGCCAAGGTCTCATCTGACACACAGAGATTAAATATAATCAAAAAAACCTTTACCAAACAAAAACAAAACAAACCCACAGCAATGTTGTGTTCAGTTACAGCCAGTCTGCTCTCAGGAGGAAAAAAATCCCCACATTTCCCTGGACAGTTAGTTGCATTTTATGTGGAAGCAGTCCTGGGCTTGAGGGTGTTATAAGAAGTGCTAGCAAGGCTAGGCCTGGGACAGGCTGCAGGCAGCCAAGCAGCAGAGAAAGTTCATTTATCAATTAATCTGCATGAGTGAACAATACCTATGGGGATTATTGACCCATTTATTCAGAAATCCCTCAGAAAAAGCTAATGAAAAAAACAGGTACATGCACAGCACCAATGGAGATTGGCTTGAGACAGAGCAAAGCTGTAGTTTCAGCTCTGCTAAGCAAAGGAAGAGGGACAGTGTGTCCTTTGGTGTGGGCAGCAATAAAGCCCAGGCAGCATGGCCAAGGGCCCTGCTCACCCCAGAGAGGAACAGACAGTCAAGTCCTGCCAAAGCAATTCCCCAGCATTGTCTTCAAGAGTGACACAGCTGTGCCAAATGTTGGCTTAGAGTGGGATCCTGGCCCCACAAGGAAAGTTGCAGCATCCAAAAGAGACTGAACAGGCTGAGCTCTTGTCAACCATATCCAGTTCTTTTACAGGACCCTGGTCTCATCCCTTGTCTTTGAAGCTATGCATGGCTTGACCCATACTGCCTGCTCCTAGTAGGCTCTATCCACAAATGTTCTTCTTTCTTGCCTTGGGGTCTGCTCCAAAGCACAGTGAATTCATTGATTTACTGCTGTAAGACAGACAGAGCCACCAGCCAATATAAGAAGGAAGTAGTGTCCAGCTAGTTCCATCTCCCTGGGGTAGAGATACTCCAGTAGCATCTGTTTACTGCAAGCAGAAACCTTGGATCACGCCAATGAAATTAACAATTTAACTCTTATTAGTTCACAGAGAGCTGACTGCCATCAAACCGCAGCATGTAATGAGGTCCACTTCATTAACCACCAACCACCATGGTGTATCTTTAGCCTTCCCTGATTAACCTTCCTGCTTAAGACATTTACACTTGCTGGGAATAAGTAGGCCCCAGTAAACCATCCTCATTCAAATACATGTATGATCTGGTGCCTTTTAGGACACTTTGTATGACTAGCAAATAAATTCTGGACACACGGTCCTGCTGCCCACTATCTCTTGGTATGTCCCTCCCACCCTTTGTATCATCTCAACTGCTAGCAAGAGATAATTTTCTTCTGTACTGTCTCTAATTTCCCAGCTGTCAAACATCACATTCCCAACTCTTCATTTCTTCTTTTGCCCAAGCCCCACACCTTTCCCTCCCCTTGCACTACTTGTTCAGAAAATGCTGACCTCTCATTGCTCAAAACCCCCCTCCAGACAGGATGTGGCTGTGACACACTGCTTTTCTGCAGTCCTCATTTTATGGGGCACCAGTGCTACAAGGAGCCTCGGCACCAGACTCAGACCCTTCATGCCCTGCAAAGACACAGGGCAAAACATCAGTCCTGACCCCCCAACTACATGCCTAGAGGGAAGCATGCACAGTAATGCAGTACCACACCACACTTGGTATTACCTTTAGGACTCTGATAGCTTTACAAAAAGAGGAAGTTTTCACTGTTAGTAAACCAATGTAATTTATTTAGAAGCAGTCATTTATGTTTACTGGGCTATGAAAGAACACGAAGCGTCTGGCATCCACAGAGATCCAGATTGATCTCTCTGTCTCTTCTTGACAAGCAGCCAGTTTTGAGACCTCTCTCACCAGGCATACTAACATACCCACTTGCTGTTTTCCACCCTGCCACTGGGGAGACAGAGCTTTGTTACCTCCCAAGGGAAAGGAGGAAATCCCAACCATGTCAGCAAGACAAAGATAGGCTGTAAGAGTTCGGAAAAATTGCGTACACAAGCAACTCAAACTGTTGTCCTTTCAGTGGTCCTATCTCTATTCGCATATATGCTTTTAAAGCAAAGTAAATGTCTAGATGAGCAGAATCACTGCATTGTAAATTTACACAAAGGCCAATGAGATTAAAATCTTGGCTGTAAAGATATCATAACTACAGAAGTGAGAAGTGTATTATTAACTATCACATTTTACTATGCAGAACTAGAGCAAAGTTATTTGAAGCATAAAAAATTCTGGCAAAGGGCTGCCATATTTAATAAATCACTGAATCAATTATTCACTGTGAAAATCAATTACTTACTTCAAATGAGAATCTTATGAATAACCTCATGCCCTTTCATGCCATCCAAGAAAGTTATAGGGGAATTAGTCAGTAAAAAATGCCTCACTTTTATGTGCATTAAAAAGACCACACAAATACAAGGAAATTCTGCCAAGAGAATAGTCCAGAACCATTTGAATAAAGTCAGGGTATTGCTGAGGATTTACACTGCAGTCAAAAGCAGAGTATGAACCATTGGGGCACAATCTATGATCAGTTACCTAGGCACAATTCAGAAGCAATTCCATTCAGTCCATGCCATTTCACAAATATGAAACCAGAATATAACCAGCCAACCACACAATCTCCTCTACAATGTGACCTACATTAAGTAACTACTCAAAGGCACACAAAATGTATCTTCACAGGTCAGGAAACATTGCCATGAATCTCCATGGAGACACTTTAAAGTGAATATTGCATGCCCTTACAGCAGCTTCCCCCATTCCTGCTTTTAAAGGTTTGGCAATATGTGACCATCTTCAGAAAAAGCTGCAAATCCCAATGCAGTCTCCTCCCTCCTGCCTACAAAACCAAACCACTCCAAGACCCCACAGTGCAAAGTACTTACTGAGCTGTAGAGATATCCCTCAGCGTTCATGGCAACGTACAGACCTGCCTTCACCCCTTGGATTGCCACCACACGAAGACCCACAGGAATTAGATTGAAAAGGGCTGCAGAAAGAAAAGCAAAGGTTATGGAGACATCACCCTGCGTGGCCACTGCTGCTTTTTGCCCCAGGGTCAGCCCACCCCATGCCTGACTTAACAAAAGATACTGAGCTAGAATCAAAAGTCCTGCTTCCAGCTACAGGAAAGGTCTGCAGCTGTGGGGCCAATGTTGAAAGAAAATTGTTAAAAGTACTGAATTTGGCTGCCTCCCAGAAGCCTTAACACACCCATCTGTCAGTCTGATCACTGCCTTTGCAATGCCAAGGGCTCATGTGTGCACTCAAGCTAGTGCTTCTCAATGGCTTTCTGTGGGCCAGTTGATTTGTGGTGACTGCACACGTACATGTCTTTGCCCATGGCAAAGAACACAACTTAAGTTTAGTTCACCCCGAAACAGATTTAAGCCTAGTCACACTTTCTTCCATTCGCCATATGCAAAAAGAGCATACAGACAGCAAACACAGCCAGAAGAATGCAAATTAACTTGACTGTGTGTCTGACTATGTGATCTCTGCTGTCAAAGGAATGAAGAAAAAGTCAGAAAAAGATAGTGCTCCACTCCCAGACCTAAGCATTGCTCCTCATTCAGAAGCAGCACTATATAGGGTGGAAGAGGGCAAGACCTTTCAATACTCAATTTTACTGCAGTCTTATTGATTAAAGCATTGCAACCACTTCCTCCCAATTAGTTACTTTATTGCTTGATTCCAAGTAGACCCTGTATCGCATTGAAATACCTTTCCCATGAGCATATACATTAATGTACTGTTAAGCTATTACTGCATTTCTAAACTAACAGGCTCAAAGGGGAGAGGACTGTCAGCATTGATAGTCAACCATGGCTTTATTTCTACTGAGATTTATAAGACGAGAGTATCCAGATGTTGTAGGACCCCTTGTGCTTCCACTTACAAAAAGCTAATAGACCTGGTCCCAAGGAGCTCAGGATATGAAAAGATGGGCACAGGGTCAAGTAGAAACATGAGCACAAACACAATGGGAATACTTGACTCTAGGTCTGTTCCCACACAACTGCTCTGAAACAAGAGTATTTTTTCTGGTTTCCTGGTCATGAGGTCAGATTGCCCCTTCCACATTCATGAATAATTTCTCATGGCTTTTTAAACACACTCACTTATTTGCAAAAGCCTGCTTGAAACTTCAAGAGTTTTGGGGCGTTCCAGTTGGTTCAGGGGAAACCTGTGACTGGGCAGAGTGCAGGGGAAAGACTGAGTGACACAGCACACAGTGGAGCATTCCTGTTTTCCAGCTGACTGTTGATGACATCATCCTCTAGCTGACTTATTTATAGATGATTTATGAAGTTTTATGCCTGACATCACACTGGAGCAAGCACAGCATAAAGTGGTCTTCACATAACAGTTGTAGGAGAAAGTGTCTTCCTTCTCTGTGCCATCTCCCAGTGTCTCTTTCCCTAGAAGATGGACCACTGCTGATTTAACATCAGCCTTGAAGGATAAAGCAGCTTTTGCTGAAGTGGCCTATTCACAACACTACAGCTCCTCAGGCCAAGCTAGTGTTAATCCTGGTATAACTGGAGAGAATCTAGTCTAGCTCAACATCAGCCTCCTGCCCTGAAGAAACTGGTTAGATGTCCATGTGCCATGTAATGCATGGATTTAACTCCACCACAAGATGCTTCCCAAGAACCTCCCTCATGCAGCCTGAGAATTAGCAGAGGGGAGAAGACAGAAGTGTGTTTGGATTCTTTTCCAAATTAAAAAAAAATAATAATTTTTAGCCAATATTGAGAGAAGGGGTAGGGGGGAAGAACTGAAACTGTGGCTTGATTCTTTCCATGCAGCCAGGGGTTCAGACTACTAAGTCTGAACCAAATTCCCAGTATTTGCTCAATTTCTAAAGGAAGCAGCAGAGCCCAAAGGGTGCATGAAATGTAACGGGAAACGGGTTACATTGAACCTGAAGTCTGGTGGATCTGCTTAAACGTCAGAGGTGGATAGCTTTTCAGAAGTAAAACCTGAAAAAAAACACAGGAGATAGAAAGCCACTTTGCTCGAGTTCTAACAGGTGCCTGGCTGAGCTGGTTTTGGGGTTGCCTCCAAAAAGGGATTCATCAGTCCCAGTTTCACATGAATGCTCTTTTTCCTCACTCAGTTCCCAAGTACAACTGGATGACTCCCCCTTGGTGAGCTGCCTAAAAGGGAGGCACCTTGAGTCTGGTGAAAAGAAACCTACTCTCAGCCCCTTTCCATGCTTTTGGCACAGTATTCAGTAACATATCAAACCATATGCTTTTGTAAGTCTTACCAAAGCCAGTGCCTATATTTGTGATTTCATAGGAGAATGTCAACAGATAAATGACAGATGAAATCCAGACTGGGTATTGGTCTGTGAACAACTAGAGTCAAGAACAGTGCTGCTCTGATACTGTCCCCAGACAAGACAAACACACCACAGTGTAGCTACTCAGCATTAAAAAGCTGCATTGTAGCACAGTTCTACCATTAAAAAGCTCACTAACCAAAGCAAGCTTATATTTCCATCACTTTCTCACTACCATGAAAGTCTAAAACCCTCTGCAATTAACAAGGCTATTTATAAGCAATTCCCCTTCCCTAATTTTTACCCCACTGAAAAATGAAGCATACTGCTGCTAATAATGAAACAAAATGGGCATCATCATTCATTCCCTACAGCCAATTTGTCTTGCATAGAAAACCTGTGACAGACCATCCAAAGCATTCATTAGGCAGTGAAGTGATAATACCCAGAATTAGTAGATGAGAAGTTCCACTTGGAAGCACCCATATGTCTCCAAATCTCTTTCCACCTATACATGCTAACAGATCACAGCAACAATCCTCTGCTGCTCTGAGTTACAGTAGCAAGACTAGGGCTGGTTCCTAAGCTCCCTGGGACACTGCTGCAGACCATGGTAGCAACACCCACAACCATGGCTTTTAGGCAGGGCAGAGCATCTCCCACAACATACTGCAGAGCAGGGGAGCAAGTGGCAGGCAAACAGAAGAACATGCATCTGACATTGGTAACTGACAGCCAAAGAAGTTTCAGGAAGCAAATGCCTTCCCCTATTAAAAAACTGGTTTGGATCAATCAAAACTTGGTAAATTATCAGAGTTGTTTCTGCACTTAAATCTCAAAATACCTTTGAAGGAGTTGAAGTCTTTTGTTACCATACTTCTAAGTAAATATTTAATCTTGTTTTAGAACAAATTTAAAAGCTTTACTGTAAGAATGTAAACGTGAGGGGAAAAAACCTTGACCAACCATAAAAGCAAGATGTCTCTTTTTGTCAGGAAAAAAATAATCTGGTTAACATGAAACAGCAGATTTAGTGACAGGGAAGAGGACTAGCTGTGGTAGAATAGGACTGGAAATAGAGCACGCTGATATGAAAAAGAAAATTTAACAAATGCTTTTAAAAATCTTTAATGCAAATGGTACATTTTCTGTGCCATCTGCAACTGCATGTAAGTGTTTTACTTCATGGACAGAAATGAAAAAATTAAGATGTTAAATATTTCTGCCTATTTTCCTTCATTACATTCTACCATTCTCAACTATCAGTAGATGTATGTGTGACCTTGCTTACTGATGATACTACTTCTAGCACACTCCAGTCCTAAACCCTTTGGCCATGAGTATGTTCACTGTTATATTATGGCAGTTTATCAGCTGCAGAAGATGTTTTTAAAATGTGAATGCATACTTAGCTATGGGTCTGAGCTAACTTATTTACATAAATGGAATAGTAAGGCAAGACAGGCCATATATAACATGGTCCATATGCTCAGCTGATTTCAGCAATAAGTCAGAGGAGCTAAACTAATTTATACCAAGTGATTTGTTCTGGAGCAAGATATTTGTGCCACAAAACAAACTAATGGAGGATGCAATAGGAGACAGCAGCCTCGGTGTACCATGAGATGGGGAGGTTTACGATCCTGAGGGGAGTAAGGAAGGATGCTAAGATGATTGAGAGGTTGTGATGCAACATGTATGAGAAAAGAAACTGAGAGAACTGGGTTTGCTTAGCTCAAAGAATGGAGAGCCAGAGACAGACCTTTCTCAAAGGAACACAATAAAAGGAAAAGAGGCATTAGACAAAAGCCTCAGAAAGAAATTATAACTGGATATAAAAAAAAATCCTTACAATGGAAATAGTGCAGCACAGGAATCAGAGAGGTTATGAAGCTATGGAATAGCTCATTCCTAGAGAAGTCTGAAACAACTAGACAAGGCTCTGTGCAGCTGAAGATAACCCAGATCCAAGTAGGATGTTGGGCTGGAGACCTCCAGAGGTTTCCTCACTCAGTCTTTGTCTTTCTGGCTGAAAAGCCCCAAACCATATCCTAGATATGCTGGGCTGTTTACACCTGGTCAGTACAGTTGACCTATCCTTTATGTACCGTCCTTTTGCTGAGGCTTTTTAGATGTTCAGCAGGACTATACTGGCAAAGTAGTCCAGATCCTCTCAAAGAAGTCATGTTTCCCTGCTTAGCCCAGGAAAGAATAATGATGCAAGCACTGACAACAGCAGTCAGCCCTGAAAGACCATTTCAGATCAGTGAGTCAGAAGAAAAAGATACTGCCCCAAATTCAGGTTCATATATAACATTACTAAAGAACACAAACAAGGGCCTCACATACCATGAAGCTACACTTGAAATGAAAAAAAAATCCATGTATCCCAATGCAAGTAGGCAGAAAATCTGTCTTCTTGCTTACATTAAGATGGCGTGCCTTTAACTGCATGGTATAAGGAACCGATGTCCCAAGCGCTGTTTCACAGGGAGTTGGCTGGCTGCCCATTCAAATGCCATTAGAACTTGGCTTCTGGGTTTGGGGTTTTTTTCCCCTTTTTAAGTGACAGGAGGTGGAAAATAAATGTCATCAGCCTCTCCAGAACACACACAAAATGAGCACCAGATAATTAATTTAAAAATTGCTTAAATATTAGCATTTCCTCTTATATAAATAACTGGATTTTTATTAGAACTTTTAATTGCATTAGACATATCTGAGGGACATGTAGTGTCTCATTTTGAACGTTTATTTTGCCAAAGTAAACCAACCTAATGTATTCCATGAAAATTAAGCTTCCTTTCATAACGCTAATTTGAATAATCAGTGTATGGCTACAGAACAGAGCAATGTATGGAACACAGTGTTCAGTGTGGATTTAGCTGTGCTAAGATGGCTTTTGCATGGAAAGTAAATGGTTATCCAGGGAAGGAAGTATCCTGCCACGGCCACCAAGCTAACCTTTGTCTGCCAGTGGATGAGAGTTAAGCAACCCATCTCCACGGGCAAGAAACATTTATCTAGTCTGATGAATTTTGCCCTTGCATAGAAATACTACACAGACTTCTGAGTGGCTGGTCAGGAATCTTCTGGAGAAGTATTTTAAAATAAAAAATATCAGTAAATCTTCAAGCTATTCACTTAGACAAGTGAATTTTGACTTTTTTTGTGGTCAAGATTTGAGATGTATGGAGGAACAGAAAAAGGGAAAAAATGGTCAGTATGCTTTATATTGGCATTTCCAAAGTGAAAAATGTGACTTTGTTTTGAAGCTGTAACAGGAAGCTTCATATAATACAAAATGTTCACTCACTCAGACTGAAGATTTATAAAGGATATCATGTGGCAAGAAGCTAAACAAAACTGAATAAAGCTCATTCCTCATTTAATATTCATGAGCCAAATATTATCAGGTTGGATTTTTTCCTCTTTTGATATATCCTGAGATCAGGGGATGGGGAATTCATTGACTTCATTCTTCTTCCAAATAAATTCACTAAACTTTTCAACCTAGCCCCTGACTTTGAACAAGTGGCTTGGCACACTTCAGCTAGATGCCTCCTGTCCCACCAAGCTGCCAAGGCACAGCTGCCATCTCACCAGATAAATTCACACTCTAGAAATGCCCTTCAGCCCATCTATTTCCAATTAAGACAACTGGGTGGAAGTGGCTCATGAATACTCAGCACTTTGCCAAACTGCTTTCTAACATCTCTAAGGGATATATAAGTGGGAGCTGTTTGGGCAACTGGGGCCCAACCACAGACATGAGAACTCAGGAGGTTCCCCTGCACCCACTGAGGTGTAGTCAGTGGCAGCTTCCCCCACCTCCCCTGCCAGCCTGAAATATTGCAGAACAGCTCTTACATTTTATTCTCCTCTTCTGTTTACTAAATTCATCTCTGCTTCCATTTAAGCCCATTACTTTGTTGTTCAGTCCTCACTGATAGATGAGGGTAATGAATCCCTGTCATCTCTAGCAGCTCTTCCTAAGTCATTGACTAATAGGCCTCCAATGGGATTTTTTGCAGATTGAGAACACCCTATGTCTTTTTTCTTTAAACAAAAGCAGCTAATACAACCCAGCATTGAACTCATCCCCATGTGTTGCTGTCTACCCAAGAAAATCACAAGGCCAGACTCCTCTTGTAGAAGAGATCTACTCAGCCTTTCAGAGTATAAATGTGTATGTGTGTAGGTCCAAAGATTCTCCTGCTCCAGTGTAAATTAGAAGCTATGCCATTGCAATTTGTGATAATCTGTTCAACACCAGCACATGAAAAGGGGGACTGAAACTTCATGCTCACATCTGCTATAGGCCAAGTTTCTCATGGATGCAGCCTCTTGGGTCATTTCACAAGGGCTTTGCCGGCCTCCTGCCATTTCAGCTGCCATCTTCCCAACGCTCACGCTCCTCTCTCATGCGTAGACCCCAGCCCTGAGCTGGCTGCAGCAGAGCAGCCCCACCACACACAATACTCCTGCCACAGCACTCTGCCAGCTTCTTGGGGATGGGACAAACACCATGGATGTGGGGCTGCAGCCATCTTGAACCCTCGTCCAAGTGAACCTTCACATGACAGCATCAGTGCCCTGCTACGTGTGCTGCACCACTACAGGCATCCCTCATCTACAGACCAGGCTCTGCCTTCCTGAAGGAAGGATGCCTCTGATCCAGCCACAAACTTCTCTGAATTAGAATAAGATTTGTCCCCAAATTAAGTAGGTTCCTCATCACAAAGTACACAAAGTTTGCTTCCGTCAATCCTACCACAAAGATGAACTGCTGTTCATCTCTATTAATGACTGGGAAGACAACTTCCATGCTGGACAGGCTAGATATGAAGCCCCTTCAGCAGTGGCATGCAGAGCTTCAAGCCAACACAGGATGACACAAGTCAAGACTTGAGTCCTACTCAGTTCATGCAGTCTGTAGCACCAAGAAGCTGAGCTTATTACTGCTCTCTCAGAAGCATCAATCTGACACCTATGAAAGGAAGAGATGCTGTAGAAAATATCCTGCATGATTTTTAACTTTTTGAGGAGCTTTGGTATTGACAAAACTACTACTTTTGCAAAAGGAAGGCTGGCTACTGTTTTGCATTTGTTTAAACCAGTATGACTCCTGCACGTGAGCATCATTTTTTAACCTGCATGGCTTTAACTGCACTTCGCTGTCCTTTGCTGGACAGCATGAACCCAATCCCTTTGAACAGGGTTTTGAAAGATGACCTCCTTTGGAAAGGTCACTCAATACCCTCAACCTCTAGACTAGCCTCAAAGCACCAGACTTTGGCAAACCAGCTGGTTTTCTCCAGCCTGGAAATTCCTGACGCTTGCTGAATTTTACAGGACAAAATATTGAAAACAATTTTCTCCTCTTCTCCTTGGAGAGAGAATTCCCTATATCCTTTACCCACGTGGCATGTGTATAAATATAATCTCCTTTCTCTTCTGGCAGCAATTCAAATCATGGGTTTTATTCTCCACCCCACCCAGATGGCAGTTACAGAATCGGGGCAGGAGGGAAGAAGACCAGAGAGGAAACATATGAAATTATACAGGCAAGAATTAAAGGGGAAAGATAGATAGAAAAAATGTGCAGAAAACAGCTGGCTTCTTCCTAATTTGATCTTTTCAAAAAAAGCTGCACAAGTGAGACCCACTAGGTGATGCATTTGACTGTAATTGGGTTACAAAACAGGCTAATTTTTCTTACTGTAGTCGCTGTTTTCATCCTTGGTCCCATCAATTGTACCATCTGGGTGCATCTGCAGGAAGTATTCCTGCTGGCTGAATAACCTTGTCACAATTCCTTTCAGCTGGGGTTCTGCAAAAAATAATAATAATTATTAGATATACCAAGTAGCAAGAGACCCAATTTGCTCAGCCCCCATTAAGACCTGAGTAAATGTAGAAGTGTTTGGCAGATAAGACAGCTTTCTGTGATTCCTTTCAAGCGTGGTTGTAAAAATATTCATATATACATAGACATACAGGCAAATAAAATGGAGATCAGATGAGCAGGTAAAATGCAATGCATAGTTGGTGCAGCAGAAACAGATTTATGGAACTTCACTGAAAGTTACTACCAAATAAAAGTCTTTAGACAGCTTGTGTATTCTGAATATGCCACTCGTTCAGAAGAGCATTTGCTAGTGGTGTTGCAAAGAATTTGCTTATTGTTTCTCATTTTGTCTGTGAAGCCAACTACCTTGCTTTCTGTATGGTTGATTCACTATTGTGCAGTTCGAGTTTTATGCCAATGAAAATCTATTTAAATCACTGGTATTATAGTGGTGTAAAACCAAAGTAACCAAGTGCTGAATCAGGCTGCATGAGTCCAACTGTGTAGGACTCTGGGAGCAAAATCCTGAAAGGAACAGATGCAAGACACCTCCAAAACTGACCTCTGAAGCATTTATGGGCACCTTAAAACGCCTCTTTTAAAATCCTGCATGTTCCTCCTTCCCAAAACACATGCCACATACTCTGGTAGATGAGAATCACTCTTTGCCTCTAGCAGGGTCCTTTCCCCTGCACATTATGCACCAGCCATGGACTGGCTACAGGCTTCCCTATTGCCTCAGCAACATTTTATACGTGCGCTGAAGAGGAAAAGGAAAACACAAAAAAGGCAGAAACAATTTGAACTTCACATGACAGATATGCAGCATAACCACCTGGCTCTCTGTCATCCAACCGATCATACACAAATTAAGTGGTCAATGATAAATTCAATTTTAATCATGGGAGTCTTACAATTTGTCACAGGCATTGCTTCTGGAAAGCAAGCTAGCTGGCTACACATGAACAGACAGACACACTAGCTGGATAGCAGAGATCTTCCCTGTGTGACAGTAGTTTGTAGTTTTATGTGACCACCCACCAAAAGTAAATAAATAAGACCTAGTTATTGCTGGCTCAGTAGACAGGAAAAAATCCAGTGTAGCATACTAAAATCTTGTCAGCCTCCCATGTTTCATGCTTCTAGTGAGGCTGTTTAATAAGCCATAGTCATTATATAACTCCAGTCACATTGTGTGTTAAGTGTTTCCATTAGAAGCCCTATCTCTTAACGATTTTGCATGGTGCTGTACAACTCCCCTTTGAGGATGGCACTCTCACAGCCTGCACTTCTGCACAGGCAACCCCCACCCCCCCAGCAACCAGGGACCTTGGATGCAGACAGGCTGCAGGTGCAAAGGATTTCAGCTTTAGCAATCCCTCCACCAGCTGTGGCAGAGTCAGGTACTATTTCACAGCTACAAAGCCACTGAATAAATCTGTATCAGCTGGTTTCTATGCTGCCTTAAAAAAAAAGTAATTTCATAGCAACAAGACCATTGTACAGTGCAGGCAGGCTTTCTCCCAGCAAGATTCAACTCAGGGACAGTAAATAAGTACAGTTGTACTGGCCATCTAAGACCTAACACTGGTCAAGCCAATATATGTCAAATTGAGACTTAGATTGAGCTAAGTGTTGCTTTCTTCTTGCCAAAATGAAGCACTTATTTTGTTGAATGCAGAAGCTTGATTTAACTTGCTGTTCTAGCAAGCACATCAAAGCTTGAAGAAATGAAAAGCTGTATTCTCACACACAGATGACTGTACTGCCCTCCTCAAGCCTGTCCCCTTCCTTCCTTTTATCCCATACCACAATAGTAAAGGCACTAATAGGCACTCTCTGATATGAGACACCTCTGAGTCCCTGAACGAGTCTTAGCCTCATTTTTACTCTCTGGTTAAATTTTAATGTTTAAGTACTTTACACAAAATGGAAGAGCTCCCAGCAGGAAAGATTTAGAAGATGCTCCTGCAGCCTGAGGCTTTCTGTGTGCTGGGGAAGGGGAGAGATTTTTTCTTAAAGCCCCTCAAGGATAAGAAGAGTGGAGATACAAAACATCCCTGACCTTGTTCCCATCTTATTGAGCAGATGATTTAGTTACAGGATAGAGGGCCCTTTCCTCCTCCTTTGGGGTGCAAACTATATTTCAGTCATGCAAATCTTCTTGGAACAACATGAAAACCTCTCCCACTTTTAGTAAATAGCCTACCAAGTAAAATAGAGAGCAAATTGCTCCTTAGTAGGAGTTTCTGGTCATTTTTAGAGATCCCCTGAGGTTCCCCTGCATCTTTGCTATAGATGCAAGCACTGTTGCACCAGAAGTCTTAAGTGTCATTGTAGTAAAAACACAGGGTAAAGCCCCAGGGTCCCTTTCTGTTACTGATTTGACAGACATATGGTCAGGTCTGATTGAAGCTTTAACAACTGCCCTTTTCATAATCCCAGGCTTTTCTGAGTCAGTACCTGCCTAGGGACAGGTTGGAGGAGAAATCTTATCTTACATTGCCATTTTTTTTCCTGACCTGACCTGGTTTTGCTGAAGTTTGAGGCTCACGCCCAAACTCAGAGTAAAACTCAAAGGGATTGAAGCAGAGAGCTCTCAGTTGTACACAAACCCACCACGTTTCTTCCGGCTCTAACAGAGTTTGACAGCAGCAGGGCTGCTGTCTCTCCTCCCTGCACAGATCCTCTTCTGCAGGAGCATCCCTGCTGCCCAAACTCATTTAGGATGCCCCACAGCAGCAGGAAACAATGTCTTCTCCAGACGACAAAGGGTCAGAAAGCACTTGGAAGACACAAAGATCTCTCCTTCCCCAGTTCCTGCATTTCCTTGGGTCTCTTTCTACAGAAAAGAAGCACCCACAGGCCGCTGCACCTTTGGGCACCTACCTGAACTAAATACTAAGGCAGCACAGAGACATGCCCAGGCAGCACAGACTGCTCTTAACACAGAGCACAGCCCAGGATGGTTAGGGAGCTGCCTGGGCAATGAGTGAATTGCCTCACCTCGTCCAGCTATCTCTACACCTGATCTGGGCTCCCTTTGCATCCTAAAAATTAACAGGCAAATCTGGCCAGGTCCACAGGGTCCTGAAATGACCTGATCTCTCCACTGACTGCAGAGGTACCAGCTCAAACACAAACAGCTACACTGGAGACAACAGCCGGTGGAGTAGCTGCTTCCAACCAGGGAACCTCTGGTTTCATGTCTGGGCATAAAGTGGGATATTGGGATTTGTCATCTGGTTTCATGTCTGGGCATAAAGTGGGATATTGGGATTTGTCATTCATACAGCAGTGTGTCTAGGAGGCCTACAGACAACATTTTAGGTGAAGGCAGCTTTGAACAAGGATTTACCCACCTTTCTCCCCAAAGCTCACTACAGAGTTACTATTACCTGAAGAGGGAACCGTACAGTCACAGCACAGGATTCTTCCTGCTAGCCCTGGGGCAAAACTGCATATTACTTTTAAGAGACTCCCTACTTTTGTCATATCATATATTTTAACATCACTTCTTTCCATCTACAGAGCAATTTTATCACATCTTCCAGCATTGCTATCCCTTATGCTGCAGCAATCATGCTCAAAACTTGTCTGTAGAAAAATCTCAAAACCAGTAAGTCTCCTTGTCAAATCAGGGTGTCCCACCACCCATAAGTCAGAACAAAAGGCAGAAAGACAAAGAACTTTTCAGTTTTGCAGTTAAAAAGAAAAAAAAAAAAAAAAAAAAAAGAGAGAACACAACCCTTTCCAGCAAGCAATATTGCCAGTGCTTATAGGAGCAGGGGGAGGAATAAAATAAAACCTCACAACATTCATACTTTTATTTTGTCTAAAATTCCCTTAATGATACTGCTCCAGGACATCAATAAGAGAAAGAAGCAAATCATAAAAAAAAAGGAAGAAATGCAGCATAAATAAGCACAAACCCCTGCCATGAACATTTTCTTTCTACAATTCACAGAATTTACGAGGAATCAAACTCAAACCTACTCTCTAACCTCATCCTTGTGTAACAAGGGGGACTCAGAGCCTATTGCTTTTGAAGGAGCAATGCTACAAATCACACTTGAGATAAACCTATTCCTCCCACTCAGGCTCCCCTGTACTCTTCTATTTTGCTGTAGGAGTAGTCTTCCCTGCAGAAATAGGACTGATGTGGACAAAACTTCAGCACCAACTTAGCATCTCCCACAACACACAAAGTATTTCAGAATGGATTTAAGAAAGAAGTTGGATTGCCTTGATCGCAAAGCGCTGACTAAACACAAGAGATTTCCACACAGCATGTATTCCCAGCATGCAGACCACATACTATTAGGATTCCCATGCAATATGCAAAGGGATATTTTTACCCTTATAAGTTATACTGTTACTTTAGGATACTTACTTTACAGATCCTGTTCTGGTTGCTCATACACAGCTGTTCAGGGCTGAGGGGTGCTGGAGAAAGCTGGGCAGACCCTCTGTTCATGCAAATGCAATGAGTTCAAATCTTTCAAACACGGTGCTTCCAGAAGATGCAGAAGAAGGTCACACCCAGGAGGCTTCCCAAACGGGCACAGCCACAGTGCAGAACAAACCAATAAGGGTAACAGGGAGCAAGAGCTAACCCATGGCTCCGTTCCTGGCCTGCAGCATTTACCAGACTAGGGGTTTTCCCTAGAGTAGAAGGCATTGTTCTCAAGCAATAATCCTTCTTAGAATAGCCATCCAGTGACCAACTCACTGCACATCCCCTGAAGGGCATCCTGCCTGCTCCCTTTTACACGTAAGGCCAAACTCACCAACTCTGCCTGCCCTGCTTTTAACTTTCTGAGCCCTTTAACACAGCTGGGGCTAACTAAAGCATGATCTGACTGTTAATCTCCTTGTCTCTACTTAAATGGTAATGCGATGCTGCCATTATTCATTTCAGCTGTTCTGCTGCTGAGCCTTAAGTCATCTCAGTTCACCATCAGCTGCTTTGCTTCCTGCCTTATTGTACAGCTATACAGTGATTTTCACTGTCCTGGGGCTTGCCAAGGACATGATGGTTGCAGGGTGCTCACACATTGTTTGATCTCTAAGGGTGTGCTTAAAGAAGGCTGGGGCATCATATCCAAATCAGCTACTCTGCAGATTCAACATTCCTCACCGTCAAAACACAGGCACTGCTGAAGTTATTTGCTGTGTGCTCTGGGGAAAAGAGCAACAGCTCTGACAGGGATGCTGGCAGAAATGCCTCTTACCCGAAATAGCACTAGCTCTTTATTGACCTTTTCTTTTAGTTCTGCTATTTAAGGTAAATACAGAACTCACCCTATTAACTGGAAAATGAAGAACACACAAGCAGAATAATTCCCCTTAACGCAGAGAGAAACTATGAGGTTATATACCAGCCCTGCATTTAGCAAAGCCCCACTGAGGATGCTAACCCTTGCTTATTCCCATCACCAAAGCAGCAGCATAAAGACCTGGGTTAGGAACCTTACATGCTGTGAAGCACTGTAGGGCAGCTCAATTTAATCCAATCTGAGCTCTGGAGAGCCAAGGAATAGGGCACAACACTGATTTCCAGTTGAGACTCCATTGTGGAAGGCAGTCTGCCATGGCCTCATTTCTTGCAATTCACAGAACACCTCTTGTTACAGCAATACCTAAGGCTGCAGCAAGCCAAACCCCACTTCTCCTTGGGCCAGAAAATCTAAAGAGACTCAACAAGACCCTACTGACAGGAGTCACCTTAATCTGAACTTTGAATTAACAGCAGGGATCTCAGAGAAGCTGCTTTTCAACAGTCTCTTGAAAAGAGGAAGGGCTTAGTGATCTTTCAGGGATTTGAGCCACTGGCTCCAAGGATTCTTACAACTCATAGTGATGCTCTGGTTGGCAGGCAGGCCTCCGCTTGAGGTTGCTGGTGCAGAACTGCTTTTAAATCCACTCAAGAAGTTACTGTGCTGGGTGCCAGCAGTGCACTCTGTTGGTTGTGGCATTAAACTCTGAGGCTTTTGGCATTACTGTTCTCCACACAATGAGCTGTCAGACAACAGAGAACTCTGCTAGCTTAGACTGCAAGTGGCCATTTTATATTCAGCAACCTGCAACAAGGTAAAAGGAATGTTCCTACTGCATGATTTCAAAAGGAGACTTGCCTGTTTGGTTGTTCTCTTTTTCTGCAGCAGGATGCACTGTGACTTAATGCCTCTGCCCAGTCTTAGCAAGGCTGCCAGAGATGCCAGTGGCAGGCTCCTGAAACATTCCCTCTTGTACCTGCTAAGGACACTGGTCTGCAGAGGGAGATGTGTCTACAGCCCTGACGTGAACCACAGCTGGGCATACTGCTGACTCTTCTGGGCCTGTGCAACAATTTTGGTGAGGATGTGACTGCAGACATGGGAACTGTAATATATCCCAGGAGCATATTTCACCTAAACGTTCTTTAAACATTTGTTTATTGCAATTAAACATTTTAGCCTGGAATTTACACATTCCATTATTCTTATTTTCCCCCATTCAAGCTGCAGCTGTCATAATGGGAGGTTGATTTATGACTCACCCAACCAGCACTCAAATCCTTAATGCACCAAAACCAGCATTCAAGTCAGAGCATAAACTGCTCCTAATTTACTTAGATTAACTCCACATTTAAAGTGCCACTGCAGAAACTACAGTTCCTCTCCCCTGAAAAGGATGGGTTCCAGAATACTCAATAAGCTAAATACTGCAAACATATGCAGACAGAGAAAGGCACCAAAATCCCTCCTTCAGAAGTACAGTATTAATGAAGGTTTGTATTAACTTGGCACAAAAATGCATTGGTGACCTCCATGAAGATTACTATGGTGGCAGGCATCAACACAGAACTCAGGGATAAAGATAAGATAAAAAGCTGAGGGAGAAAAATGTTGGGTTTTTTTCCCAGCCAGGACCTGCTAAGTTCTCCGGGGTGTTTGGAGTTAAGATGAAGCAAGTGGCTGTCCCCAGTTAAGTGCACTGTTGTCTGCATTTAATAGCTCGATTCACTACAATTATTCACTGAATCCACCCAGACTGGGAAGATCAGGAATAACAGCACTTGTTGCTGCACCAAGATCTGCTGCCCTTGAAGACCAGGGGTGTGTTTCCCCCAACCAAACACCTTGCCCAACTCTTCCAAGCTGTGGCCATGGCAGAGCGTGAGCTGTCAGCAGACACTGTGCATGGGTGTCTGTGACTGCACCTGCAGTGACTCTGCATGAAGCAGGTTGAAGCCTCCTGAGCCACATGTGGGGATCCTGGGGGACACTCCAACTGTGTCACTTGGGTGCAAAGGCAGGAAAGTGCTGAGCATTTTCAGCTCCCACACGACTCACTGCGTGCAGAAAAGCACACAGAGGCAAGAAGGATGTTTCCCAGCCCGACAAAATGTGTTCCACAGCTTCTGTGGCTAAACTCAGCAACACTGTTCAGAGCAGAAGGACATGCTCTGCCTCGAGGAAGCCTACAAGCAGGTAGCCTGGATGGACTGGGCAACGCAGCCTGTAGCATCCTGAGTAACAGGCAGGGAGAGGGCAAATGAACTGCAGAGAGAGGGAGGTGAGCAGTGTGGGTGGGTGGGCATTTGCATTTGGATGCCTCCTCAGGCTGCCTGTGCAGAGGTCACATCACAGTGGGGAACAGCAGCTGCCCAAGCATTAGGAAGGGCTCCGCAGCAAGCCGGGCATTGAACCCCACCTTGCAAAGCTGCCACAAATCCCTTCAGTTTAGATACAGCCATTCAGCTTAACACACAGGCACATCACCCAGCCTGTGAGTAGGATGGAGAGATGTAAACAGACTGACTGACTGACTGATGCTAAGATTTATTCCTGAGGTCTGTGACTCTAGGGATACTGAACAGCTGATCCCAGCTCCTTTCCTGATGATGCAGAATGAAGGCCATGCCCAGCTCCAGTTCAACATGATTACAGGGTTAGTGTCACCCTGCAATTACAGGGAATTTATTTTGAGAAGAAAATTACTCTGGGACAATAGGGCTGCATGGCACACTTATGTATTTACTCATCTCAAGTGTGAATCTCCACCCAGGGCTAATAACTACAGAGAGACAACTGATGTTTCCAGGATGCATTACATGAAATAACAGGCTGTGCTGACAGGGATGGCCTCTGTGTTTGAAGGACAAGCTTCCAAAAATGACATTTCCCTAACTCAGAGGGATGATGGGCTCAAGCTGATGACAGCATCCATCAAAGCAATTGCCTCCTGTCACTGTCAGTGATTCACTAGAGCAGAGTGGCACCTTGTAGGCAAAAAGAGCATCCCGAGAAGTGATTTCCTTTCCTGTACTGATGCCTGCAAGGAGGAACAGTAATTAGCCCTCCAGCACAGAGCACAGCTAGCTGCCTGCACCCCTCTACCGAGGAGCAGGCATATGCAAAGCTCAGCACCTGCTGTGCTCTTACAAAGATGAGTCCCTCCAGGGAAGTCTTATTTCTCACCTGTAGAGTAGGTGGAAGGGATGTGGCTGCACAGCTCTGGTGTTTATGCAGGCCCTCCCATAACCAGGGAATCAGCTTTATGCAGATGTTAATACAAGTCTGAGGTAAGGGACAGAGAAAGGAGTCATATAAAGCACTGAAAATGGGGGGTGCAACACGCAACCACTGCTAAATGTATCTCCCAGGCCACCCTTTTCCTAGGAGCCTATGTATGTTAGGACTTACAGAAGTCACACTGCAGCTTACTCACTCTCCAAGATAAAGAGGTCCAAAGTCTTGGGTGAGTCTTTGAGTCTTGCCTAGAAAGCAAATACCAAATGGATGTATGTGACGCATGAGCTAGCCACTCTGCACACAAACTAAGGACAAGACGGCCATCTCCAGCACTGCAGGGCCAAAAGAGGTCCCCAAAGACCAGCACAGGTGAAAGCAATGGGATGGCAAGGACTGATGGCCTAACTGCCACCAGATATTTTGGCACAGAATTTCTGACCTCTGGGTGAAATTGTCTAGCTGAATATTTTGCTAAAAAAGTCAGAGTAAGAGCAGCTGCTGAAGCTATACACAAACTCCATCTCATTAAGGGGGGGGGGGGTTAGGGGAAGATCTGAAAAAAGTACAAATTCTGATTTTTTCTTACTAGACACTTTGTTTGGTAAAATGTAATGAAAAAAACAAACAAACAACAAACAAAATATGTTAAAAGAGTTGGAGATGAAAGCCAAAGTTTCATTTCAAGCAGAATGGAATATTGCATTGGATCTGAACCCCCTCCTCCCCATAACTTCTTTAATTTAGCCAGAGAACTAAAAAATCAATTCTTCATACAGCTGCACTCCTGGGTTTCTCTTTGTCTCCCCCAGGACACTGTCTGTGTTGCTCTGTTGATCCAGTGTGTTTTACCAGCAGTCAAAATTTCAAAACATTTCCTTTTTAAAGAGCAATCTTCTACACCTGTATTGACTTGAGCTCCAATGAGGAAAAAAACAAAGCCTGACAAGAACAGAAAGCATTAAGGAGATATGTAAGGCTGTTCCAGAATTTATGCAGGGTGAGCTTTTTCAAGTAAAAGAATTAAAAAAAAAATATTAGAAGTTTAATGGAAAAGAAGTTGTAGCTACAGCTCCTAAGCTGTCATTTTCCGGCACAGTCAATGCCTTGGCTACTCAAGGTGAAAGCATGCTTGTAAGTATGGATAGCAGAGCACACAAGACATATTATTTATTTTGAGGAACACCCTGCAATTATTCCTGACATATTGTGTAATTAGCCAAAATTACAGCATATTCACCCAGAGTGAAACAGAGGATAGCATAAATATGATGTGTGAGCCCACAGTCACACAGCACATTTCTTTTGGGTGCAGACATGACTCCATGAAGCAACTGAGTATGTACCCCTTTATGGGGGCTTCCCTCTGGCCCCCTCGAGCTGTGGCAGCTCCTGAGCAAAGGCACCTGCAACGGGGAAACATGGGGAGTAAAATCTAGCCCTTCCCCATACCAGCAATGAGAGCTCAAAAGCTGCATGAAAATTTAGCAAATGTGGACCCTCACCCTGAAGAACTTTTGGGTTGAGGGATGATGGAGTCAAAAGCTCATACCAGCAAAGAAGTGGCCACAGCTACGCTATGGCCAAGGGAAGTGGAAAGGCAGGCTGGGAGGATGATGCCTGGAGATGCTGCTTGCTGTGCTTTGCTGCCTGGAGCTGGCAGGAGGGAGAAGCAGAAAAATACCTGCCCCCTCCCCATGCTTGCAGCACCCCTCGCCCTCCAAACAGGGATGGAGGAGGAGAGGGTTTCCTACAGGGCCACACATTGCCCAGACACATCCTAGGGACTTGTCCGATGGGTCAGAAATCCTGGGCAGTCTTGTGGCAGCACTCTGCCACTTGTGCAGATAGAAACGCTGTGTTTTGTTTTGTTGACTCCAATGTGCAACGTAAAACTACCTCACTGTGAATTCAGCAAATTTCTCCCTGTCTTCCTAGAAAGATTTGGTTTGAATATTAGGAGACCCTTTCTACCTAGTATTTGATCCATGGGAGGATGTAAAGAACAGGTTAAAAATCATCTGTCTGGGGAATGTACGTCGATTATTAGCTCAGGGCTGTCATTGAACTAGTCAGCCTTGAGGATCCCTTCAGCCTTGCTGCTGGGTGACCACAACTTGGTGACATTCTCACACTTCTGCAGCCCAAGTTTTTGAAGGGCTCTACAACAGAGTCCCCAGCTCCCCTCACCTTGAAATGCCCCACGCAAGGCACCAGATCACTAATAGTCCTCACATGAGCAGATGCCATCCCTGCTGTTCACGCCTGCCATGGCACTGTAATTTGTACTATTCTCAGATGCTAAATCTCTCCGCTTTCCCCATCAATCCAACAGGCCTGAAATACTGCAGAAATGCCGAGAAGTCCCTCACACAAACAAAACACACTACAGAAACAACTACATCAATCTTCCGCTCCACTCCACATGTCTAGAAAAGTAAATTCATTAAAATAGAAAATGGATGGAACATGCTATCAACAAGCACTGAGCAGAAATTAATCAAAGATGCTGCTGGTCTTGGGGGACGGTACTTGGTCCTACCAACACCAGCTCACAGAACAGCCCTGGGTAATCACTAGATGGCAATTCAGGGTAAAATTTGGGTCCCAGTGTCACTCTGCAAGCATTTAATAACACCAGGCAATAATACCCCTTTTGCTTCAGTATCCCTCATGCACTCCCACAGCATTTCCCAAAGGGGTAAGAGGTGTGAGACTTCTTTATTTAATAGATAATGAGCCTGTGATGTGGAAAAATTAAAGCTTGAATCAGTCAGGTTGTATTATTAAGATTTTTTTTTGCTTATTGCACTAATGCAGCTTAAGCATTCCCGTAGCCATTTGCAATCATTTTTTGACCCAAAATTGCAATGTTACTAAATTTCAACAAATCTTACACAACACCCAAATGTATAAAGAAAATGTGCTGCTTGTGCCACTCTGGTTTGAAATACTATACTTTAAAGAGCAAAATCATGCTAAAAATGGCCAAAACCCACCATGTGACTCAAAGTTCTCTCTTCTTTCCTTTTGCTTTGTGAAAATACACCTTTTCTTTTTTACCTGCACAATGATTTTAATTTTCCACCTGAGCCAGAGATTTCCTTCAACCTTAATAAAACACTCATGGTGTGAGAAAGCCATCATCTGCCTCATTCCATGTAAAACTCTGTTTTAAATAAGGATGATTTTCATGGTTCCTGTCTTACTACAAACACCTCATTCCTGATGTCAGGCGGCCCTGAGGACTTCAGGCTCACCAACCACCCCACTGCCATCTCAGGAGAAAGCTGTAAACAGCGAGCTCCCTCCTCAGGGATGCATATGCTCAGGATGACACAGTGCAGATGGAGTGAAAACAGAAAATCTGCCTCTCAAAACAGGTCTTCGAACACAGCTCCAGCTCCCCCAGCTGCCCAGGAGCCTGCCCAGCCCTCGCTGCCTGAGAGCTCGGGGTTCAGGAGCTCTCAAACTTCACCTGGTGGTTTCTAATCATTCAGAAGCTGCTATCAGGCCCTAGCTCTAAAACCTAAAATATATTCACTGGAAATTAGAGCTGTGTTTGTGAAGAAACAGAAAAAAAAAAATATTTACAGAAGGAACAAGGTAGATGTGGTACAGAAGGAAATGAAATAAAAGCCAAAACCAGATGTTTATAAATTTTAAAATAATGATGCTATGTGTTGGCCAGCAGGTAGACTCCGTGCTCAAGCGCATAAAACTGAAGTATAAAAAGTCAGAAGAGAACTGGTGGTTATATTGCATGCTCTGCCAGCCCTTTTAGCCACTGTCACAGAAAATCCCCACAAGAGTGTGATGTCAGTCACCAGAGGATGCTCGCATGGACAGCTGCAGATCGATAACTGAGGCAGAGGGTGCAAGCAGCCAGCAATTTAGACTCAGATCCACTTACAGGAGCTGTGCCAGGGAAAGGACCGGCTTGGGAGTGGGTGGATGGTCCAAGCCCCTCACCTGCCAATGTCCGATCCCTACATCTCCTGCAGCCCAGTGGCTCCAAGGTCCCCAGGGAGCATCCTTCAGCAACTGCTGTGTGCTTCCCAACTCTGAGCTGGTCCCTGGAAGCCAAAACCACTGTGTCTTTTTGCTAATTTCTACTGCTTTTTGATTTTCTGGAAGACATGGACTGGCTTTTTGCAGCCTGGCTTCACTTGCAGCAGTCCCATACTGCTTGACCTTTTGCAATTAGTTTTGCTTTGGGGAATGAAGGAAGTGTATTGGCAATTCAGGCAATATGGGTGGCAACTGCTAAGCAAAGCAACTATCTGTGCAGACAGCAAGAGGAGGGGACTGCAAACTATCCTGTTCTGGATAAATACCAATTAAGTGAGCATGTTCTATTAACCTCAAGACCTGGCTCTTTACTTCCTTCATTTCAACCCAAAATGCTTAAATATTTCAAGTAAGGAATGTTACAGGTTTTTATATCTTTATCATGACCGCAATCAGCCTTCAGCTGGGAAAGAGGAAGAAGTAACAGAATTATATTGCCTCTCTGTGGATATTTTGCCAGTTCACAGCATGTAGCTGTTCACTGGATGTAACACATCCCCTTAACAGAGCACGCTGCTGGAGGGAAGGTGAGACAGGAGTGCCACAGGAAAAGAGCTCTGCACAACGTGCTCCGTGGATGCTGCTGTGGGATGGGGGAGAAGCTCTGTGCTCTCCGTCACTGTAGCGGCTGTATCTAGCCCTGGAGCTTCCTCCTGAAATCCAGCCCGCACGTTTGGAAGCAACCTGCCATTTCACATCTCCCCTTTTCTGACATCTATTGATGGAGTCAAGCACTCCAAACATGAACTATTGCACTGAAAAGGCCCCAGAATGAAAGACGGGGAGCACAGGCAGGCAGCAGCATAACTGCTCCCCTCCTTTAACCACAGCTGCCCACCTTCTGAACAGAGAAGTGCCACAGGTGCCCAGCTGAGGGTTTCTCTTTGGGAACATGGTGGTGTCAAGGACCGTCCAAAACAGAGTTAGTTCACCCTTGTACTTGGTAAGGCTGAAGAAGGGGGCACTGATGCAAGTCAGACTCTGAAGGAGGTGTCCCTTGGACAGAATCCCCCCTTCCTCCCACACACAACTTCAGGCACAACAGATGCACATGATACCGAGAAGAGAGAAGAGCTGCTATTCCTGCCTCCCTCCTTTCCCTGACCTGAGCCAGGGTCTGCACAAGAGCTCAATACTCCTCCAAACTTAAAGCTCTGCCAAGAGCAGCACAACCACACACAGCATCTCCTTAGCAGGACCCCAGGCACGGCAGCGCAATCATCTCCCCATCACACTGGGGGAAAGGGACAATTCAGAAGCCACAGAGCAGATGCAGGAGCAGAGCTGTGAAACGCCATTCAGTGATGGTGCTGTTTCGAGCATTAACCCTCACCTCACGGCCCAGCCCACTCCATGGGGAAAGGGCAGAGAGCAGAAATGCCCGGACCTGCTGCATGGAACCAGTCTTCCCCATCATGCCAGCAACCAGCCATCAGCATATTCCTCAAGTCAGGAAGGGCTCAGGGCTCAAGCCACCACCTTGCCTCCAAGCCTGTGGCTTTGTCCCTCTGTCACCTTTACCCAGGACATTCTGGAATGAGCATAGGACAGCAGAGGTGTCTGACAGGTGTCACGGCACATCCAGCTGAATTTTCTCAGCAGCCATGTAAGCTCCAGCAGGGTTTCAGAGCGCCCTAACTCAGTGCTTGGAACAAGCACGCAGTTATTTGTCTATGCTGCAGCGTGGGGGCTGGAAAAGCCAGAGTGGTCTGCCTGAACAGTCGTGTTCCACAGCTCTCTAGAAAGCTGCCTTCTGGTTTACCATTTTAAAAATGTGTTGTAGCTGCTATTTTCAGAGACAGTGCTGTCAGGAAGCTGTATCCCTACCGCCCTGCTACCACACTGCACAAATTCAGTGTCCACATTGTCTCTTCTCAAAGCACAGACCCCCCCTTGAAAAATTATTACAGGAGCCCCTGGTAGTGGTGTTTGTTGGGTGAGGGGCATGAAGTGTGTTCATGGCCCTACTACAGATTGTAATAGAGATGCAAAGTAAAATCAGCCCCTGAAAACGCCGAGTTATTTCAGGATTCTGCTATATGTCAGAACAGGGCAAAGGTAAAACAATAGATATGGAAGGTTGCTTTATGATTAGAAAGAATAATGTATTAATATGACGAATATTGTGTTAGCTAGGGAATAGAGATGAACCATGCATGAAACAGGAGAAAGAGTATAAAGGGGCCAATCCCTGATAAGACTGCAGTGTGTGCAGCCCAGGTACAGAGTAGACAATTTTGGTACAGGTCACTTCACAAGAGACTTCCAAGATTAAGGCACAACCATAATGCAGCCACAGCAAAGATGCTACAGCAGCACACAGAGCATATGGAAATGTATGTGTATTTAAAGGTTCGTTCTTTGAAGCTGCATTCCTGACCTGCTCTCTTCTGTACTTTCGGTCTCCTTCTGCCAAGCCGTAGAACTTGCAAATATGAAAGGGATGTGAATCTCTTACATGTTTTGCTTGTTAAAATTCTTGCTTTAATTTTAATAATAATAAATCACAGCTTGGCTTCAGCTGTGCGGGAGTAGGAAACTCCTAGAAATAACGTGCACATGACTGTTCAGAGGGATGGATCAAATGGAACAAGTGCCAGAGGTATGGAACAAACGCCTACCTGGCCACCATGCTGTTTGGCAGTTCATGGTGTGCTCATTTGGGGAGGAGATAGAAGGAAAGACAAGCCCAAGCCAGTCTGCACAACACAGTGAGACTCACATTCACGTCTTCCCTCACAGGAGTGAGATTCTTACAATCTTTTCAGCTCCTGTGGCAGTTCTGCTCTCCGCACTGACTGAGTCAAGCTGTTGGGTTGGTTTTTTTTTTTTTCTAATAGGTATCTGTTAAAACAGGCAGTATCTGGTCTACTGAAATTATTCTAAATTCATGCTGAATTCAGAAATGCAAGGAAGGAAGGAAGAAAATCTTGTCTTCATTTTGGTATTTTTGGAACTCAATATTTTGATTTTTTATTTCAAAGCAACATTTCATTTAGAAGTATACCTGAAAGTTAAAGAAAAATACACATATAAAAATCCTCCAAATGAAATTGCAACTTTTCTTCCCCCCCAAAAAACAAGTTGTATCAATCAATGATAACTGATTTATATGGATCTTTTATTTTATGGGGACGGAAAATAATCACTCGTGAACCTCTTTTTGCCCTGACTTTTTAATTTGGCTGGTGAAGAAGGACTCAATCATTTGTACTGCTCTAATGGTGAACCTCCTCTGCTGGCTAACAAGTTTCACTGCTCCCACAAGCACAGCTACCCCTGAGGCCATGGGGAGAGAAGATATCCATCCCTCTAGGAGCTTGGATGACTTCCACGGATTTTCTTGGCATCAACCATATCCAGTCCAGAACGAGTACAAAGTGGCTTACTGACTGACGTGCTCACCCACAAGCAGTGTTGCAAAGCGGGCTGGCAGCTGAGTATTCCATGCTCAGGAGTGAGCTGGGACTCTGCAGTTCTTCCCCAGATTTTAGAGCCAGAGAGCTCAGGGTTGCTACCAGACCCCCTCCCAGTAACCCAGCACAGGCACACACTGTGACAGTCACCACATCTGCAAGTCACGAACGCGTGTGATACCACCCCCGGTGATCAATTTGATAAAATGAAACCCCTCTGCTGAGCTGTCATGAGCAGGAAGGAGCATTTTCCCTCCTCCTGATTGTTTTGGCATTCACTAGCACCAGCGGGCACAGAAGGACCTTACAGCACCTACACAGACCTCACCGATGACAGACTGCCCCAGACAAGGAGGATGCACTCCCTCAGGGCTGTGCCCCTTCCCCTTGACATGAGGGTCAAGTTTGGCTGCCCACTTGGCATGCACACCCTCATCTCAGCTAGCACTTTTAAGAGCTCTTGCTGGCCAGACAATGCCAAGATTTCCAGCCATTTCCACTCCCTCCAGCCACTCTTTAGAGATGGGGCACAGCACCAAATCCTGCAGAGGAGCAGGCAGAAGAATAGGATGGACCCCCTCTTGGCTGGGCGCACATCCAGATACTCATACAAATATTATGGAGAAGTGCTGGGATCCTGCCTGAACCCTACTGCAGACATGCAGCTATGTGCTTGCTGAGATAATGTAGCCAGCATTAGGACACTGTAGCAACAGAGGGGCCAAATTCCACAGGTTAGGCAGATATTACAGCTGTTCCGAGATTAACTACTCCATACAAGCAGGCAAGGACTAAAGACAAATTCAACAGTGAGCTAAAAAGGTGCTTTTTACCCTGAGCTTCAAACATCATTTTCACCCTACATGAAATCAGAAAGGACTTCAGGATTTAACTTGGGGAATTTAACAGCTTGCAGAGATGACAGACTTCTCAAATATTTTAAATGAATTTCCAAATGAACAAAGACCTTCTGTGTCCTTCAACTAAAGTTGCTCTCGTATTTTACTTATACTGCTGCATAAATATCTACATACGTATATTTTAAATTCCAAATCTCCATTTATTATTCAAAATGAGAAATACCACAAAGGGAAAACATGTTTTAATTTACTGTGTTTTTTCTATGTGTGAGCCATTTCCTTCACTTGGGAAGAAGCGATTAGATCTCTTTAAGGAACAGCTTCCTTTCCCTGGAGGAGCACAAAATACGTATCAGTTGGGGTGTGTGTGTGTGTGTGTGTGTGTGTGAAAAAAAAGACAACACAGGATCTTTTCCCTGGGGTAAAAAAACCTGTTTGAGACTAAGCTTTGCATTCTGAGCTGGAAACTCATCTGCAGAAGCAACGCCTGAAGGGATGGAGGTGATGCTACAGAGTACCTGGCACCACCTGACCCAAAGCTTCCTGAATTCAAACATGATTTCCCCAAGCAAGACCACCCTGTCAGTGAGCGTCACTCAAAATCTCCACCAACCTCCACAGATACTGTGCCTGATGCTCCAGCCTGTTTCCCTTCATGCAAAGCCCCCAAACGCCATAGCTTCAGGGGCTATGGCATGATGGAAGGCCACCTGCACCCCAGCTCTCCAGAGTGAGCTCTGCCTGAGAAGATGGTTGATGAAGCAACGGCCACAGCTTTCACTGATGAGCTGGACCCACCAACCTAGGGTTGCCAGCCTGTTACAGAACAGCTGAAGAAGGGACATGCCTGGATGCTTTAATTCAGTCACAGAGGGGATGAAACTACATGGTTCAACCATTTGTTGGCAGAGAAGTCATGTAGAGAGCTGCTTTGTCTAGTCTTCTGCATTCAACTCCTGGATCTATCATTATCTGATGAAGGATCCATCTCTTGAAACTGCACCAAAAAGCCATACCATACAGCAATTTCTTTTGAATCGTCTATCAAGTTACTCTGGTCAGATCAAAATACATAATTTAATCTTTTCTAGCTGTACCTTATACTTACAACCATACAGGTACTGTTCAACATACACATATTCTGCTTGGCATCTGCACAATTGCAGTCAACGACCTGTATTGATTCACGATAATGGGATTAAACCCATGTGTCCAAATTTTCAGCTTAGTCCACAGCACTCAGCATCCTTATTTGGCCTATCTTAAACCGATACGTCATCTTAGAGCCAAACACATGCAAGAGATATAAAAGAACATAGAGCGTGCATGATAGAGCGCTGCCTTTGTCCATCAAAAAGGCAGGTGAAACAACTGCTCATTTTACAACATGGTGCTTATTGTAACCAACAAATGAGATGTTTCTGCAGTCTGTTTTCCCTAGGAGCTGGTAGCTTTGATTACACAAGATGTCCCTGCAGAGACCTGGTTCCCCATAGCCTGCCACAACCTGCGACTACTCATGCCCACCACCGAATGAGCCTGAACTGCTACCAGGTGTGAATTCTCCCTTCCCATAGGAAAGCAGGAGTATTTCACTCTCCCTTCTCAGGCTGCGGAGCAGAGCACAAGGTGCCAACCAGTGCAAAGCAACTCCACTCACACACATTTTGACTGAGTATTTTAGTTACAGCACTAAGTCACATATTAAAAACACTTAATTGGCATAAGCTCACGCAGTTACTTTTACAAAAGCAAAGAGTGAAGGGAACATGAACCATCACCAGAGTTATAGTTCTGTAATGGTGCAAGTTGCTACAGCTCCACCGTTGCCGCATCGTAAGTTCACTGGCAGCAGGGGGGCCAAAGCACAGCGTGCTGGAACGAGCATCAGGAATTACATCTCTGTGTCACGTAACTGCTCCATGCCTTGGTCTCACCTTCTGTGATGGGAAGGTGATGGGAAGGTGATGGGAAGAATGGGAAGAATCCTCTCCATTTGGTAGAACTTGTTGAGTACTACAGATGAAAATCACTCTGTAAATGTGAAGTATTTTGACAGTTACTCCCCATAGCCATAAAACAAGGTCATGTTTAAATGGTAAAGATAGTTCTCCTAGCACTATAGCATTTCCAATTGGGATTGTATCCCTTTTGAACATGGATGTTTCTCACGTTCCTTTCACTGACTCGCAAACTACTGAGCCAGCATATCATTAAGTACACATAATCACTGGGGGTGTGGGTCACTGCACAATGTATGCATGTTTCTTTAAACCAGTTTCAATTCATTTGCCAGTCGTTCTCTATGCAGAAGAGCAACTGCAATGAGTAAGTTATCTGGGCACAATACACTCTCTGAAAAAACAATCCCAGCAGCAGCAAACCAGTGGCATGCTGCCTTCTGAGCAGCATACCTGAGCCCAGGAAGATGTACCACTGAAATAAATCTCTATTTAAAAGATGGATTTAGGGCACTGAAGCAGCCACAGTCCATAGCCTAGGAAGGAACACTTGCATTTTTCTCAAAGCAACTTAATTCCTCTACTTCTTTCATTTTATAAAATGAATACAGTACTAGTTACAAGTGATTGACTGACAGCTCTAAAGACTGAACAGCTCTATTTTTACAGCACTGAGTAGCATTGATCCTTCTTCTAAGTCAATAAAAAGCCTTCCTTGAATCACTCTGGTCTGTAAGTCATCAAACACCTTCCTCAGCATGAAAAGTCCATGCAAGTTGAGGGAATTCTTAGTATTCATCAATTCTTCACAGGTATTCAGTGAGACCAAAGGAAGCAGAATTGGACCCCTGCAACTGGGAGTGCTGTGGCAGGACCAACAAAAAGCCTCACCAACCACACCCTGCTGTAAAAGTCACTCAAACTTTAATGAGACAAAGCATCTTGAAATCTAGGTAACAGGTCTAGACTCCCCAGCCCTTTTGGTCCTTGAGGGACCTCATTCAATAACAGATGGAGATGAGGAGAAAAAGAGGAATGGGAAAAGATTTCATTAGTGAGACTCCCAGGTCCCACTCTTTATACTGCAGAGTGTTTCCTGAGACAAAGTGACCACACTTTTTGGGCAAGAGCCATCTTTTCATCTGAGCTCACAGGTTAACTTATGCGATGGTCCAGCAAGTTAACACTCATCATGCCTTGAGAATAAAAAAAGAAAAAAAGGGAACTTTTTCCTTTGAATATTTCAAGCTGTGCTATTATTTCAGACATTTTGCATCATCTTTGGGTTACTGCTTTAAAACAGACTATTAAGGAGTCCAATTTTCACAGTCTAAGCCATGCATTGCAAGTCTTGAAGCATTTTGCTAGCTAAATGTAGCCCTTGCCCCACAGCCTGTGGATCAGGGGTACTGACAGCAATCCAGAGAAATTATTCTTTCCGTTTTGTTGACAACAGTAAGTGGCCTTCTATAGCATGAGGCTTTCCTCCCATTTCTTTGTGTTTCTCGCTTGAATACAGTTCGCGGACCTCCATCTACAGACCAAAAGAACAGCCCTCAGCTGGCTCTGACACCGTGCTGGAAGAATCATGACTAAAAGAATTTAGATGTTGGAGGAGCTTCACGAAGAAGCTAATCAACAAACAAAATACTAACGTATATGGAAAACATGAGAGGGTTGCACAGGTTGACGGCACATCCCAAGGAGCTGAGTAAACAAGTATCACTGTTTTTTAACCATGATACTTTAAGGGACACCTAAGAAAAGTACATGTTCACAGCATCTTCTCAAACCAATCTGTTTTTTTACCTTAGCAGTGATTTATAGCACGGAAAAAAATAAAGGAAGAAGTAAAGAACTCAACTGAGAAGTCACTGAGGGCCTACTCTTGCCATGTATCGAGTTCTCACACCTACTGAGGATGGCTGAGAGCACAAAGCACAGCTCAGAGCTGAAACTGTGGGTGGTGGGACTTCATCGAGGAAATGCGAGCAACACGTACACTAGGGCTGAAGTTTTCCACAACGAACCAAGACTGAGCACACACACACACAAAAAGATAAAGAAAGGGGAAAGAAAAGACTACCCTAAAAATCATTTCTAGGTCCTTGCAAGCTCAACATTAGGTGTAACAGTCATGCAGCTGACATCTAGAAAGCTTTCCCAGCTAACGAAATGCCCAGTACAACTCTGCTCGTGAAGTAGCACTTGATGGATCTAGTTATCAAATGGCCACAATTCCGATTGATCCTCACTTTATCGATTTCCTTGTCACTATGCAGAAAATAAGAGGAGACTGCTTAAAAAGCCTATCTATAGGGAGGTGGAAAAATACAATTCTGGGTTATGCTAGCACTGATGAAGCGGGTGGGTCTCTCCTCCCGGAGGACCGGCTTTGCTCACGCCTCGGACAGCGGTGGAGGGATGCCGGTGGCAGCTCGGTGCCCACCCAGCCCACCAGCCCGAGACGGAGACCCGCCAGGACCCAGCCGAAAGTTGAGCGCGGCGCAAGCCTGTCCCCGCCGGTACGCCCCGGGCAGCCCGCCGGCGGGTGCGGGGCTGCCCCACCGCGCCCAGCGGGTCCCCACGGCCCCGGCCCGCCGTACTCACCCGGTCTCCTCCTCACCGGCCTTTTTCTGCCGCTGCAGAAGCGCACTTTGCTGAAGACCCCCAGGACGTGCCTCTCGCAGAGGGAGCGCCCGTCCTTGCTGGGGCTGGAGCGGCGCTTGGAGGCAGACACCCGGTCGCTGTTGGACTCCCTCGCCTGCCGCTTCTGCCGGATCAACGAGCTGGCGATAGCCGCTGCCATCGCCGCTCATGGGCCCCCCCGCGCCGCTCCGCTCCGGGGGGCCGGGGTGGAGGGAGCCGGGCGCGCTCCGCAGCCCCTCCGGGGCCGCGCCAGCCCCGGGGCACCCGACCCCCGGGGAGCAACGGGACTGGGGGGAGGGGGGAGAGGTGGCATCAGCGGAGAACCTGGCGAAGTCACGGGAGCAAGTGACGGTGCACCCATGGGAGACACCTCAGCCCCGGGGGTCGTTGGGGTTTGCCCACCCTTGCAGAGCCCAGAGTGGCACCGAGCTGCTGGAAGGGCACCGGGGTGGTCAGCGGTGGCACTGAAGGGGAAGGAGCAGCCACGGTGGTGGCTGGGGGGGGGTGTCACAGCTGTACTCACACTCTGCTCCATGCCAGGTAACCTGCACTGTGTGCTAGTTAATGGGATAAGCGCAGATATTAATTAAGGATCCTCACCAAACGTTCTCCAACAAGTGCTGGTGGGATTGAGCCCAGCCACAGAGCTGTGCGTAGAGCCCAGCTTGCGGCTCAGTGTGACCAGCAGACCCTCAGAGAGCAGGGAGTGTACCCCAGAGACCAACACTGGGCAGCCAGGAAGGGCCAGGTGATGAAGGATCCCTCCTCATCCCACCTGGCACAGGGCAGTGCCTGAGAGGAGGTCACAGAGCCTCAATACCGAGGCCAGCAGAAGAGTTTTGCCCAAAGCTCTGTGTCAGCAGTGAAAAGCCAACCCTCCCCATGGACCGCAGCCTCTGGGACCCCCATGTCCCTGTCCGTGAGACCGGTCAAACACAACCTCCCTCGCACTGAGGTGCAGCCAGGAGAGCAGAGCTGGAGGAAGCTGAGTGCTGGTGAACGGGGCTTGCCCAGCTGCCTGGACCCCAAATCCTTTGGGATGCCCTTCTGGGAATTCAGCATCATTTCACCCTCAACAACTCCCTTTCCCCAGCGCCTTTGCAGATCCCTCCTGGGAAATACCTGCTCTTCCTTTGGGGTGGCTCCAAGGGAGGCAAGAGCTTTGAGGGCCCCAGGATCACCGAGCCTATTCCGAGTCCCCTCTCGAGCCCAAGTTGCTGCCCTTTCAGGCAGCAGCCCTGGCATGTCCCCAGGCTCCCACACAGCAGGGACAACCCACCCAGTCCCTCCTTCCCCAGGCACTGCTGTGCTGCAAACACACATACACTTTCCCGGATGAGCAGGGCAGCCAAACCCAAGGTGCAGAGCTCTCCCTCAGCAGCACGCCTAAAAATACCCGCACTGCTATGGTTTTGGCATCTTCCCATCCCTGTGCTCACGTGCTGGCTGCTGCAGGACAGACAAGATACTGGTGATTTGCAGGGTGGAAGCTGAGCCACACACTTCCACGTGCACTGGAGCCAGGTGGGATGGGGGGAATGGTCCCGCATGGCCAGGCTCACAGCCGGGAGCCAGTCCTGCCTGATTAATTACAGAGAAGCATTTAAAGTTGCTGAGAGCTCCTTAGCAACAGCCACCGTCTCCACAGGCTGCTGATGGAGAAGAAAGGCCAGAGGAAAATATGTGCAGAGAATGTTGGGGTGGAGAAGCGGAGGCTGAGAAGACGGGCAAAGATACAGTGGTAGCAGGTCCCAGTTGCTGATGGTGCTGGGATGGGGCCCAGAATAAAGCCACCGGGTCCTCTGGCTGCGCCCAGCCCTGAATGAAGGGCACAGTCAGGCACCAGCTCCCAGCTGACAAATGAAACCCATTTCCAGCACAGAGCAGGGATGCCAGGTCCTACCCACCCCCAAAAAAATAACATTCCCTTCACCAAAGCTACTTGTACGGCCGAGGGGTTACACTTTCACCCATCTTCAAGGCTCCCCAGACTAAGCCCCACTGGGCTGTCCCCAAGGGCTTCTCCATCCCTTGGAGTGTCACACGCTGAGAGGAGACCCATGAATGATGCTCAGGAGTGCAGCATTGCCATCTCACCCTCCCCATAGCTGCCCTCCCATAAGCCATTCAGGGGTAATGTCACACATGGGGACAGTTTATTTTTCCATTAAAAAAATAGATAACAACTTCACCATCTCCTAACAGATATTACAGTCATCAACACCACAATGTGCAGACTAAATACTGACCCGTGACGATATTCCGGTCCTGGGGCAGGAAGGATGGAGGGAGCAGGCTAGGATGGGGGCAGGAAGGAGACAGACATGTTTCTTGTGGCCTCAGAGCCTTGCCAGGAGGCTCAGCAGGTACAGAACCCATCCA
>JAVJGJ010000003.1:15839133-15849422 GCA_035590215.1 Microhierax caerulescens | reverse complement strand
TCCCCGATTTCCACGCTGTGTAAATTACATCTAAAATGTGCATTGCCAGGGCTGCTTATTAAGCAGAATTAAGCCCATATCCATGTTTTATTAACTTTATTCTTTACAAGGTAGCCCCTTATTGCATGTCTAGCATAATTAAAAATCATGCAGCCTAGGCATTCCCCAGTTTCTCTGTGTGGGTGGACTTAAAAAAAACCACTGTGCCTGGGTAACCTGATAAAGAAAAGACAATACCTTACAGTATTCTGCTCATTTTATGTGCAGGGTAATTCTGTTCGCAATGCTTGGGTTTATATCTATGTAAGAATTCACATGGCCACTTAAAAATATGCTGTTTGGGAAGAGAGATCTGGCCCTAAACAGCAGTGGAGTACAAAAACTGGCTGGCTTTCTGGGCTTTTCTCGCACAGCTGAGCTCTGAGCTGACTAGGCCTTTTAATAAACACAGAAGAGACTGCATCATCTGATTGCTATATTAAAATAATTTATTTAATGGGCCCCTCACCCCCTTTCTTGGCTTCAAAGATTCAATTAAAACAAAATTTGCAACTCATCATGAGGAGCATTCATTAGCCTACCTGGTGTCTTTAAAAACAGCCTGGGGAGAAGCTGGGCTTATCTGTGTCTTAAAGCAAGTGGCAGGTAAGCAGTTATGCGGATTGCAGAATGAAACCATTGCTGAAAAAAACGGGCCACACAAGCAGCACCAACACAATACAACCAGCTGGAGCTGAGAAGAAGAAAGACAGGTCAGCACCTGACCAGCATGCAAGACCTGAGGCTTGTTCAAGACAAGCTCGTCTCAAAGCTGCTGTTACCCCAACGGTGCTGTGCATCAGCCGTTCTGCCATTGCCTCCCCCAGTGGGACCGGGGCATGAAAAACTGCTGTCCTTGCAGGACATGCTTCAGCTGTGGCTTCATTGGTGGCAAGCGTCCAAGAGAAAGGGCCTGCAAACACCTGCCCAGCGACAGGTCCCACACAGCACTTCAGTCATTCAGGTGATGCAGGGAGGAGGCCTCACTGAAGGGTCTCCGATGGAGGAGCAATGAAAGGATGGGTACTCTACTTGCGAATAACTGTGTGCAAGGCAATGCTGAGTGCCCTCTCTTCCTGAGCATGGGATGCACAGCCAACCAGCTGCTCCAGGCTTAGAAGCACCCACCTAAGCATATGGAAAGAAAACTCAAGTATCTTCTTGCCTGTGCTATAGCTACTGAATTTAAGAGACAGGACAGACAGCTGCCCCACTTCCTGCTCCTCCTGTCTCTCACTGGGCTTCTCCCGACATCCAGCAACTCCCTCCATCTGCCCCCTTAGGGATTTTTCACCCCTCTAATAGCCCTAAGCCACAGGAACTGGAAGGGGAGGGAAGTCATGGACTTCAGATTTCATCTCAGTTCTTAAGCCTGCATACAAGACAGGAAAAGAGCACATGCCTCGTGCTTTTAATGCAGAGCAAGAGCTGGAGGCTGAAACAGGTGAAATAGCCACCACAGAAGAACCCCAGTTGTGAGCCTGAGCCTGAAAACATATACAGCATGCCCTTCTCTGTCTGAAGCAGAGACCCAGTCCTCAGACTTCAGGGTAGCAGCACTTCCATGAACGAGACAACTCCTACAGCCTTCCCCTCCCTAGAAAGAGGTCAGCCATGCCCATCGTTTCCTTTGAATCCTGTTTGGTGACAGCCTGTAGCCCATTCTAGCCTATGGTTTCAAAAATGCAAGATGTGTCCGGTTCCCACAGACATCGAACCTGGTTGTGTCTGGCTTTGCATCTCACCTGCTTGCAGGTGATATGTTCTGGGTGGAGAGGGGAGTGTGACCCTATAGCGCAGTTCCAGGCCCAGGGCTTCCGCACACCTGGGCTTAGGAGGTCTAAAGGGGTGCCCATGCTTTTCCCCCCTCCCTGGGAGGAAGGAAAGCTGCTCAAGCTGTGAAACCTCCACATGTTGTAACCATGCAGCCAGACATTGATTCCAACCAAAACCATTTTCAAGAGTGTCAGGAAAAACCTTTCAATTTAAAGTTTCCATCAAGCTGACTTTGCTGAAAGTCAAACAGATTCTTCCTGATTAGATCTTGTCTGAGGCAAAACAGCCCGATTAGGTGATTGAGAACGATAAAAAGAAGGGACAGAGAATGAAACCCCTATCGCATTCCTTCAGCAGCACCATGGGACCCTCTGGTCCACAGCAAGTCAGGGTTTGGAGACTGGAGACATCAGCCTCCTTCACGCGTGTGTGTTGCGCTGGTGTAGACCAGGAGGGGAGGGAGGGAGAGAAGCTGTCAAGGAGAAACAACAAACTCTCTCCAGACCCATAAATCTCTCTAGCTGCACATGATGGATTCTGACAGATCTAAGGAGGCCTTGGAAAGCTCCCTGACCCCAAAGTCACTTGTCCCTTCATCCAGCTTCCAAATCCATAAGAAGCCCAGCATTCACAGCCTGAGCCAGGTCGAATCTCAAATCCTGCTGGGTCAGAAAAGCAGTACTTCAGAGGAGCAGCCCGATGCTCTGGCACTCAGCAAAGGCTCCCTGCGGTTCCAAGAGCTCGGAGGAAAGGCAGTGACCCTGACAAAAACTGGTACTCCCACTGCCATCAAGCCCTGCAAAACAGGAGTGCCGGGACATTAATCCTGCCCTCAGGATGCCTCTGAAGTTACATGCATCCAGACTACATCTTATTTAACCAAACCTGCTTATTTCTCCTGCATGCTGCAAGGGCACGCTGAACACTAAATGTAAATAGGAGATTACAGCTGTCATACAGCTAGGACAAGGTCTGAGGACTCCTTCATCCCCCGCTAACCTAAAGTGCTGGGTAAAAAGGGTCTGGGTGAATACATCACTTCCCCCACATACCCTTGGACTCCGAACACACCTCTTGCTATTTGCATTGTAATTTATTTCCCTCCCCAGCCATAAATCAACTTTTTTATCTCCCCAGTAAAATGAAATCCCATGTCCTCTCTCCCCAGACTTTCACAGCTACTGCAATCCAGGAACTGATAAAGATACCAGTGGCTGGGAAGCAAATCCAAGTTTGCCAAGGATACTGAGGCTAATGCACTAGTAATTAGTGATTGCAGCAAGTCTGGTGAAGAGACTAAACTGAACTGATGTGGAAACCGAGTTCATAGAAATAAGGTTCATTTTAATGCAGCCAGATCAAACCTCTGGGGATAAATGATGCAGTCTGCATTTCTTCAAGACTGGGCGCTTTTTTTTTCCCCCAGAAAGTAATGACTCTGGGAATTGGGAACCATAAGAGAGACACAGCTGAACAGAAGCTTTCTCCACAGAACTGCAGCTGGGAGAGCCCAAGCCCAAGGGTGCATGCGTGAAGCAATGGGGAACAGAAGCATTTCACTCTGTCACATTTGTACGCAGTGCAGCAAACACCAGTATCACAAAAGTCACGAAGTCTGGTTGCCACACTTCAGGTGGCAGGGATCAGACTAGAGCTCCAAGAGGATCTGAAGCCTACAAAGATTTGGGTATAGTGAGAGACGTGAGCAGTTCAGTCTCTTTATTGCAGTAATAAGCACATCTACAGGGGATTCACATGGGGCCACCCTGTGGAAATGCTCTTGGTACTTGGCTGGATTTACCCTGTTAATACGGTGGCCACCAATAGTTTGCTGTTGCTGAAAATCTGGCCACAGAAGAAAAATGGTTGAAATCCTCTGTATCCAAGAGAATGACAGGGAAGACTTGGTCCTGACTGATAAATCTCTCACCTCTCAGTGAGAACATTTTTGAAAGGGTGGACTCTTTCAATCCAGCAAAGTCAGAAAGAGATCTGGAGGCTATGAGTCAAGGCAACGCTCATGTTTGTTGTTAATAGAAAAGGTAATTCACCAAGAGAATGACATGGCAAGAGTTGTGATGGATTCGCTATCATTTCACTCTAGGAGCCAACCTCTTTCAAAAACAGATGAGCTTTTATCATAACGCACAGGGTACAAAGGACCCTGGAGAGGTCACCCCTGTACTGTGCCAGCAGCTCCTTCATCATCGCTCACAAGGTTGCTCCAATCCCTGCTTAGGGACCTGCAGCAGTGGAAATCCCACAGCTCCCTTGAGAATGCGGCTCTGCACCACCCTCAGCTGAGAAAGGCTCCTCCTAACATCTAGTCCAAATCTCACTTATCTACAAATTTCTTGCCCTACTGATACACCTGCCACAGAGGACTTACTGGGCTTGCTCTGTGCAGTCCTGACTTGAGTGAAGCAGATCAGACCATGCAATCATAATAGCCCCTTCTGCTTGACTTCTGCGACTCACCCAGCATCAGTCAGTATTAGAGCAAATATAAGCAGAAATCCACTTTGCAGAAAATCTTGCATTCAAAGTTATGTTTCTTCCCCATGAGGAATGAAAATGAGACCTTTTGGAGCTCACGATGAAATGCCAGAAGAGCAAGAAAGTACACTACTATGGCAGAACTGGTGGTCTTACTGCTTTAAAGACCAAGACTTCAAGGGATATGCTTTTGCACCAGGTGGAGTAGTGGCATGAAAATGGATCTTTAAATCTGTGGGCAACAGGCTTTTCTGAGATGACTTTCCTTTCTCCCTTCCACAGTTTTGATGAAGTGGCTTTTTTAAAGGGAAAAAAGCTCCATTACCAATTGTTTACCTGCTCCCTCTGTAGGCATCCATCACATCCTCCCAAATTGTATCACTCACATGTATCTCTGACACGAATTACAGTTTTGGCCTTTTCTGCCCTCAGACCACTGAACTCCAGAGGTGGTTAAAGCAAAAGCTGCAACAGCTGCTCTAGCCACTTTCTAGGGCTCTTCTGGGGCTTTTCAAGAGTAGCTTTTGGGCACAGACATGTTTCCTTGCATCCTTTATTCATGACCTCTCTACAGCTCCTGTCTTGGACAAGGAACTCCTGTACAGTGTGATTTCTTTCCTCCTCTCTGGCCTTGCTTGCCTGTTCTCCCCCTTCACGTACATGTTTCTCTTCCCACTCCAGGGAAAAGAGTTAGTGTCTTTTTGGTCTATTCTATCACATAACACAAAACCCACGATTCAGTTAAAGGGCTGTTGGAGCCTGCTACAAACAAATCATTGATTGACCAGAGTAGATGGCCAGAGACTACTCCAGTAAAATAGTAAAAATAAGCAGAGAGTTACGCCTTCTTTCAGGTGTGGGTGAACAGGCAACAGACCCTGCTTACCCATCAAGTCACGTCCTAAAGCCTTCCCTTTTGAATGCAGCTGGTTCCTTCAGGATGAGAGGACAGGATCCCCTGGGTTTCCCTTTCTACCCCCACAAAGGTGGCTACAAAGCTGGGAATGCTCTCCCCCAGCCCAGGGACAGTGCCAGCTACCCCTCCTGTGGCACCCAGCACGATGGCCATGGCTTATCCTTGCCACCTGCTCCATGGCATTTACAGGAGCCCATGGGTGCTCCTGGGGCAGCTGTCTGCTGTGTGACACTCCTGCCCCAGCACAGGGGCAAGGGACAGCCTCCGGTGACAAAGACGAGCTGAAAAGGCAGCCAGCGACACTCCAGCAAAAGGTGCTGTAGCTTTGCCAAGTGTTGTTGGATGTAGGGAAACTCACAATAAGAGCTTTCATCTTTCATTATGATTGAACGTTCTTGCTCTTAGCCTGGTGGAAATACCATCTTCTGAGATGCGATGGGCTCGCTGAAGTTCATGCAAGGTAGTATAAACCAGGGGGCAAGTTATTTGCATTTTCTTTTGCAGAACCTTTATACATAAGAGTAGCTGTACTTGGCAATTAGAAAATGTTTGAGTGTGGGGGTGGGGAGCCTGAATTAAAAGCCACTTAAGTGGGTACTTGAGCAATTATTGGGAAGCTTCTGAAGAGACATTTCTGTCAGTAATTAAGGAGAACATGGCTTAGTGCTGGGTACAGGTGGCAATATGGCAGCAGAGATCATCAGTGCTCCACACAGAGATGACCCGCTATCCATTAGCTGCAGAGGGATGTTGGGATTTTCTGCCCAAAGAGCATCCTTCAGAGCTAAAAGAGGGCCAGGGCAACAGGGAGGGCTGAGATCTTTATATTCTCACAGTCTCAGATCTTCCTCATCGGAGAAAAGGATGCACAAAATTGTTTTTATGAAACCACCTAACTCTCCAAGTCCCTGTTCCTCAGCAGAAGTGGGTCATGCTGGTACCTCTGTCTTCAGTAGTCCCAAAAGCCCTAAATTCCTGGAAAGCCTTCCCACCCAAAGGAAGCGAAGCAAAATGTGCCAGGCAGTTCCAGCCTAGTGGAGGGTTGGCTTATGCCTCTTATGAGCAGCATGGGCAGATTCATTGTGACCTGGCTCCAAGGATGCTCTCTCTCTCTTCCCTGACTTGTTTTCATAAGCTTTGTCTCCCTTGTCATGCAAACTTTGTCTCCCATGTAATTGGCTTTGGGGATCTTTCTGTTTGTTAAAGAATGCCGCTAATACATGCTCCTTTCTCAGTGTTTAGAGGCAGATAAATTATTTGTTCAGTCCATTATAGCAGATACTTCCAGAAACCGGTGCCTCTAATAGACACTACAGACCACCTCAAAGCTGTAAAATGTGGGGTGCAAAGAAGGTACCCTCACATGAAAAGCCTGCTTTGACAATGAAGTGACTGAGAAATAGAACTACTCAGGCACTTAGGAAATTGTGAAAACATATAGCTACCAGGGCAGTGTCTGCTTCCTCATTAAATATGCAGGTAAGGAAGTTTGAAGACAGTAGCAGTAAGAGGAGTGTACGTAACACAAACATGTCCTTGTGAAGAAGCATATTTCATAGGCACATCATTACCTTCAACAACTTCCAGGTCCTTGCTTATTCATCAGTAAGTCTTGACTGTCATGAGCCAAAAAACGTGGGCTGGGATCATCAAAATGGACATAAATGAACCAGACTTCCAGATCTCACTGATGCTCCAGGGATCCCCCCTGCAAGCTCCAGCCTCATCCGCTTGCACTACCAGTGCTCTGTGCTGAACACGGGGTGTACAAGAGATCCCTGTGCAGCACACACCAGCTTTCACCCCAATTAAACATGCCAGACTGACTCCTGCAATGTTCCCCTTCAAAAAAAAAATAGTTGACATAAGGAGGCAGACACCAGGCATTTGTTCTAGAAAAGGCTACATGTTACTCCCAGCCTTATTATTTGCACTTGGATGGCTCCAGCAATTAATGCAATCCCCTTACTTTTATTTCTTGACCTCTGGCACAATGTAGGGTCTCAAAAGTGTTCTTTCTGTTGTTATTTATTTAACCATTTCAATTGGACTCTGTCAGCTTTAATTTGGCCTGGGTTCTCAATTTTGTAGGAAAAAAAATTAACTGGAGCATTCATAAACTTTCAATCTAACAGAAAATACACCCACAATATTGTAGAACTTGAATGAAAGCTTTTCTTTTTAAAACAAAGGATGCTCCCTTGTGTTGCTTGAAACCTTGGTGCTAAAGCAATTAAGAAAGTGAAACTGGCTACAAACTAAAGCAGAACGGACATGTTTCATAGATCTTCATTGCCCAGGCAGGAAGAAATGTAAACAGGGCATAAATTACAGCAGCCAGAGGACAGATAAGCTGAAGGACAATGCTGGCACAAGAGCAAATGGGTAGACACTGGCCAAGAATAAATTTAGACTAGAAATTAGACATGGTTTCTAGCGATCAGGGGAGTAAGACACTTCCAAAAGGACCAGTGGGCACACCTCTGCTCTCATACTGCTCCCTCCTTTCCAAGGAGGATTTTTGCACGCATTTATGAAAAGGTGGTGTGACACAGCCTGCAATAATGTGAGCCAAGAGACCCTTTCTCTCATCTACAGCACCAATACTTCTGGTCTTAAAAAAAAAATCCTTTTTAATGTATTGAGAATGGGGAGACATTTGATGCACACTCAGTAGGGGTTTTTAATGTCCCTTTAACCTTTGCTAATTGTTCCATCTTAAAATATATCTATCCTAAGTCTTACTCACTTAAATTGATGAAGTTAGCAATAGCAATTGTTGAAGGTTTTTATTTAGTAGTGTCATTAAATAAAGTGAAACAAAATAAGATACCATAAAATACAAATGGTTTTACGTAAGCGTTGTTAGGGATGCAATGACAGGAGGGCGTTCAGTCAAGTGTTTATATTGTTACTATCATTCAGACATCAGCTCCAAAGTTTATCTAATTTGAAAGCCACTCCTGCAGATCCTTGCTACTGATTGGTGCAGTCTGCAGAGACACTTGTCACAAAATCATTCCAGAATAGGCAAGCTGGCTGTCAGCTCCCACATGTGGGGTCCCTGGCCAGTTGGTACCCACATCTGTCTCACATGTCTTTTCTGCTTGCTGGATGCTTTGGGGATACCCAGTATCAGCAGCAGCAGGTATTTCTGTTGGCAGGGTGAGGAGTTAAGGAGAGACGTACCCTCAGCTCTTCACCCCAGATCTCCCCTGACCAGGATTGCTGGTCTCTCAACTTAGCTACTATTCAGCCTGAGTAAAACTTATGTTTATGCCTGTAATTTCTGCACTGAACTGCTATATTGCCAGTTAATGTTGTTTAGAAATGAATTGCTGCTGCATAATGTATGGCAGAACAACAAATACACATTAGCTACATATCACAAATCAGATAATTACCAACCAAGATATTCTTATGCGTGTTCAACCTTTTATACGATGTAATAGGACACTATCAAAATAGACCTCACATTACAATGACAGTTTTGGCTTCTAGCACTTTGGCTTTTATTGTAATAAATTCTAATTTTCTGATTTTTATCTGCTCCTCCCCTCTTACTCCTAGTGGCGTAGGAATTATGATTATGCCAGCTTTAAAACGAGACTGCCTGTTTTTAAAGCAGTCTTTCTGTCTGATTCACAAGCACAGCACTTAAGCATTTGAGACGCAAACATTGCAGATCACCCTTAATGCCAGGAGCAAGGCATGGAGTTGACAGGCATCACTTCAACTCCCACGGCCCCCACCTACCCACAGAGTGACCACAGGTGGGTACCCACCTCCCCACACTTCCAGTTCCTCCCATCCATAAAATGAGGGCGATGATACTGCTTTCGTGAGCCTTCACCATAGGAAAGCTTGCAAAGATACTTTTCTGGGGGATTTCAGGGTGAGATTTTTCAAGCAATGGAGGCAAAGGGTGCCAGTGGAAGAGCTCCCACTTTCCCCATGCTCACCCAGATGGAGCTGTCAGGAAGGGCCTCTTATCTCTGAAAGGATTGACATGCTCTTCAGCCGATACCTTTCATAGTGTCCCCTGTGGCATCCAGCTCAGCTCCCCTCCACCACGAGCTGACACCCTGCCATGCCTTACCTCCCCTGTGAGGCCGTAAGGAGAGAGCTGGGCACCACTGCTGCAGAGGAGCCTTGGCCCCACCGGCCATGCTCTCCCCCCTTGCCAGCTCCTTCAACATATTTACAGCTCACAGGACTTCTGTGGCACTGCTCTAAATGACAAGGTTACCACCTTGTTTCACCAGGACTTCATTTTTCAGCCCTGCAGTCCCTCTACACCCAGTGCCATCATACATGAGCTCAACAGCCGAGAAACAGGGAAGAAGGCGAAGGTGCCAAGCTACCCTGGGCACACTTGACCCTGCGCCCCAACGGCCACCAGGCAAGCAGCAGAGACCTGCTAATCCCACCCAAACCCCTGCAGGCCTCAGGGGTTGCACCCACAAAGTCGTTTTGACTAGTAAGAGACACCGCTCTCGGGTGTTGGGGAAGCCCAGTCCTTCCAGCACGCTGAACAGGAATCGGTCCTGCAGCCTCCTTCCAGCCCCAGGGAGGCACCGGGGCTTCACCGAGACCTTTCCCACTCAGAAAGATCCTTTTCCATCCTACATCGACAACCAAAGGATCCAGCTACAGGTGAGGGTAATGGCACCCCACACGGCTGTGGGAACACAGCTCTCAGCATGTGTAATTTCAGAAATTTTCTGAGATTTTTTTGTGCATGCGAGAAGAGGGAAAAGAAAAATACACAGTGTTGCACTGAGTTGTCTTCTTATCCTGCACTGAATTAAAAAAACTGGAAAACAATGTTGGCTCACAGAACTATTTTATTCTGCTTGAAATTATTCTTGTTTCTTTTCCACATTATTTAACTACAAAAAAGTTAATTTTGAGGAAAATCCAAACCTTTTTAAACTTTCCAGTGTCTTTTGTTTTCTCTCTCTCTCTTTTTTTTTTTTTTTTTTTGGGGGGTGGGTGGGAGGGTTGGGTGCGTGGGTGGGTATTAAAAAATACCGTGGAAGTTTTCTAGCTTTTGTACAAG
>JAVJGJ010000003.1:15800322-15837069 GCA_035590215.1 Microhierax caerulescens | reverse complement strand
ACACGGCTGCCCCAGGCCGTTTGCGAAGGCGACAGAGAGCTGCTCCGGCAGCACCGCGGCTCTTCCCCGCCCGGGACCACCGCTCGCTCCTGCTCAAGCGTCGGAGCTTTGCGGGGCTCAGCCCTTCATGTGCCGGGCGGCTCTGGAGCCTTGGTGCTCTTGGCAGCTTTGTGACAGAGGCGCAGGTGCCCCATGCTGCAGGTGACAGGGCAATGAAATGACATGTCTTATCATCTCTACGTTTTTGTTTTTTAAAAAGAGTATTTGGTGAATTCACACCACTTTACCGTGCTAGTTTGAAAAAAAAAAAAAGTCAAAGAACTGAAAGGAGGGAAAATGTTTTTCTCTGCAAGTCTAACGCTTCCCTATTCTTTTATTCAGGGTGCTTTGTTCCATGTATTTTTAACAAGTTAGAAACACAGCGTGTTTCTTCCTGTTGGGAGTTTTAGGCCAAGTGTTTCAAATCTCATTCTTTTCCTCTAAACTTTTTGGCAGTGCGCAACCCTCCTGATCTGTTGTTCTCCCAGCAATGAGCTAAACTGCCTCTCCCCTTGGCAGCCCACAGCCCGTGTGCTCCGTACCTAGCAAATCTGAGTGCAAATTCTGAGCTAGAATTACTTGCTGCTAAATGCAAACGTCTATAACTGACAGTGGAAATGCCTACTCGCCTCCACAGATCTTGCTCTGCTTTACAGACTCCAAAAACCGGAGTACTCACCAAGGTCACCTTCAATCCCAGCTGAAAATGCAACCAGCAACAGGGTGGAACAAATCAGCATTTGACAGCACAGAGCAACACCCTGCAACAGCCCTGCCAGACCGGCCGGGGACGGCACAGTGAAGGAAACGGGGATTTTCAAGCAAGACATAGGCAGCCAAGTCAGAAGCTGACCAAAGCCTCGGAGCAGGCATCATTAAACACCCTGGCCTTGTTTTACAATTAATCAGAGAGACCATATGGATTTCAGTGCTTTTCTTCTACCCCATAAGGAGCACGCAACAGTTTTGTGCATACTCCATCCCTCCTGCCTGGTCCTGGTCGCTGCAAGCGACCAAGACCTGGACTCAGAAGCAAGAGACAGCTGCCCAGATCTGGACCTGCCGTTGTCTCATACACAAAATTTACAACAAGGGAGGCAGGTTTTGCTCCTTCCATCCATTTTAGCATAGCCATCCTATATGGGGAGAGCTGGGAAGCTTAGATCCTGCACTTCACCTGTCTGAATATATGTCCAGCAAAATCTGGCGAGTGCCTCTTGGGTATACCACCAAGCAATAAGGAACACCACTCACACAGGTGTACTACCACATCAGCTCTGGGCAGTACAACCTGCAGGGTAATGTAGGTGTACACATTACAAAGAAAAACATTAGCTAACTAGCTTGGCCTTAGCTGTATTGCTTGCTCATTTGTCTGCAAGCAAGTTGTGAAAGTCCCCGCTCACTCTGTTATTCATAGCTATTTGTTTATGTTGCCTCGAGCAGTTCTTGCTCTGCCAGTCATGCAAGCCCAACATTTATAATTTGTCCTATAAAATAGGAAATTAATGTAGGAAAGAGGCTGCATACAGCTTTCCACACCAGCATTAATGTCAAACACTATATTCCATTTTAATGGAATAAAATGAATTTGTGCTGTACTGGCTAGTTGCTTGCCTAGGAAAAGGAAATTTCCATGGTTCTCTTGGTCCCACATCCTGACTCCACAGCAAGAACTGAGAATAGATCACTGGGGTGAATCTTGCAAGTTTTTTTTTTCCTCAGGAAACAGATCTATTCAATATTTGTTCTTCAGGAGATCAAAGTTTGCAGAAAATGAACAGAAAAAAGTCACAAATGCAGCTATTCCTGTCTGAATACCCATCTCTCCTACACAGAGACATGTGTTGGGTACTGCTTTAGCTCGCTGCAGAAAAAGTACTGCAGAGCCATGGTTTAAATGAACTTATGCAGTAAAAAGCAGTGGCTTTTCTGCTAGCTGCTCTCCGACTGCCAAACATATTACAAAGTGAGAATGTAGCAGTCATTCACATCTCTGGCCTATTTAAATAAATCTTTGAGGTTACCTTGCCCAACAAAATCACACTGATAGAGCCCATTATTTCTAATGCATCACTGCTTTCTCTCCTGGGTGCTATTTCCCTTCCCAGCATAGCCTGTTTATACAATTAGGCATTTCCTACCCTGGGACACAGCCTTTGCAGTGTCATTGATCATAGCAAATAATAAGTACATGCAGGATGCTGCAAAGTCTCAGTGGGCCAACACTGAGCTCTCCTCTTAGCAAATTTTCCAGTAGATTTTGTTTTGAACAAGGTGTTAGAACAGCCAGAACAGCCTCCTGTGTACCTGCAGCACAGCCCTGGGCATAGCACTGGTATAAGCTTAACTTCATTTGGAATAAAATGAATAAAAAAAAAAAAAAAAGAGCACAGCTAGTGCTCTACCTGGTTAGGCTTATGCTAGGGAAAGTAATTAGAGTTTCTATGAGATTGTTTCATTTTATAAGATTCTTCCAGTTTTCTTGATGCTAAGTAACTACAAAGACTTCCCAGGCAATGCCTGTTACATGGATGTGAACAGCAAGAAGCACAGCCAGTTTTGCTCGAGCAGGACCCCGGCTCAGGTATGTAATGCCCCACCAAAACCGAAGGAGGCACAAACGTTGCTCCTACTTACGCTGAAATATGGGGAGTCACCCTGGACTTACAGGGAGGCCACCAGGAGCGAGCCCAGCCCCACTCACATTTCTCACGTTGTTGAGCGTGGTGCAGGCAGCTGCGAGCTCCTGCGCGCTCGGCGGGTGCCCACAACAACCCCGGCACACAGCCTGCAGCTGAGCACCCTCAGCAGTGGACTGCAGACGGTACACAAACCTGCTTGCCTAAAACTCATTCAGCCTTTATCACATCCATTAATAGAAGCTGGCTCTGGGCTTCCCTTTCCTCCTCTTACCTTACAGAACCTGCGCTGCTTTCTGTCTCACAGCAGGGGAAAACGTGTCCTGCAGTGCAATAAGCCCCTCGTTCCTCTGTGTGTCTGCACAGCTGGGAAAACGTGGGTCCGGGACAGCTTTGCTATTTGCAACACAACACAGCAACCCAAGTAGGATCCTGGGGTCCCTGGAGGGTTCACGCTCTGCTGTCATTGCCTCTGTGAGCTGATGGCAGGCTGGCACAGTGCCTCACCCCTCCACTGCCCGCCTGCCCCCTGGACAGGGGGTACTGGCCTGGCAGGAGCTGCCGTTCTGGCAGGTTCTTGGGGGGCTCTGACCCCGTGTGCCAGCATGGAGCAAGCCTGTGTCTCACTGCCGTGCTTGTTTTCCTGTGGTCCCGCAGGCACCTTCTTACAGCCAGTGAAAATTCAAAATGACTGTTAGTGAATAATTAATTGTCCTCATCCTGGATTATCTTTAATGAATGAAAAGGCTGGAAACCTGCTGGGCACAAGAACATGGCTTCATGATCGGGGCACAGATGTGCATTTCTGCAGGTGTTCCCTGAACTCCCCAGTGAGAGATCCTGGGACTGCGGGTTGAAATCCTCATTGACTGTCTCCTCTTGGGACCCAGAAACCTGAAAACGCTGCAGGAGAAATGTTCATCTTCACTAAAGATGTCAAATGCATCACAAACTGGGCACAGAAAATGCACTTCCCTATGGAAAAGGCATTCCTGTGACAGGTGCAGAGAGAACAGTGGAGAGAGAAAACAGGCTGGGCTTGGCAGATATGTTAAGTGACTTCTGTTTAAGCACGGGTATTTGGAGCTCCCAGAGCCACGTGCCCATTTTCAGGCTGTCCCCCCCCAGGGAGAGGGGGCTCTCAGCCACCCGCCAGCTGCCATCACTGCACCGGTTCTGCAAAGGGGGTTAATCTGTCCCTGCCACCAACGCGCTGCAGAGTGCATGGCCCATTTATCCCTGCCTGGGCTGCCGCAGCGCTGCCAGCTCCACCGGGGATTTGGCTGCTGATTGAGAGATGGAGGTTTAGGGAAGGGGTGACGAGGGGTTCCAAACCTGCGCTGCTTTCTAATAGGGGTGAGCGTTCAACAGGCAGCAATAAATTTCTTCGCATTCTTAGAAGCCAAGATACTTGTTGAAGCAGCAAAACGAGCTCTTAGGAGCTCACCTTCCCAGTGTAGGGCTTTGTAGGTGATGGCAGCAGCACCCACCCCAGCGACGGCAGAGGCATAGGGCAAACCTGCCCCAGGTGCCACCCCCCTGCAGCCATGGGGCTGAGCATCAAGGGGATGCTCCGGCTTCTCATTAAACCAGGAGAAGGAAGGAAAGGCCTTGAGCACAATTACCTTAATGAAGCTGGCAGCTCTGCATGCTGCCAGCACCTGATGCGTGGGGTTTGAAGCACAGCTGCACAACCACAACCACCAGCACTTCCAGACCCCTTAAAAAGCATAAGCTCCTGACAAAGCAAATACCTGTCTGAAAGGAGCCTGGATACCCGTGCTGCAGAGCCAGCAGCCGGTTTGCCTCTGAATTAAGCATGTCTTCATGGAAAGCATCTGTGCACCGAGAAGCCTTAGCTCTTCCCTGCTTCCACAGAAAGCAGCTCGCCCCGCCAGCAGCTGCCTCCCGGCTGAGGAACGGTGCGGGTGACATTGGCCTCAATGCCCGCAGGAGGCCTGTCTGCTGCCAGCAGCCGCAGCACAGACAGCAATCAGAAGGTGGTTGGGTCTTTTTTTTTTGGGTTGTTGTTGTTGTTTTTTCTTTCCAACCTTTAGAAAACACCTGTGACTTTTAGGTGATGAAAAACTAGAAACTACAAAGGCAAAAAGCACGGCAAGTGTTTTGGAGAGCAGACAGAAAAGGATGCCGTGTTCTGCCCGACACGCATCTTCTGGACTCTGATTTTGTTTGTGTCATGCACAGCTGCAGGTTAGGCTGGCGAGCACCAGTAGCACTGTAACATATGCCAAGGAACATTTTAAAGCTGTGGCTGCTCCCACCCTGATCAGACCCAGTCTGCAGACGGGAGGCGCGGAGGCTGCTCCTGCGTGGGCTGAGCGAGCCGGCAGGGTTCGATCAGCCTGCCTCCCTGCAGGATTTTTTGCTGTGTTATGGAAATGTACCAGGACACATTCAAGTTCAGTCCGGCTCTGACGGGACGTTCTTCAAAACCAGTTTGATGGGCTCCTCTTTCCTAGCCGTCACACGAATTCACAGCAGATATTCCCCATTTGCATCTCTGCTCCCCATACTGTACTTGGGTTCCTTACACCAATTATGTAGATACTTGCACAGTGACAGAAAAAGCAGAAACAGCAAAGAATTTTGCACAAGTGATTCATTCAGATAAACACACAACACACTTTTAACAGTTATCGCTAATTGCATAAAAATGCTCTTTTCAGTTCTTTAGTTTGCTTCACTCTATGAATATTACAGTACAGACAAAAAAAAAAAAAAAGTAAATAAAAGACAGAAACATGGGCTGATATTTTAAGGTTATGGATGCCTCCAGGAACAGCTATCAGTCCATATCACTAATTTTCCAGCTTGCTGAGGGTTGTCATTAAAATAAAAGGCACTTACGTGCATCTAAACTAGGTTATAGTTTGAGAAACTATCCAGTGGATTTGGATACGTATCTCTTGCTAGTTTCAAGAATAAGTAGAAATTGAAATCTGGTACAGAAGAAGCAGTAGCTACGTAGTTAAGAATATTTTTTAGAAAATAATTTGGCCACACTTTTCTGTCAAAGAAGTGAAAATATCTGACATTCCCTTCAAGTGGTAGAGGCTGGGCAACGTCAGGGGCTTGGCTGAAAATAGCTGGTTGCTCAAGATTTTTCTATTCCGGGGATGATCACATTAACTGGAAGAATACTAACTGTGCTCCAAGACAAGAGTAATCCTGGTGCTTCTTATGGGATAAAAGTTTAACTGGAAAGTCCCATGGAGGATGGGTCAGAGGTGGAGTGTTACTGGCCTGAACTGAAGGTGTATTTGAGCTATTGGTAGGCACATCTAACTATGATTGATTTATTCTGAGCAACAAAAATAGCAGAAAAAAATAAAATCTTTGAGCTGCAGCATAATTTACCAGCATACTGGCTGCTCTGGGTATAAGCTTGTGTGAAGAACACATCAACGCTGCTATTACTGCTGGACCTAGCTAGGTTAAAGCAAATTATGCAGATTTCTGCTCTGCATGTCCCCAAATTCAGTGCAAACTAAGGTGGGGTGGGGGGTGGGGTGGAGCAGGGTATGACTACTACTACAAGAAAGATGGGGAGAGGAACAAGTCCAATGACTGCTACTAGACACTGCAGGAGACAGCATCATCGTGAGACATTACTGACAAAGGTGACTTCCCCAAGGCAGGGACAGAGGTGACACAGCGTCCTGGGCCGGAGGTCCCAGCTCTGCACCATGAGGGGCTGCTTATGTCTCAGGGACAGAGCATCCAAGGAGGCTGTCACTGCTGACCTGATATCACACAAAAAGCCTTCAAAAGAGAGAGGTATGACCACCGCAGCTGCCTCCACCCCTCTGACAGAGGGGAGGAAACAGCAAGGACTGTCTCGTCACCAAGAGGCATGATTACTCCCAGGTAGCCCTTAGGTCCCTGCTGACAAACGTGCCTTGCTCTCCGAACGGGACCGCAGCAATACTCAGGGTCAAAGGGGGGCCCTGCCCCACCACAGCACCATCCCACATCTCTATCCCTTCTCCTGCTACCAGCCTGGTTTAGGGCACTCCAGGCAGTTGCCAGGACCTGTAGGGCTGCCAGGCACCCTGCTGCTGGGCCGCTGACAAACCTGCCCGCCGCCCCGCACACCGATCACCCGACACGGCTGCCCTGCTGCAGTGCAGCTTTCCTGCAAGGCTGCCTGAAAATTTCCTTCTAGTCCCTGCAAAAGGCAGAAACCTTTGAACTGCTGTGGAGGACAGACCTGTGTGACCACCTGAGATGTCTGTAGACAGACCAGGGACTTCCTACCTGCTGCTGGATCACACGCCGTGAGCCCCATCTGACTTCCCAGAAACAAGGACACTGCGTTTGATCACCAGAGCCAACGCAACAGAGCTGCTTTGCTCCGTACCGCGCGAGCCACGGTGACGATCGCCTGCATGCCATTAACCTGGGCCACACAACGGATCCCCTGGGCTCCTGCCCTTCCAAAACATAGCCCCCCTGGCCATGCTGGGGAGGCATTGCTGCTGATGCCACTGGGCTTGTGAGACAGCCGGTGAGAGCTCACCCACCCCAGGCATTACAGGCAGTGGGAACATGAGAACAAATACAAACACGTTGCTTCTACATCCTTGAACATTTAGGGAAGGACTTTTTCATCGCACACACACACACAAAAAAAAAAAAAAATGCACCCACATTTTGTCAAAGGAGAATTAGATGTAGGAAATATCCTGTGGAAAGATTCTTCTTTTTACAAGAAATGTCAACTTTTCCCCAACAGACTGGGGGAAAAAAAAGAACAAAGCAAGATTTATTTATTTATTTATTACTTAGCAAGTTCTGTTATCATGGGACAAAACAAAACCTCAAATCCAAATGTTGTTTTCTACTGGCTCTCCCCTCTGTTTCCTTCGCCAGGGCAGCAATTTCTAGAGAACTTTTTGAACTTTGGGAGCAAAGCCAGGAAGCATCCCCCATGCCCCGCAGACCGCTGGGCTCAAATTACTTAGTGGATTATCTCTTTATGATTAAAGGATTTTGGCTGATGTTCAGAGATGTTACAGTCCTTCCCATGAGGGGTCCTGTTTACTCAGTTACATCAGTATTTGATGCAAGTGTAAATGCTTGGAGAAAGAGGGACTAGCCATTAATTTGGACTCAGTTCAGCATATTGCTGTGAAAAGCTGCCAATATGTGCTACTTTTGGGTTTGGGCACAGGTTGGGCACAAGATGGAGGAGAAGCAGGTACGGACTTGGTTTTTGCCTTATGGATGCATTTGTTTCCTGAATTAAATGAAAATGTAAAAAAGCTTCATATCCAAACGGGCCTTAAGAAATAATTGATTCCAGCAAGGTCATAGAATCATAGACTATTTCGAGTCAGAAGGGACCTATAAGGATGATCAAGGCAAGTCCTCTGGGACCTTCAGGTAGAAGCAAGGGCAAAGCCATGTGTTTGTACATCTGTCGCGTCTTTTCTTAACCCAGCACCTGTTCTATATAAATATTTATTCTACACCTCTGGCTGCTCCAGAGGCATATGATAAAATACCATTTAATGAATTAATTCTAAACCAAAATCAAACAACATGCTGTACCTACTCAGCCTACCAGAAGGACTTGCAAGCCCTCCCTCACAAAGCCTGGTGGAGACAGGGCACGGCTGCTTCAGCTGCTGCCCCGGTTTGTCCTTTTGGTCTTCTCACAGCCCAGGGACTTTGCATGCCATAGGGCAAAAGGAAGAAGGGACTCCAGAGAGTCATTCTTGCTGTCTGACACTCCTCCAGCCCTAATGGGATGGGATTCATAGCACTGCCTGCCCTGAGCTTAAAAATAATTCAACTAAAGCTGGTTAGAAAGATTTATGCCTTTCAGCAAGTACCTTGCTTCCAGCCTGTATACCAGTGATCTCCTGACACAGCACAAAACCACCTTGCTTTTAGGAACAGAGTGTCATCACCCTGTTCACAAGGGCCATCCTAAACCTGATCAGGTGTCTTTGCTCCACTATTTGTCTCAAATGCCAGGCTGAACCTGCAGCCCCAGTGGCCAGAGAGCTCCTAGTTGCCATGTTGGTTAAATCCTCTCTTTTGTTCCTGTGTGTTTGAGCTGATCGCAGCGCATCACCACAGAGCAGCATGTGGGCAGTCCTATACGAAGTCCTACAGGTTGTGTACAGGTTTGGCTCAAGTAAATCCTTCAGAAGCCTGGATGAAGCTATCTGCAGGGACAAGCCAGAAACTACCTTCTCCAAGACTTCCTCCCACTTTTCTGCTTTACATGGCATCTTTCTTTGAAGTATGATGTTGCAGTGTTAGGAGTCCCACTACTCAGAAGATCACCCAGAGGCTTAGATGCTCTTCAGATCTCCCACGCCTCAGGCTGTGCTCCCTCCTGCCAAGAAATGGTACTGCACCTGTGCTGTCTAGTGGCTGCAGCAAGGGGCTGGGGGTATCAACTCTTTGCTCTCCCACATAGCTGGCAGAATATAGATTCCCTTAGCAGGGGTCTGCCTGGCAAAACCCACTGCAGGCTGTCTGATATCAAAGGCAGGATATTTATCCTGACTATGACCAATGGGTAAATATATGAAGATAAAATCTCCACAGCCCACTGCTAGGTGGGTCTTGCTGGGATAACATGCAAGGGTGAAGTACAGAGACAGGTAAGTGACCTTGGTTTACGTCATCAGGTGGCCAAACAAAGTTACTTATGAAAGCCTCCACGTGGCCTTTTGCATTTGTAACCATTTTGCCCTTCCAGTGGGCAGACACAACTCCTTTTAAGATTCAGACGTCATGCTGGTGAGCCCTCTGAATGCACGAGAACTTGCATTTCCAATGCAAAATGAAAATGCCTGAGTCACCATTTTATCAGGTGCTGAAGAAGTTTATTTTTTCATGTCTATAATTACACGTTTGGAAGGGGCTGGAGCAGCTCTCAGAATGAGGAGGGAAGATGCTCAAGTGAGCTGTGTTGTTGGAGAGAGCCCTTGATTGGACAAGGCAGAGGGAAGAGCAGTGCTGGGGCAGCAGAAACTGATGCTCCCTGGCAAAACATGCTCTGCTTGTTTCTTTCCAAAGTTCTTCCTCAAAGCACGATAAGCGTTTGTGCTTTGGGAAGGATCAGAAGGACTGGACAGGAAGGAAACAAAGGTTTTGTTTGGCTTGGGGGACTTTTTGGCAATAGTTCTACATTTCTGTAATTAAATCAGTCCCAACCAGGCCAGCAATGAGCAAGGACAAACAAGAACCAGCTTCCCTACTTAAAGTACATTAACATCCCAGCATTTCCTGGCTAGCAGACACGCCAGGATTGGCACATTTAATGTCTCATCCCTAGAAGTTGTTTCTTCTCAGCAAGAAGAGAGAGCACAGAAGAAAAGAAGAAAATACACTGCTGGTATCATTCATGACGTACAGCTACATCTGGGTGTTTGCTTTCAGTTCAGTGCCTGCCACAGAGCCTGGCCCCTCCATCACGCAGCTGTCGATACTGGGAAAATTGAGTTTACTCTTAATGAAAGACCACAGCCAATAAGCAATCAGCCACTGTGCTCTCCATCCCATGATTAATGATCATGGGGATATTTGCCTTCTGCAGCACTGCCATGGCTCTCCCACCTCTGCAAGCATCGGTTCGAGTCAGGTCCCAAAATCAGAGGGACACCTGATCTTTAGATTTCATTTAGTTGTATCTCGGGATGGAGAAAATATAAGGAGCAATGAACGGGGTGCAGATGTCACCAGGAGGGGGGCAGTACCTCAGAGCTCCAAACCCAGATGAGGGTGGGTAGCTGCTACCAGGGGCAATTCCACCCATTCCTCTCCCTGCCTCCCACTACGCCTTTCCTGCTGCTTCTCTCCCAACAGCAGCAGCACTTGCGTGGCCACATTAACAACTCAGGTAAGGCTGATTTGATTGAAAATTAACTTTACAAAACTAACATTAAAAAGAAGTTAGTTTCCTGCTCTGGCTTACCCCCAGCACTAGCATCAGCACAGGGAGAGAATAAGTGTTTGTGTCCACAGATGATGGGAGCACAGTGTCACCCCCCTCCCTTACGCAGCAGTGAAGCCACTGAGGAACCGCAGCCTCGCAAGAACAACCTCCAAGTCAGCTCAAAGACTGAACATGCCCTGCAAATCCCTAACCTGAACCAGGTTTCTCAGCCTCCCCGAAGAGAATACTCTCGAGACTCATCTATTTTACCCTTTTCGTTCATCACATACTTAAAAAAAAAGTCCCACCTTGTCACCAACAAACATCCCCTGCATGCACAGGTCTCCTCAGGAGGGAGTAAGAGACTTAACAGATGAGAGCCATAATCCTTTAGCATGGCTGGAAACTGCTGAAATATTACTATGGCCATTTAAGGATCTGCAGAGACTTCAGTGGGATTTGACTCTCTGAATTGCCAGATCAACCACGTAGATAAAAGAGCCAAGGAAGCAGAAGGGAATAATCATCCTCAGCCTTTTAACAAACATCTGAAAGTGAAGAGGTAAAAGATTAAAGGAGATCAATAAACATATTACCAAATTAAACTTCCATGGCTAATATTTAGACATCACAGAAGCTAGCACCTTAAGAAGAAGAGAGAAAACAGATCACAAAAAGAGAGAAATCTCCAAAAGTCTGTTCTCAGATGGCCATTGCCAGTGGCAATCACGCTAATTGCACACACAAATTAAGCAAACAATCACGAATGCTTTTTTCAAAATCAAGCACCATTTGTGTTACTCTCACATGAGTTTCTAATCAACAGTTTTCAATTGCAAATACAGAACAGTTCAGTCATCAAAAAGCAGAAGTACGCCCTATCTTTCCCACGCTTCTGTAACCAATTCCTTCCGAACATTAAAAAAAAAACATTTTCTATTGACACAAGTCATAAAAAGGCTTTGGTTTAATGAGAAACTTTCATCTTAAAAACACAGAAATAAAAATATAAATGCATAATAGAGTGTTTCAAGTAACTTTGAAGGGGCTATTATGGAAGTGTAAACATGGCTACCTACCATCTGACATCTTGACTGCTACTAATATTCTTTATGGAAATTTGAATAATTGTTTCAAAGTGTAATTTACCCTTTCATCATGAAAATCACTTACATGTTATAATTCACCTAGCTTGAGCAATGAAAATACGGTCTGCTTTCCTTCTCTGAATAAGCACAGTTTTAGCATATCACTTAAGCACGGGCTTAAAATTAACTAGCTGATTGAGGTCACAGCTCACTTTGCCTATGCGTTAGGGCACTGCTGCAGGTGATGTTGGGGGACAAGCAAGCCCCAAACAACAGAGAAAACCCCATTTTCTCTGAAATCTACCTCCTGAAACACCTCCATTAACATTTAGTGGGCAGAAGCTGTAACTGAGCACTTTAAAATCAGTGCTGTTGCTGATCCAGTGTTAGAAACCTTCACTGAGCAAAGCTCTCTTTGGAGGGATGGAAGGACAGGGCTTGTGTTATCCCCGCATCCATCGCTGTGTTATCCCAGCTGCTGGCTGGCCACTTGCTAACCCTGCAGGCCTTGGCTTACAGGTCACACTTAACCCTTAGAAAGCAATTACCTTCATCTGTTTCTCTTAACAGGCAGCCAACACATTCGCCGTGGTAAGCCGCACTCCTACTGAACCTTAAATACTTTTCCATGAGAAATTTATAATGCATGGGCTTTTAATGGGAGCTCACTGAATGGCTGGGAGTCTCAAATGCCTCTTTAAGCACAAATGAGGAATTTCAATTGTACTCTAAAATTCTCACGGCACATCTTCTGCTAAATAGCTAAAATCCTAACCCGTTCCCCCAGATCCAGTGTCCAGGCAGAGTAATATTAAACTACTTTGAAACTTACAGTTCTCCGTGGTCCATACAGATCCTGGGTTAGTCCCACAGCTGCCTCGTGAAGAAGGCGGTACAGTCTCCATCGTACAGACAGGGCAACAAGGCAGAAGCAGGTGTGGTGGCACCCAGTGTGGCACTACATGCAGATACCCACAGCCTACACGTCAGACTGGGAAACTCTCCCTGGCTTCCCCTACACTCGGTAGAAATCTTGTCAATACAATCAATAGGGTTGAAGCTGCAGCTCATCTGACCATGCAGGAGATGCGTACTACAAAGGAGCTCAGTGGTACCCCAGACATTCTGGTTCCTCTCCTCTGGCTGCAGGGCAAGCCCCAGTCAGTTGCAGAGATCTGCACAGGGGGGGCAGCACCTCACCCCTTGCCTCATCATCTTGCATCAGCGTGGAACTGGCTCACCTGCTCTCGCTCTGGTCCATGGGCAGCCAACTGCCACCACAGCTCATCAGGCAGAATGGAGTTCAAAGCATCCAAAAGATGAAACCATGTCTCAAGGTGATCCCCCACGCTTCGTCACACACAGAGCTTCAGCACGGTCATCCTCATCTCCTGACGTGCCTCAACGGCTGACTGAGGCTGCATCCACACACAGCTCAAGGTACCAGTTTAATCACAAGCTTGTAAGGACTGACAGCTACAGAAACTCCTCATTAGCCCATAACAGCCTGTTCACCAGCCTGCTCTAGGAGAACCTGCTCTAGCAGGGAGTTGGACTAGATGATCTCCAGAGCTCCCTTCCAACCCCAACCACTCTGTCATTCTGTGATGTTGCTGTTTTCTTGCTTTTTTCTGTTTACTGTGGATGGAGAAAGACTACTGGGCTAGCTGGACACTTCATTTTTGCCCAGTTTAATTGCCCTCTTATTTTTCTGTAATTTTTGCTGCCTCGGTGTGGTTGTTTTTTTTTTCTTTCGGTCACTTTTCAGAGAGACTTCTCTTTTGCCAAATAATGCTCTCCAGTCTATATTAAACACAGTGAAGATCTGTCTCTATAACACAACAGTGCTGTGGAGAAATAGAGAGTAAGACACACTGAGCTCCTGGTCTCAAGGCTTAAAAAGATATTATAAAAATGCTAAAACAGAAGACTGTCCCTTGGCAGTGGGGCAACGTGTGCCCACATCTTTCCTCTCAAACGTTTAATCCCAGCAGTGTTTTACCAGCCACATGAACATTCCCATGAAGAATACAGATGTGATGCCTTTCTCTCCTCCCCAGCACTGTGCTGCCTTCCCCTTTTACAGCCTCGGAGCAACAATGCAGCAGGGAAAGGCTGGTGAGTTGGAGACTTGCACTGAGTTTGGAGCTCACCCAAGCCAACAGGGACACAGCAGAGAGAGAGAAGTGACCCCCCCAGGCTGAGCAAGGGGGATGCACCCAGTCCTTCCTGCTCTGGATGGGAGCCAGACCCACATCTGCCTTTCCAGCACACTGCAGGGCTCTGCATTTTTCTCTCTGCACCCTGCTAGGTCTTTGTCAAAATGGGATTTTCTTATTAAACCCCTTTTTCCTCAGCGGACATATACATAGGCAATGAGCTCTCCCTATGGTGCAGGGGCCACGTTGTGCCGGTACAGCCCCTAGCACAGTCCCCAAGAGGCACCCTTGGCTATTCCACAAAGCAATGTGCCTGTCTGGATCTTACTTCCAGTTTTGGATGAGGGTGTGAGGTAGAGTGTGTGTGGGCGTTCCACTACTAACAAAGAAAAGCCTCTATTTTTGAGTATTTTAAAATTTAGCAGATATCATATAGAAACTGTGCTTCCTGACCTTCTCTGGGAGGTCAGAGCATTCCTTGCTGAGGGGACAACTTGCCTTGCCAGTCAGAGAGTTAGACAGAGAAGTATTGACCCCAGGCATGGGCTGAGGATGGGCCGCAGAGAAGCTGCCACGGGAGCGCTCTCAGCAAGACCCACCACTTGCCAGGGATGCCAAACAGGTGCAAAATTCATTCACTAAAGTGTTTCCCCCTTAACCGTGCTTCTTACTCATGCTTCACATACCAACTGAAGAAAATCAATTGTTCTTAAAAATATATATATTCTTACATATATTATATATATATATGTTCTTAATAATATTAATAACTTAATAATTCACCTTTTCTAACCTCAAAAGCAAGCCTCAAACCAACTCCATAAAACAAAGGCTGCAGGGCAGTAACAGATCTCCAGAAAGATGTTGCAAGATGTGTGTCAGCCATTTAGCAGTCAAGGAGGGGGCAGGGAAGGTGCATTTCACTTGCTGAGCAGCTTGCAAGCAGCTGGGAGATATGAATTATATCGCCAGAACTGTCTCTTCAGGTTAAGGGTGAGAACAGTGAAGGATTCATCACAGAAACTCCAGCAAACGCAGAAACAGAGGAAAAAGCAAACCCAGTTTCTACATCTTATCCATAAAAGTAAATCCTGGCTATTTGAGAGGAACACCCGAGACAGCCACAGGACATTAAGCCATACATGAATATTTATATACATATTTGTCTGATCAACCAACCGATTATTTACAAAGATTATACCCTGCTTGCACAGAATATAAATACCTGGAGAAATCAGCCTTTCAAAAGCAGCACCTAAGAGTCCCTCCAGCCTCACCAACACCCCACCTAGGATACCCCTAAGCTATTTCTAAGCCTGAGCAGCGTGTATAAGTAAAGGGCCTGGGCACGCAGAGCTGAGGGCAAGAGAAGCACCGTGCATCAGCACAGAGGAAGGAGTCCCCAGGCTGTCAGGGGCTGTGTTTGGATTTCACTGCTGCGATCCCACATAGGGTTGGATGCATTTAAAGATGCTCTGACTGCTACTTGATTGTGTTTATCAAAGCCCATGGTATGCACGCTCCTACGAGAAACCAAAGCCCGTTGTGTCAGGACTATCCACACATAAAATGAAAAGCTGCTGTCTCCACCAGCAAAAAACAATCACAGGAGAGAAAGTAATGGCAACAGTAAGTCCCAGGACCTCAGCAAAGCAGCGGCAGCACGCTGGCTGCCCAATCCCACCAGCACTATAGTCATTGTTATCTTGTTTGGTTTGGTTTTCATTTCACATTGCAAGAGAAGAGGCAATCCAGAACTCAAGAATGAATTTGCAGCACGGAGCACTTGGCAGTACCTTTCCAGCGGCCATTTGCAGACACACCAACATCACAGAGATGCTGAGTATGACACTGTGGGAATGTCACGGACACTTTCGATCCTTGTGCTTTTCCAGTCTGAATGCTGTGTTTAAGTATGTCCAGCTTTACCCCAAGCCCCACAAGGAAGACCGCTGTGGCCTGTCCCTCCCTCCTAACATACTTCAAGTCCTCCTAGCAGACTCCTGAGCCTGAACAGTCACTAGACTAAGGCAGAGCAGGGAGCACAGTGTTGGGCACTTTTATCCACAAAGAAAGCACAGCGTGCCTAGCTACCATTTCTAAGCTAGTTTCGTTATAAGTCCCCCCCTTCTCCATTCTACTTCCTCAGTACTTTCAGCTCCTTATTCCACTCCCATGCTCATGTAGCCCTCCCACACTGCCCATAAATTTCTACCCACTGTGTGTCCAAGTTTTGCATTTAAAACACTTCCCTATGTTTCTGTATGCCCACACGCATGCATTTTCCTACTCCTGGACCTTTCTCCTAAAGGACCCAGCATTTCCTCTGCATCCTGCCCATGGTCCCTACAGGTCCCCTTGCACGGTCATGGCACACCAAAGTCTGTTTGACAAGACACCCTGGAAGAAAGGCTAAAAACTGCAGCCGAACTGACTACATTTGTCACAATCCCAGCACAGGGCCAGGGATTTGCTTGTTCTCGGAACCTCTTGCCTATCTCCAGGAAGACCAGCAACCTTAGCAAGTGGCTATCAGGCCTATGACCCTGGCGATAAGGCCAGTGCATTTCTTAGGTGAAAGACTCCTGACCTACAGCAAACAGATGCCCCAGCTGGTCCCATGCACAGCTGTGGCTTTATAAAGACTCCCTAAGGAACTAGTGGGACACACAGAGCAACAGAAAGCAGAGACTCCCTCCCCACCTCATCCTGCCCAAGCCAAGCAATGCCTTCAGGCGAGCCACTTCACCGCGCTGTGCTCACCGCTGCCCACCCCCTGTCAGTCGCACAGAGCCCGCTGAGTGAGACCGAGCAGCACAACTGCCGGGCTACGCACGAGCAAGTCTTCAAGTGAACAAACGGCTGCGAATGCACATTAAAGACAACACTAGTAGGGAAACAATTAATTATTTCATGTTTTTTAGAACAGATTTTTTTCCTATTCTTTCTGCTCATCCAGAACAAACAAAGCTATAAGGGAATAAATACCATTCCAGAGATAATCCACACTTTAGATCCTGGAAGCATTCAGTGCCAACTTCTGGAAAACAAAACAATGATAATGACTCACACTGGGTCTGTGGGTGGCTCATCACAAAATTAGCAGCAGCTTCCATGCTCGCAGCTGAGATTGGCTTTGCTGGGTTGTTTTCACAGATCCCCAGGACTGCAATTTAGCACATGCAAATAGGCCCAACAGCCAATCGCAGCCACCATGCTAGAAAGGCATAAACATGCCATTTAGAAAAATGCTTTGCCATACAAAAGATGATTACCTCCTTCCATGCCATTTCAGGCTATGGGCAGGAACGCTATTTTTATTGTTAAATGTTACATACCTCTTTTCCTCCAAGGGGAAGAGTCTATCCCAAGGCCTCTCAAGCAAACACCTGTTCAAACAACTGAAAGCTTTGTGTGCTACCATCACATTCAGGGAAGTGGTTGTGCCCTTGTACTCTGCACTGGTGAGGCTGCACCTCCAATACTGTGTTCAGTTTTGGGGGCCTCACAATGGGAAAGACATTGAGATGCTGGAACGTGTCCAGAGAAGGGCAATGAAGCTGGTGAAGGGTGTAGAGAACAAGTCTTTTGAGGAGGAGCTGAGGGGACTGGGGGTGTTTAGCCTGGAGAAGAGGAGGCTCCGGAAGGACCTTACTTCTCTCTACAGCCACCTGAACGGAGGTTGTAGCGAGGCGGGGTTCAGTCTCTTCTCCCAAGTGACAATAGGATAAGGATAATAGTGATAAACCAAGAGGAAATGGCCTCAAGTTATGCTGGGGAGGTTTATGTTGGATATTAGGAAAAATTTCTTCACCAAAAGGGTTGTCAAGCACTGGAACGTGCTGCCCAGGGAAGTGGCTGAGTCACCATCCCTGGAGGTACTTAAAAGATGTGTAGATGTGGTGCTTTGGGACATGGTTTAGTGGTGGACCTGGAAGTGCTAGTTAATGGTGGGAGTCAATGATCTTGAAGGTCTTTTCCAACCTAAACAATTCTACGATTCTATAAGTAACCTTGTCTACCTTTCAGAGCCTGCTGAACTTTCAATTATGTCAGTACCACCTGGCTTAAAATGTTTACAACTAGCATCAATTTGGTAAAAAAAGAAACTGATTACTTCTGCAAAGCAGCAGAAAGGGCTGTGGGAAAAGAAGTGGACTGGTTTGGGGACAAAGTTCAGTAAGCCAGAAGTAGATCATTCTCACAAAAAAAAAAAAAGCCAGTAGGATTTGAGTTTCTTTAATGAACAGGGTTTTTTGGTTGGGAACCGACGGCTTCAGAAGGGTCTGTTGGAAACAGAAAACAAACCTACCGTCAATGATCTGTTGGACAGGGAAAACAGGTAGAATTTAGGGATGATACACATTAAAAAAGGTTGAAAGCCACTCATCTAAAACAATGTTTCTGGCAATATTGAAGCACATGATCATCTTAAAAAGGGACTAGGTGCATGTGTAGAGTTAAATGTGCATTTAGACGGTTCGCTGAACTGAGACCTACCTCCGGAGACACTCTTTGGTCTTTGAGTGGACGTGACCTAACAATCTTCACACAGCTCTTCAGCTGAAAGCATTTGCTCTGAAAGTCATCAGCTTTTAAGTATCTGCTTATGAACCTGAATTCTTTTGTTACTCTTCAAGTAGAAAAACAGTAAGACAGAAGACAGTATTTTATGTATGCAGTTATTCAGGAAAACCTGGAAAAAATCTTCCATTTAATTCTTGGGTAACATCTCCCACTCAGATTTACAGTTTATAATGTGTCACCATTGTACATGGTGTTTGAACTGAGACACACTTCCTCCTTCCTTGGTTTAGTTTGGGAAGTGAAGTGAAACTTTATTCCTTTGTAAAACCACGTAAACCTCAAGTTGAGAAGTGCCATAAACCATCCAACCTCTGCTTCAGAGTACTATTTATTTTCCTGATTACAGCTACTTAAGAAAACTCAAACAAAGCATATTTTGCCTGAATTTGCTCATTCACTGGAAGTAAAGCATTTCACAACCGTGATTCACTATCAGTGACACTTTGGTAAGACTCAGACAAGTTCCAAGACTCAGAAGACTGGGTGAAGATCCGGCAGTTCCAGATGCCCAGCTCTGTAAGCCCACACATCTGGCTGACAACTATGCATTGCTAAACCAGCTTAAACCCAGGGAGTCCCTGGACCTGCATTTGCTTTTGAAAATTTATGATGTACTTCATTGCAAAATGAATAATAAAAACCTGCATGATATTGAAGATTTTCCGTTGCATAACTACACAGAACTGGCTGCGAGCACTTAAAAAAGTTATATGCATATAACTTCACGTTCATGACACCTCTGAACTTCTGTATGATAGGAACCAAGAAACTCACCATATAAAAATTTTATCAAACCCATCATTTCTAGCTAAGCCAGAATAGATCTTTTTCACAAGATTTACAAGCACTATAGGCTTTCATGAGGGATGCTTAGCATATGTCTGCATGAGAGGGTTACTTCTGAATAAAGGAAAGTGTGGATTTAAAATGCTATCGCTATTCTTGAATAATACCCTAGAGGAGTGCTCCTATTACAATAAAAAAGATTTTTCAGAGTTTTGCTTAATTCATTTCCCAGGTGAATTAAACTAAATCAGATAATGGTATTCTTTCCACTACTGTGTAAGTGTCAACAATAGGCGTTATCCTGGAACAGCATAGGACATTTCCATGGTCAGAAAGTGTTACTTTTCCAAAAACACACAACAGAAAAAGGGAGCCTGAGCAAAACGTACACAGGAATACTGACACACACTGAACAGTAGCAGAGAATGGCAGGCAAGGGACCTGGTGCAGGAAGGAAAAAGTGCTGATGACCCTCAGTGCCACACCACTGCTTCTCAGCCTTGCATCCCACTCCCACCTCCAGTTTGGTGGTGTTAAGCCACCTTTCCCATCTCCCATCAGCAACGCACATACCACACCTTGAACTGCCACGGACCAGAAGGGCTTTTAGGGCTCCCTGAACTCAGCTAGAATTGCAGGCTTTACTACCTGTCGCTTACGTGCACAGAGCTACTGCTTCCATTAATTTGAAGCTGACTGTACAGTATTTGCTATACACTGTAACCTGCTGTCTACTCAAGTAAACAGCAGTGAGAAAATTCTCTAGAACTAGTGTAAGTGAAGTGTACGTGAACGCCTAGATCCCTGCACAAGCAAAAGGAATGCCTGTTCTGCTCATAAGCTGAATGCTAATCTTGAATATACAGTTGTGCCTCTTATGTGTGTGATTCCATTTGCATCTGCAGATGAGAAGTCTTGCATATGCAGACACTGCAGACATGTTATGACAGTGCCCCAAATCTCAGGACAAGTGCAAAGATGTGTACTGGCAGTAAGAGACAGGCTAACAGCAGAGCCACAATCTGACCCTGCCTACCTCGACAGAATGCTTGCTCCCATTGCCCCAAATATCAGACTTAGTATTGTGATGCCTTGAGAAATATGAAGACCTACTGTGCCAGACATCATTTTAATTTGCCACAAAGCCAGTATCAATCAGCATGTTTCCAGGAGCATCTCCAAATTTTACCAGTGTGAGAGTCCCAAGGAAGCCAAGTTCAGGGTTTACTTTCAATACGAGCTCAATTTCTACAGAAGGCACCAATTTGCACAAAAGAGATTTAAACTGAGAAGTACTCTTATGTGAATGTTTGGGAAGAGATCAGTCTCTGGATACAGCAAGACCTCTACTTCTGAAAAGAAAGCTGAAAATGCATTGCTGCTGAATGTTGTTGCTAGTTGATGAGATGATGTGAGAAATATCTGTAGTTTTAGCAATGATGCATCCCACAGGAGAGTCTGTACAGGAGCCAAGGGCAGAACAGGCGTAAGAGAACCACACATACAGCCAAATAAGAAGTCCTATGGAGGAAGACTGAGACACGCACTAGCCGAAATCTCCATGCTGCTGTTAACGTAGTCTATGGGTACAAAGCATTTTGCATCAAAATGGCTGCAAACCAGATACAGGTTACCTGAATGTTTTTTCACAACTCCACTCACAGTTATATCAACAACGATCATTACCTGATGTTTACCTTGAACTAATCGGTGTAGTAGCTATCTATTTCATAATGTCGACTAGGAAGCCAAAAGCCAAAAAAAAATTCTGGACTGGCAAACCACACCTCCCAAGCGAAGGGAGGAAAAGTGTTAGCAGAGAAAATAATTTAACAGAAAAAATACTTAACAAAATGAATTATGATGGCACCACCAAGAAGGGACATATCTCTGCACATGCAATGCCAGCAGTCAGCTTGCAAATTTGGAAACTAAGATAGCAAGTGAAGTACCTGGAAGATGACACAGGACATTGCTGTGCTAAAATACTTGCAGAGAAATACACAGAGGACTAGGAATAAATCTCTTGCTCTGTATTGCTATGAATTACTTGCACTTTTGTGGTGCCTTAGAGACCCATTAAGCCCCATTTTGCAAGGTGCTGCTCGAACGGCCAAAGAAGCCTGTCCCTGCACAGACTAAGACAAGTGTCTGCAGGCCTCAGGAGTATAAGAAAACACAGGCTAATATCAGCTAAGAGTAGAAGGTGGGAGGCCTAAGCATAACAATAACAAAAATCTTGCTAATATTTTTGCTAGCATCACAACAGAGCAGCACAGTACTCTACAACTATCTTCAATATTTCACTGTGTTTCTTTGAAGTATCATGCATTAGTTTCTGTCAGAATCAGGAGTGGTCTAAGGCTCTGAGTCAGCACAACACACGAGTATGAATCTGCTACTAAACATGTGCTTACATCCTTATGACTTGTTTGCATTAAAGTGAACATAGACAGGAGAAGGGCAAAGGACTTGGTCAATCTGCCATTCAGCTTAAGCGCACAAAGTGCCAAATAGTTTGGTATAAATCACCTACTATGAGGAAAACTCTTCAGATCAGATGATAAAGGGCATGTAAGTAGCTCACAGCACTCTAGGCCACAACTGCGGTAGTCCATGTTTCCATGGTCCTTCCTCTCCTGTAATTTATAATCCTCTTTATGGTTTACATCTCTGATGGGCATAGTTCCCACAGTACCATGCTGGACCCAGCACTACACCTTCCAGGCTGTTGTAGGAGTATACAACTCCAAAGGCATGCTTACCCCTTTGAAGAGATAGCAAGGAGAACTCCCCTCCACCAGGCCCAGCCCACAGTGACCTTTTTATAGGAGGAAGCTTTAATTTTTATTGCACGTTTTTCAAGAACATAAAGCCCAACCTTAACTGAAAAGGAACAAATGCAGCCAAGACGAGGGACAGTATTTTAGGAGCCTGATTCAAAGCAATAGACCATACATGGAGTGCTCAGGCTCGTGGTGGCATGGTCAGTTGGAGATAACAATGAGAGATCGTTCCCATAGACTGCCTCCTTGTAGCATGACATCATGAAATACAAAGACTACGCAATGTTTGGTATCATTCCATCAGAGCAGGAGAAGTAAGGGAAGATTCAGTCGCCACTTCAGCATAGGATCAAGCACACTTCAGCTTAGGATCCACCAGTAAAGCCAAGCCCGCTCAGCAAAGCAACTATTAGAACACTATCACCAGCTTCTAGTTCACTTAAGTTACAGCCTAGCACGGCCTATGGCCTGAGCACCACCCCGTTTTTACCAGTAAGTTATTGTACTCTCTACTGCCCCAGGTTTCCAAATGACACAAAACAAACAATCACACACAACACCACAAAGAAAACTCCAGTATAGTTTTCAAGCTGAAAAGAGAACAACGTGTATAATGCTTCCAAGCACAGCCACAATTTGTTCTATTTATTTATCATATTGTTTCTCTAAGCAGGATATTTTCAAGAAGTCAAGCCTACTCCCTCAAAAGTTTTCCAGCACATCCCCTATTGCCATAAGCCAGTCACAGACAACACAGACAATCCTCGTGGGAGGTAAGGGGATACTGAGGCATGAACAGGTGGCTGTAACCATTTACAATTTTTCTTTAGCAAGGGCAAAAGGGAATCCAGGCTACCTCAGCAACAGTATTTCCCCAAGCGCAGCCTTCCTCTTCAACAGACAACATCAAGCATTTAAGCAGGAGGCGTGGAAGTTTTTTTCTTCTAGGAGCAAGATATCACATAAGGGAACAGCACAAGCGTTAGCAAGCAATACTTTATAAGGCATCCCTTTAAGCATTCAGTCCCCAAAGATTACAATAGTCAGGGTTCAATAAGCAGATCTATTAAAAAGCCAAGTAGGAAGTGAAATGCTGTTAAGCTCAAACCATTGAGCTATTGCTACAAACTTCTACAGATCTTAGTAAGGTTGGGTTTCTTTCCATAGAATTTTACCCAGTGTTGAAGAAAGAGAGAGTCACAGTCATGAAACACAGGTAGCACAAAAGAATTTGCAAAGACACCACTTAAAAAGCTTCAACAGGATTACTCTAAAACTCAGGGGCAGTGCCCCACCAGACCACGGCACTCGTGCACTTACTCCCCTCTTCAAAAAGTGCTCAGGTACAGCTCAAGATCCAGCTCAAGCTTCAGCCCATCACCCCACTGCACTCCCCATCCTGGTGCAATATTCCCTGCCTAGCAGGCTGAGTGCTGAGAGAGGTGCTCAAGTCTCCCAGCCCCCCATCAGGAACAGCTAAGGATTTTCCTCTGCTTCTAGGGGCATTCCCCGCTCACAGGCACATTCAACACCCTCTACCACAATAAAGTTGCAATGTTGCTGCTACAAACACGAGGCACAGGGAGCTCTTACTGCGGGCCCAACCCCAGAATCGCATAGGGCCATAGGCGCTCCAGGGAAGGTTATCGTTATCCTGAGGAGGTGGTAACAGAGGAGCCCATGGCTGGGAGTCTGAGATGGGAGGGGAGATACAGGGGTCCCACATGGAGAAGAGGGACCTGCGTGAGTGTGGACTGCAGGCGGGATGAGGGACGCTAGTGAGGGCCACATCTGAGGTAGGGATCCATGTGGGGAAAAAGGATCCCCGGGGGGGTGTCCATTTTGGGTGGGGGCTGCAGATGGGGCATGGAACCTGCTAAAGCCTGCGGGGCACAGGTGGGGTGGAGGCCGCGGGTGGATGGGGTCCGTGCCGGGAGCCGGGGCCGCCCGGTGGGGTCAGCACCGCGGACAGCGCCCGGCCCGTCCGGCCACCTGTGCGCGGCGCCGGCGAGGCGGCGGCGCCGGAGCGGCGGGGGGAGGGCGAGGAAACGGGGCCAGCCCGGGCCAGCGGCGCCCGGGCGGGGAGGCGAGGGCGGCGGGGACAAGGACGCGCGCTCCCCACCTGGGCTGTGGCTGGATCTCAGGCGCCTTCCACAGAGACACTGCAGCATATGCGAGCCTTTCTCCAGGAGAAGCCCGAGAATCCTCATGGATTTCACTTTGTGGCTCCCTCCCGCTCCTCGGAAAAGGGACCGGCCCCGAAGCGGCCGGCTCTCAGCAGCGGGGCGCCGGCCCCTCTCGCCGCCGAACTTGCCGGCCCATCGCCGCGGCCCCGTCGCGCCCGGGGGAGGGTGGGGGGCCCCGCAGCCACTTCTCGGGACTTCTCCGCTGGGGGAGGGCAGGCTTCGCCGGGAAGCGGGGCGGGCTGGCTGGAAGGACGTCAAGCCCTAGAAACACGGGCGGCCGGCTCCCAGCCCTGCCCCCTGCCGGCACAGCCCCCGCCGGGGCGGGGAGCCGCCGCCGGGACCCCCCCAGCCGCCGGCAGGCTCGGCCGCGCCGCTCCGCGTGTGTGGGGGGCTCTCGGCGTCTGCCCCCGCCGCCGCGGAGAGCCCGGTCCCGCCGCGCTGAAGTTGCCCGAGTGCCGGCGGGGCGGGAGGCGGCGCGGCCCCGCAGCCCCGGGGATGCTACCGGGGCCGGCCCGGTGCTCCGCGGCCGCTCCCAGCGGGAGCCGGCACCACGTGCAGGGGGCACCGGGGGCGGCCTTCCCGGGGCTGCCCGCCCGGCACCGACCACGGGACCTGCAACGTGGCCGGGAAGAATACACACCTCTTGTCTCGAATCGCCGGTAGGAGCCCGTGCCCAGGAGCAGGGGTGCTCCCGCCAGCGCACGCCTTAAACCAGCCGAGGCTCCTGGTTCACGCTGGAGCACCCCAAGGCACCAGCCTCTTGCAGAGGCCGCTCCGCGGGGACCGATGGTTCACGCTTTTCTGCCCATTTTTAAACCGTCCCGGTTCCAGCGTGGCTGACTTAAGCCGAGCTCAGGGTTCACCCTGCGCAAGGAAGGGCAGGGCCCCTATCTCCTATACGAGGAAGGTTGGGGAAAGCTCCCCAGAGCTGTCTTTAATTCATGAAACCACACAGTGCAAAACCCGCAGCATGAGGCTGGAAAGCACAAAAAGCTCCTTCCTCAGAGGAAATAGTATTGGTGGATGCCAAAACCTCTCAAATGAACTCTTCTGCCTGAGTAGACCTGGATACCCTACTGAAAAGCAGCTGCCTCTGGGACAAAGTCAAACTTTGCACCAGGGTGCAATTTCTGCCTGGGTTACCTTGTGCTCAAGCAGGGTTACCTCCTCATGCCCCACCTCCCAAAGCCACCGCTGCTTGTTTCCCCTGGCACCCGGCAGAAGTGGCCGTGCTCCTGACCAGTGCATGAGGTGGAAGTTTTTATGGGCCAACACTCTGCAAGGATTCAAGAGCAGGGATACAGATGTGGTTGTTAATGTTTGCTAGGATGTCTCTCAAACAAGAAGAATGAGGCACAGTCAGTATGATACGGGGTGCAACACTGGTTTGCTCACTGGGAATCCCATTAGGATGAAAAGGTGAAAGCTATAAAATACATGGAGATAGAGTACCAAGGCACATAAACCAGGTGTAGCAAAAGAAACACTGTTCTAGTGTGAGAGTCTGTTGAGGATCTGTGGTAAAACTATTACTTGTAAGAGCACCTGAAGTCTTCCAAGCCCTCAGTAAACACCCTACAGTTTCAGTTTTCCTTCAAAATAGGGGGAAAAAAAACAGTTAAAATGCTAAATGTTTCATGAAATGGAAGCTCTTATTTTCCAGTCAACCCTACTTCATACACTAAAACCAGCACTTAGCTAGAAGCAAAGCCATTAGCATACAGTTCAGGACTGTTAAAAGGATTCAAGGTATTAATAACTAATCTCTAGGATCCATGCTAAACTCAGTTTTTGTTGTCTGCTGTGACTCGTGCTTAAAATCATCACTCTGTATGTCTTATAATTCATAAGCTATTTTATGCAGGACCTTGCACATGCACTGAGCCACAGCAAAAAGCTAAATTAAACTGCCTTTCTCCCTACTCTGTACATGTCTCCACTTACCCAGGATCATTGTTCCAGCGACTCTCCTTAGCAATACTTGCTCTACAACAATCACAGAAGACCAGTGTGCCATGCCAGGGCAGATCCAAACTGAGACTAAGGCTGTTATACTTCCCCCTTTCACCCATAGTTGCCCTTCTGTTCTCTAGCAGACCGGATCAGCGAGCAAGCCTGTAGCCCCTCTGGAACAAGGCCAGAAGTAGTTTGCACAGTGAAACCCTAAACCCAACCAGTTATTCTTGAGTACTTCTGTAATAGCACAATAAAATAATAATCCTCTTTCTGCAAACGCATCAGCAGCATGTTTGAGATGAGAACAATTCTAGATCTGGCAGATCAAGGACAGTACAGTGAGATCTGAGATCAAGGTGCCCTCCTTGCTTAGCAGCCAACATGGAGCTGTAAACGATGGGGCTCTGATTTAGAGATCCCAGTACTGAAGTGCAGCACCAGGTACCAGAGCAGAAGTGCATCTAGATATTAAGCTAGCATGGGAACAGGCAGGCATTATCACCTGGGCATGCAAGGACAAGCATATTTGGCACAATACAGATGTTTGTAAGAAGAAAAAAAAAAAAAGAAAAAAAAAGATAATGCAACAGGTAGCTGAATTTTGAGACCTCTGTTCATTAAACTAACATAGTTGTTCTTGGAAAATCGACTCAGAATAACCCACAAACCACTAATACAATAATCCCTGTTTCTTTGGGGTGTTTCCATCACCTTGCAGTGAGGCTGATGATCCAGGCGTAACCCACCAGGACTTCTGCCTTGGTGGGACAGACAGGCTCCAAGGGGTCAGTTCCTGATTCACATCACAGCAAAGGAGGGCAGAACCAAACCAGTGAAAAGAATGAATGAGCATTACTTGACATTTCCAAAGAAGGGCCACAAGGCCTGCAACAAGCACACCTTCTTTCAAACCGAGTAGGTTTAAATAACTTTAAACAGCGAAATAGAAGCATAATAATGGCAAAGGATGATTCTTTAGGAACTGTGATGCATATGACTCAAGTGTTTACATGCCACAAAATGCTCAGTAATACCATGTACCCAATTAGGTAAATCTTAACCCAGTGAACAAAGCTTATGGAACACAGAAAGACAAATGGAGCTGAGATAAATCGAGATATTGCTAGATGAGTTAACTCATTTTAATCCAAAAACAAGGTAAACCACAATAAAATGTATTTCTCTGCAAAGGGACAGCATGTACCCAAACAGTATTTCAGTGGGATGTAAGTGACACGTAAATCTTGCTATGGCCCCATCAATGAGCTTGCACTGCTGAATAATAATGCAAATAACATCTCAGAAGTTACTGTGAAAATGTTACAGATATTTAAGGTTTTGCCCACTGGTAGAATATGTGTATTAGAAATGATAGTGTTCTTGAATAAAAGCAGAGGTTGCGTCTGCTGGAACACAAAGAAAGCTGTGAAAGACTCATTGAGGTCAGAAGACAGTTACAGGGAACACAGTGTCATGTGTGTTTCTCCCTTATTAAATTAAAATGCCATTGGCCTTCTGAAGCACAGAACAGAAACGAGAATATGTTTGGGATTATGGAATTTAAATTAATACCTTCTACTAAAAAGAGGAATGCACTGTGCTCTGATCAGAGAAAAATAAGGTGATTTAGCAGGCAAGGCTCTTTGCTAGGTATTAAAATAGCATAATGTGCATGAGTTCATCAGTTACAAAAGCCAAAAAAGAAAGAAAATCTACACAGCTCAAAGAAGAGACTAGTCAGGAAAGGCAATTTCCTTGTGTTCATAAAAGCAGGTAATAATCTTTCAAGGTTTTGGGTTCACGCAGTTCCTGTTTTCACCCATATTGACTACCTGTAGTTCTTTGAACATTGTGACTGGTACACAGAAAAACAGCCTGGGTGGGTGGGGGATGTTGATGTCGTGTGTGTGTGTGTGTGTGTGGTGTTTGTGGTTGGGGGGTTTTTGCAAGTCTTTGCCCTTATGTTTTCTGGCTGACACAGGTGGATACAGTAAGAAATGGCCCATTAACCTCAACAGCTTTTTCCAAGCTGGTGCCAATGCAATCTCGGACCTTGTCCCTCTCTGTAAATTTACAACACTCCTATGGGAGCACTCGGTGCTCATTTCCTGACAGTTGTTCCATAGAGCTATTTGCAATCAGTGATGGCAGATAGCCACTTCTCAGCATCTTTCTTTGTAGGAGCCATTTGGCCCTGGAATGGGCCAAAAAATACAACCCTTTTCAGTGCAAACAAGTACTTACCCCACCATCACCCTTGGGCTCTCTGGGTATTTCTGATTACCCCCTGCCCCTTCTCCCTGAAGCAGAGCACTGCTGGCAAGGCAGGATGGCAGGATCTGCTTCAGAGATACCCAACCACGTACAGCTTCTACTGCATCCAGCTCCACCAAAGCACAGAGCACTCATGCCAGAGCCAGTGGGAGCTGCAGCACAAAGTTCAGGGGTTTGCTGAAGGTCACACGACAAATTTGTGGCCAAGTAGGGAATCATCTGTCAGCCCTCATTCTGGTGATTTAACGAGGGGATTAGCCTCTTCCTGATCAGTATAAAATTGCAGTCGTCATAAGGCAAAGATTCTGCTAGAAACTCTACCACAGCAAAAGTATACCACGCACTTTCTGACAGCAAACAGAAGATGAGACAGAAAAAAAAGACATAGCTTGATTTTGTATATCAGATGAGAAAGACTAGTTTCTTGGCTGCTTTTCTGTGGTCAAAAAGCAGTGCTATCATATGAACAAGAGGGAACAGAAACCACTTAAGTTCCTGGTGGCAGGATGGACTTGGTAAAATCTCAGCACCCTCTCAGCTCACCAAAGCAGATTTGGGAGAAAAAGGTGTCCCATAGCCTTGATCATTTAACAGGTTTATGCTCAGACACATAAAAAGCTCATAATAATGAGTACTTAGCACTTGTACTTCCAGACATTAACAAAAAACCTAGTATTATGTGTAAAGAAGGTTTTGTGTATCAAATGTCTCCATTCTGAATTAGTGAGAAGTGGTGGTTCTGGGTATTTTTCAGCACAGTGACATTTCCTCCGAAGCTGGAACTTCTAGGACTTCTCTAAATGTATTTTGATAGTAGTACCAGCAGCTCAGAACAGATGCTCTGGAAAAAGGGGCAGCCGTGCATTGCTCCTTCCACCCGCTTCCAGAGCCTGGCAGCTTTGCAATTTCCTCATCCACAGGATGTCTCACAACGTGATTAAGAACCCTTGATGGATTTCTCCACAACAAATTTTTATAATTGGTCTTTGAAGTCGGTAATACTGTTGGTCCCCTCACTATCTTTTAGGAAGAAGTTCTACAGGTTAATCATGTGCCAGGAAAAAGCTTTTATTAGTTTAAAACTGCTTCTCAGTAGTTCCATTTAATGCTCACTTTAGCAGTTATATTGCAAAATGGTAATTTTATGTTCTCCATGACAGTCATGATTTTATACACCTCTGTCGTATTTCCCTCCTCAGTTGTTTCATTTCTGAAGACACCTGCAAATGCCTGATCTGTTCCATTGCTCCCCGGGCAGCAGCTATTCTGCACGCTCCACTGACCTTGTCACTGATTCCTGTGCCTTTCTAGCTCTATTGCATCTCTTCCGAGACAGGATAACTAGAGCTGCACACAGTAGTCAAGGTGCGAGGGCACCAGGGATTTCTAACACGGCAGGGCGATAGCTCCTCTTTGCTCTCTGTACCTTGCATCTGCTGAGCTAGCACGTTCAGAGAGATCCACACTCTCTCCGAGGCCGTTTTCCAGAGGGAAAATGGCCCCAGTAGCAATCCTGACCATAAGTGACCACAAATAGATAATCTGGGGGGGTTTATCGGGTGCATTACCCTGACCCCTCAGTTTATCTTGCTGTTAGTTCACCAGACACTGTATCAGGAGATCCTTCTGCCACTCTTTCCTGCCCACTCCTGTTTTGCTTACTTCAAATGATTTTGTCTTCTCTCCACCCCTTCACTCCTCAAGATCACTTAGGAGCGCGCTGGACTGCACAGTCCTGTCCCTCTCCACTGGCAATTTTCCTGCTGATGAGACCTGCCCATTGTTTTTTTAAAGGGAACACCCAGTGAGGGAGGCATTTTAGAAATCCAAGTGCATGACGCCTTCTGTGTCACCTTTGCCCAGATGTTCAGGGAATGCCAAGAAATTTGGGGGGCACATATTCCCTGGCAAGATCCATGCAGTCCCTTCCCCAGATGATCAAACCTGGCTGCCAGGACCCTGCAGGGTGGGGGGCTCCCATTTTTTGCAGATAGCTGAGTTTCAGGGCAAACCCCCAGATGTTGCCACATTTGTCCTTTGCACCTGGGAGTAGCAGAAGCACCTTCTAGGGGCACCTCCTTGCTGGGTACAATTCCCCTTCCAGCTCTGTTCCACGTCCCTGCAGTCTCTGCAGCCCCTCACAAAGGAAAACACGCAGGAAGGCAGAAGATCTCGCCCATCTGCTGATCCCTCCAGGCTGAGGTTATGAGAGAGGAAAGCAGATTAAAAGGGCTGTAACGCAGCCAGCGTGGGGAAGATCTGGCCCCCAGGGCCCCAGCAGCTGAGGCTGGCAGCGGTGGCTTTGCCTGAGGCATGACCCAAGTTTAGAGAGCAACAGCTCGTGCTTGTGCCAGGCTTTGGAGGAGCTGGCAAGTGAGCTTGCTGGCCAGCCGAGCTGTGGGGCTCTGCCCACCGGCTGGCCCCTTGGCTCCTGTGTTTTCAGCAGCAGCCACCAAGGCAAAGCCAGTGCTGGAACAGGTGCACCTTCAACCAGGGTGTGCTCCTGGCTCTCCCCCTGCTTCACAGCATGAAATACGAACACTTGGCAGGCCGCTTTCCTCATCTAAGAGTGCAATTAATCCATCCATCTCAAAGGGAAAAGTAGGGAAGCTTAATAAACAAGATTTTCTGACGGCAAGTACAATAGATCACCTCTGCAAGAAGCCAGCAGAGGCTGGCTCCCCCCCCAGCAAACTCACTCCTATCGTTCACGAGTGCATCTGAGGTCGGGAGCAGCATCCATGGAAGTATGAAGCTCCCCATCTGCCTACTTCCAGTGACATTTACAGAGCCATTTACTGTCATCCAGATCTGAAGAGTATTTATTCTGGCGTGCTAATACAACATGTGTGGCACAGTCTCATTGAGACAAGCAAGTCCTTGCCTGCCTGCCTTGGGAACGATGGTACGAGAAACACTTTCTGCTCTAATTCACAGCTGCTTCTCCTGTCTCAGTAAAGCTACTGCTGGGCCACCGTGGTTCAGACCCTCACCCATTAACAGGCCAGTGCAGCTGAAGGCCATGTGAAGACACATTTGAACCACAGATTACACTGGCAAGATTGCTGTTCTGGAACACGTCACTCCCAGCTCCTCCACTGTAGCATCGCTAAGGCAGCAGGGTCTTCACCAGACCCACACACAGCTTTGTCCCTGCTAGTTCTGAAGGCAAAGCAAGTGACAAAAAACATATAATAAATAATAATGCTACAGGGTAGTTATAACGTGCCTATATATGTAAAGGAAACCTAAGTTTCAAGAGAATTGAAGACTGAGTTTATGAGACCTTTATGAGCCAGCCTTGAAATCCTGGCTTCTCAGGACAGGAATTCCTACTGGATACATTTTTTCCAGGTGAACTTAGTTATGAGGACTTTTTATCTGGAAGACTTCCCTGTTTGAGACTGTCTCATGCAGTGTGAGCTCACCAGAATGCAGGAGAGCTAAGAAAGAAAAAGACACTCAGAGTTTCTTTCTCAGGGATCACTGTTGCTTTTTGGCAAATGCTCCAAAGCAGCAAAAAAATACACACACATAAGTTTTCCTTAAAATGACATTTTCTAAAGTATTTCAACTTTGCTAAATATTTTGACAGTATTATGAAAATATAGCTGCAAGAAAAGGTTTTGACCTTAACCAAAATGAAACATTTCCATAAGTTCCTCAAACAAAATCTGATAATTGAGGAATGCCAGGAGTGTTTGGCCGACACTGGTGCAAACAGGGAAGACCTTAACTCCTACCCCATTAGTCCCACACGGCCGCTGCAGCCCCCACCCCCTGCACGGCGATACATGTGTCACAGACGGGCTTCACAGGGCAGAGAAGATTCTCTGCTGTTCATCGTTTCAGGACAAATGGTGCAGGCAGTTGACGCTGCCAGCTGCAAGGCAGACCCTCCGCCCTCTGCTATGAGAGCAGAAGCAAATGTAAGTAACACATTCAGGGTTCTTACGTGCATTTGACTCGTGGTTTAGGGTCTTTTAAGGTTTCTGTTGTTATCTTTTCTCTGCAGCCATTAGAACCAGAAACTATCTAAACACGCCGAGTTGTCATTCTTACGCAATGGCTTGGGGATTCAAGACAGGCCCCACATTTTCTAAGGCTTAGAAACACCAGTTGGCAATAATCACACCAGTGGCAGGTAACGTGGCTGGCTCCCAGAGACAGGAATCATTGCTGACTTGTGACTTTCTTGGTAATGGCCTTCCTCTGCTACTGCTGCAAACAGAACGGTGCCAGCCCAGAAGCGGCTTGGACTGATTATCAGCCCCTGGAAAGTTCTGATTCCCTATGAGAAGGTGAAAATCCTTCTTTCCTCAGCAGTCAAAGACTTTTCACCTATGCCAAAAGAAAGTTCCAGTGAGTCCCATTCCAAAACACATATAACCTGGCAAAACTGGGGAGGAACAAAAAGCATTTAAATGAAAGATGAAGCACCATTCTATGAAGACTGCTGTGGAGCACGGCGAGAAAGAAGAAGACACAAAAGAAGAATGACCAATGGGTGGAATTTCAAGGGGGAAATAAAACACAGGAGGAAAATACTTCTGTGTGTGAGCAGATAAATCAGCAAGACACTACTTTGTCAGCAGGGGAATGTTGCCAAAGGCCTTGAAGGTCGATCGCTGCAGTGACTGTCTGCTTCCCGCAAGCAAAGTTCAAAACCTGGACCATACGCAAGGCACATGTGATGGATCTGGCACAGCACAAAATGCAGCTTGGCACAAGCTAAAGCTGTAACTGCAGCAGCAGAACAGACAGAGGAAGGGTTAGAGGAGAGAGAGGTGGCTGCAGAGGATTTACTAATAACGTTGGGGAACTGGGACCAGATTCAGACCTGGTATGAACGGATACTGCTCCACGTAGCCCATACGTTTCGGGCACTGATTTGTTCTTTAAGTTCTTTTTAACAGGCACTTCAGGGATTCAAAGATGGAATGATAAAGCTGAGCTGCTGATCTAACAGCATGTGCTAAGCTATTTATGAGTCACTAAAACACACCTCTTTAATTCTCACCTTAGCTTGTAAATGGCATGTGGCCAAAGCACCTTCTCCAGCTACTGGAGAAAAATCACCCCAGCATGTTATCTGCTGAGGCTGTTGGCAGAGCCACTGCATCAGCTCTGCTGCAGGACACGTCTGACCTCCAGCCAGTCCTGCACTGGCCTTCTGCCTGTTTACACTGGGACAGCCACAGTCATTGCCCAAACAAGTACCACATAATGAAAGCACTAAGTTTTAGGAAATCTTTCCAGTGCTTTACAACCCTCAGACAAGAAAGCCCCTACAGAATCAAAAAACATGAGTGCAGACCTGAGTCATCTCGAGCCCTCAGTGCCACCTAGCCCCATGCACAAGTGGTCCCACCAGGTACACTGAGCTCATGAGCAAGTGGAAAAACAGCATTTCCCATTCCCAGAGAGCTGTCCTACAAGTCAACAGTAAAACAGTATTATGATGAGGAAAAACGTACAGTTAAAGCAAAACTGTTCTGAGCGAGCTATTGTGTGTCATGTATCCATCCCCAGACCACTGCCAAAATTATTTCCTTCTAGCTGGCATTTGCTTAAACCTCCAAGGCAGAGATGATCTCAACTATGTGGTTCACATAAACCCTCCTTAGATGCTACATTCCTCCCCAGGAGCAGTGAAAGGAGCAATGAGGCCTCCCTTTGCTCTACCTAGTTATTTGGAAGGCCAGCCCGGCATCCAAATCCCAGCACTCAGAGGCTTGACTTACACTTTCTCCACCACTTTGGTGTTATCCAGATCCCATAGGGGATTCTCCACCCTCCAGTCCCCTTCTCACCCAGCTGCCAAGCACAGACTTATCAGGATGACTCAGACCTAGGGAATGCTGGCTCAAGGTCCTCCCGTTATAGAACAATTGCTGCCTAGACCCATAGCAGCAAGCTCCTGCTGCTTCCCCTCTGTTGGAGTCTCAGCTCATCCTTGCTCAAGCCTCATGGGAGCAGCATGATGTAAACCACAAGTTTAGCTATTTGGTTGTCATGATGGCAGAGCCACAAGCTCCTGAGGGCAGCGCCAGGCACGCTATGAGGCAGCACGTGACATCTGAGGATGTGAGGAATGGGAAGGCATGTTCCCAGGGGCATGCCTCCCCTTTTCCCCTGCTGAGTTACAGCAAGTGTCATGGCCACATCACCTGTTTTTCATTCTCACATGGTCAGTACCAAGCCATTATGAAACCGTAAGGAATCCAGCATCACTCAGCAGTGTACAAAAGCACTCTGGTCCAGCTCTGCAGAGCCGGATTGTGTAGTGTGCAGTGTTGCAGGAAAAAGGAGTCTTCTATCAAGAACTTGAGTCTCCATTTTTATTTGTTAGCACTCCCTGAACCACAGCAATGGCAAGCAAGAGCAAGGCATAGCAGAAAACAGCCCTGCTCCTCACCCTGCTCCCTCAGTCACCCTTCTGGTCACAGCAAGAGCTGTCAGGTAAGACCACAACCATCCAAGATGATTAATACCAACAGCAACCTACATGAAGGAACATGAACCTACAGAAGAATCGTTCTCAGGGGACAGATTGCCCAAGATATGCGCTTTTTCAGAATGTAAGTGGGACTTGGGCCTCCACCCAGCTGCAGTAACTTGTCTGCCTTTCCCCAGGCTCAAGCCATCACCAACTTGGGCAGCAGGGGAGAAGGGTGTTTGCTGCCAGCATCCATAGATGTACACTGGACACAGCATGGCCATGAGTCAGGCTGTCCATGCAGAGGAGCAAGCATCACTCATGAGGAAACCCAGGGATGCCTCTGGTGCTCGGGGCCCTCCACAGTTGTCACCCTGCCCCTTGGCAGAGCACCCCCGGGCTTGGGCAGGAGGGCACCGGAGTTCCCTCTTTGCCCATTTATCCAGACCAAAAGGAGTGGGGACATATCCCATCGAGCACAAAAAGTGTGACAGCCCTCAGTCTCCAGGCAAAACATGCAGATGCCTTTGATGAGAGGCAGAACAGATACCAGCTTCACTTGTGCACCATCAGGGGAAGCATCTGGTAATGGGCCTACATTAAGACAGAGTAAATTAATAATCAGGAACAATCTCTGAGCTGACGTCTGCTCCAGCCTGTGGGATGGTTTCTGAGCAGCTAAAACTAGAACAGAGCAATTCTTGGGGAACAAGTCATAGGGAAAAGCCTTCACTGGTCTGCCAGGGATGCAGCAGTGCCTGGATAATCTCATTTTAAAGTTTCTTCCTTCTGTTTCTCCCCAGCTTGCTCTCCCGGTTAGGTCCTCATCTTGTAGAAACTGTTGGGTCATGTCCCATGGTTTCTTCCTTAGTGCCATTCTCACCAAGGGATGTTTAATGCAGGATGCCTGCAGAGGCCAGTTACCATTTCCCTCAGAGGTGTTTACACCAACTAGGATTGATGGAGACAGCCTGTCACACAGCAGCTGTGTTTGCGCTGCACTTCACCGAGACCCTGCTATTTACATTCAATATCCCAATTTTTTCTAACTTCCTTTTATTCCATGTTGCACATTTCATATTCCTTCACAATCTTTTTGTAATTCCATATCTCTTTAAGAACTCATTCACCCACCAAAAAAATCATGCTGAAAAGAGTGGGATTAGATAAGCAGGTGATGGTTCAGCCCAGGGTCAGGGTTGTTAACAGAGACACAAAATGCTACGTGTAGACCAGTATAAGGCTGCTCCCTTAACACATCACAAGAAGTTACAGAAGGTAAAGCAGCTGCAGTCCACGCTCACAAGGGCAGTAGCCTTGAATGCCCTTTAATGCTATAGTACTGCTGCCAGGATCTTCCCATCCTACCACTGCTCTTGAAAAATGGGAGATGGCCCTGGGGGCTGGGACCAAGCAGGAGCAACAAGGATGCTGTTTCTGCATGCGGTGCAGTACAGCAGTTCTACAGTGTCTTACTCAGAAAATGGAGAAAAGATTTATTGTGAAGGATTTGCCTGATTCTTATTCTTTACACAAACACTATGACCACAGTTTAAGCGTCACAAGGGTTTACAGATGTTTTCCCCTTTGGTGGTGCATGGTTGAGCAGCAGTCTTTCTGCACAGTTAAGTGTTACGGAAGATACTACCTGTTTATGAGACTACAGGCAATACTTTCTCATAGTTTAATAACAGCACTGATGTTGTGGTTTAAACCCAGCCAGCAACCAAGCACCATGCAGCCACTTGCTCACCCCCCCTCACCCAGAGGGATGGGGAGGAGAATCAGAAATGAATGTGAAACTCAAGGCTTGGGGTAAGAACAATTTAATAGGTAAAGCAAAAGCCACACATACAAAGAAAGCAAAACAAGGAATTCACTCACTAC
>JAVJGJ010000003.1:15748438-15800222 GCA_035590215.1 Microhierax caerulescens | reverse complement strand
TTGGGGTAAGAACAATTTAATAGGTAAAGCAAAAGCCACACATACAAAGAAAGCAAAACAAGGAATTCACTCACTACTTCCCATGGGTGGGCGGGTGGGCAGGTGTTCAGCCACCCCCAGGGAAGCAGGGCTCCATCACACGCAACGGTTACTCAGGAAGACAAAAGCCATAATGCCAGATGTCCCCCACCTTCCTCCTTCTTCTTCCCCCAGTTTATATACTCAGCATGGTGTCATATGGTATGAAATACCTCTTTGGCCAGTTCAGGTCACCTGCCCTGGCTGGGTCCCCTCCCAGTTTCGGTGCCCCTCCAGCCCTCTCCTGGCAGGGCCCAAGAAACCCAAAAGTCCTTGATTTGGTATAAACATCACCCAGCAACAAGTAAAACCATGAGCATCCTATCAACATTGTTCTCACACCAAATCCAAAACACATCACTGCACCAGCTACTAAGAAAATTAACTCTATCCTAGCTGGAACCAGGACAACTGAGATGGGCCCTTGACTGCTGGCAGTAGTAGGGGTCACAGTAGTGTGTGTTAAGTGGGAAAATTCAACTAAAAATAAAAACCAAAGGGAAGAAAACCCAAGAAGTTGAAGCATCTTGTGACAACTCACCCCAGAAGCCCTGTCAGTCTGCCAGGACTGCACTACCCAGGAGCAGGGAGTGAAGCAAAACCATCCACCACCTAATGCTCTACAGCTCTTTAACCCACTCCATCTTCAGCTGCTTTCCATTGCTGGATGCTTTTAACCTAGTTTTCGATCTCCAGAACTCTTATTTCTGGCTACAGCTTTCATTAGTAGGGACATGCTCCCCATTCAGTTCCTTCCAGAGATTTAGGCTACATCCCCAAAGTGCCTATTTGGGGAAGTTGTCTGATGCACTTGCAGATGGAGGGTGCAGTGCCCTGAAAAACGGGGAGGAGCAATAGCTTCAAGAGTGCCTTTTCCCCCTCAGTACTGAGCATCCAAACCCTACTGGTAAAGCTTTTAGATGGGATTGTTCTTTCCATTGTCACTTTTGTTTCCAAAACTAGTGGTAAAGTGATTTTTAAGGACATACAGCCCTCCTTTCCCTTTCTTTAACTCCTTCCCTCTCCCTTTGGAGGAGTAAGTGATGCAACCTTCTTCAGCGTTTTCACACCTCCATTTTTGATGCCCTCTTATATAGGCAGTTGGGAAAGAGGTTACTTTGCACAAAAAGGGTCTCTGTGCACAGCAATGTAATGGATTCCAGGAGCTCCCAGTGATCACAGATCAACCCTCATCCCCCGCTGGCAAAGTGCTTTCCTGCTGATCCTGCAGCAATCCTAATTTCCTGGAATCTTCCTGTTTTCCTGCAGGAAAATCTTCTCCTGTTATTACACAGACAGGTTCTGTATGGGGGAGTGCAGCACTCCATGGTCTCCACTGCAGAGGTGCTCACACACGTCCCTGGCATCTGCCTTAATTTGAGGATGTCAAATTTTGTCTTCCTCCAGAACTAGCTGAGGTCTTACAGGATTGAGGTGGAGGTTGGGAGAAAAAATTGATTTTAAAGTGTAAAATGCCTCAGTTGAAGCCTTCTCAGTTTCATACTCTCTGCCATCCATTTGGTCACAGAATCCTGGAAGAAGGTACAGGGATTTCAAAGGCTGGTGCATGTGCTCTCTTTTCAGAAGGATCTAAATTCTCTTTTGTTGGCAGGTGAGAAGTTTCCCTGAGGGAGATGGATGTAAACTATCTCCAGTCCCAAAGCCTTGTAACCATGTCAGCAAAGCACTACACTTAGCTATTTGGATCTGCTGGGAGACTGGATTTATCACCTCAGACACCCAGGCAATTACACCACCTGCGGTCTTGAACCAGACTGAGTCCAGCCGGCCCAAAACACAGCCCAAACAAGTTTGCATCTGGCTGCAAAAGATCATACAACATGCCCATGACTACTGGCATCAGCTCAAAACACTTCTTTAGTTTAGAAAGCATCAGTGCCAGAAGATAGACTGGGGATGCTGAACACCAGCAGCAGAGCTGTTCCCACAACAGCTGTGTACGTTAAGAGATCCTTACAGTATGCCTTGGCAGAGACGCTGAGGTTGGCATTTTGTCCCCTCTTCACTAACAGGGATACTGCAGCAGGACTGAAAGAAGCAGCTCCCAGAGCCCCATGCAGGCAGCCCACAAGGCTTTGCCTCAGGACTGCTGGTCCTGTGTGCTGGGCTCAGACGACACCCTGCACCAAGAAGAGACCAGACTTGGAAACCTAAAAGCATGTGCCACGCCGCCATGCTGACTGCATTTCCATCACCTCCTGTGGGGTTTTGAGTGGCTTTAAAACCAGCAAATTTGTCCTGGTGGAGGTCAAACCACAGGAAAAGTTGGGTCATCTGCTGTCACAGCATATTCTGCGGTTGAGGTAACTCAAATCTACTGCATCCCTTTCCCCTGCCTGAACCACAAAAACCTGGCTTTTTTTTTTTTTTTTCCTTTAAGGTGGCCTTCTGGTTGTGCTCACTGCCCCACCAGGCTTGCAGTATTAATATATTATCAGGGCTTTTTTATGCTAGCCCAGCACAAAAGGCACTGGCTGCTCTCCTCTCCAAACCTCTGCCAGGTTCTGAGATAGATGGAGCTGGTTTTAAAATTTATCATGAACTGGAACAGTGTAAGAGGCTGACAATAATCATTCTTCTGAATGTAGCAGCTTACATCCCAAAGGACCCCAGCACAGCTGATTTACAAAAATATGCACTCAAAACAACAAATGTCTATATTTCAGGCAATTTCTTGTGAAACTCAACCTCTGCAGGACTTGCACAATTAGATCCCATTTGAAAACCTGCACAAAACCTCCCTCACTAGCTGTATGTTTGAAGTATGTGAACCCTGGAAATACCCAGTGCAGATACGCACTAGGGAAAAGTGCACACACCCTCCAGCAGCGCCCTTGTTTTTTTTTTTTTTGTTTGTTTTTTTTTTTTTTTTTTGGGGGGGGTGTTGTTTGTTTGTTTAGGTGTTTGGGGGTTTTTTTACCTTCTGTGCAATGAGTTTGTGATTTCACATCACACCCCACTGCTTCTCAGTCAGTATCATCACCAACTTTTCATTTCCTACAACCAAAGTGCCTCTCAGAGCTCCATCTGGATGGCAACTCCGTCAAGCCCATGAGCCCCTACACAGGACACAGTTTCAGCAATGCAGGGCTTTACACACTCATACGGCAACAAGAAAACCCAAGGCTGGAAGCTGAAACTAAAAAACGTGGAAGTATTTAATGCTGAAGGTGATAAAGCACTGGAACAATTTAACAAGGTGAATCTTCCATCACTGGAAAATTTTAAACCAAGAGGGGATGTTTTCTATAGTCAATGCTGCATTTCAAGCAGGAGTCAATTAAGGGCAGTCCTGTGACTCGCTCTCCACAGGTCAGACTGGGAAGATCACAAGAGCCTCTCTGACCCCATAACACAGGAATTAATGCTTGGGAGGAGCATCTCCTGTCAAAATCTGTCAAACCACTGCCCTTTAAATCCCTACCTACAGCTTCTCTGCTATGAAGCCACAACGTAGAATCAGTTAAAGAGCAGGGAAGATGGAAAAGGGAAAAACTAAGAAGCTACCAAGTAACGGGGACCAGGGCACAGTGAAAGGATGACGGAGGTTTGAGCACTGCCCCTGCACCAGGCTGAATAAGGACCTATTCTGGGCTCCTGGAGATCATGGGAGTTTTGCTATTATTGACTTCACTGGTACTCACTTTGTGTCCTCTGCGGATAATTAGAGGACACGGGTTTGCATTCTGCAGGGTTGTGAAGCCTGTGTCATTCCCAGACACTGAGCAGTCCTACCACACAGCCAACCTGGGTACAAAGTTATAATTCTTTCATTTTAACCACCCAACCAAGCTGCCTTTGTGATTGAAACTCTAGACTAAAAGAGACTTCATATGAACAAAAGGAAACAGGAAAAAAAAGGATAAAGAAAACAAACCTCCAAAGCTGCCTTTTCCATTTTGATCATACTGCTGCACTGGAATCAGAGGAAATTAAATCCTCCATCGGCGGATCTCGGTTTCTCAACGCTTCTGAAAAGTTGGCAGGGGATTGTACGGGAATGAAAACTAGACTGCACAAGTCCTCAGAAGGCCACCAGAGGGCAGCAAAACATTTTAGAGAGCAGCTAACAGGCGGCCAGGCTCACCAGCGCGATCTCTGCCTGCATCCCTGCTCACTTTCTGGTTGCTATTTCAGTTCTTCAGGGAAGTCACATTTTGATTCATCCCTATCTGATCCTTTTTCAAAATGCTGCCTTGATTTCTTTGCAGATGAGAAGGAAAACTAACATTTCACGTTATTCCTGCTCTGCTCCTTGGGAAGAAGTCTGTTTCTCCCTAATTTTCTTTGTAGCAACCTGCCTCACCCCCCCAGCCAGCCCTCCCCTGCAGCAGTGGGCAGTACACTGTATGTCACCCGGATGGAACGATGTTACAGCGGTGTGGTACCACACCATGTGGTAGGATGCAAGCAGAGGAAGAAGGTCAGGAGGGCAAATAGCTATTTCCAGTTGTTTGGGGAAATGGGCCATGTCAGTAATTCCCTGCATTAGGAGTCAGGGTTACGCTGACAGTCTTGCTTATACAACACCCAAATAACACCCAGCCTGAATTGTTGATGGCCAGTCCTGAGATTTTGGCTTTCTCAAAGCTGTGAAAACTACAGAAGAGGGAGAGAGACACAACATTTTTGTAACGCCTTCCTCACCTCTCCAAAAGTCTCCATTCTCCACTTTGCAGATTCCTACCCGTTACAAGCAAAGCCCTCAGCTTTGCAATCACCTCGAGAAGCCAACAAACCAACCCCATCCTGATCCCTCCTGCATGCTTTCTGCTGAATGTTAGGGTAGGAAGAATCACAATAACATTTTCTAATTATTTTATTTTAGGTTCCTGTATGTTAAATTCTCAAATCCAAGTTGTAAGTAGTCCTGTTGCCCTGTTTGAAGAAGCTTGTATGGAGCAGGGAGATTAACCATGAACTCGGGGCAGGTGGGGGGGAGAAAAAAAATGAGCTGGCTTTTAAATAGCTAACTTTTTCCTTTTTCGTGCACAGTCTGCAGGAACCAAAAATAGTTCCTGAATATTTCAGCAAATCATTCCCAATAATTAAAATTGTGATGTGTTTGCTGTCAACCCCAAATGCGGTGAAAGCCATCAGATATATTATTCACTACAAATTATTCATCCAGCTGCACTTTCAGAGTTGAAAATTTCCATTCACTTAGAGCTTAGTTCATAGAAACCCTCAAGCCCCTAGATCAGAAATTCTTCCATATCTGCCCATTGCTTACAAAATAAGATGAACTAACATTCCCTTTTCTATCCTATTTATTTAATACAGGTATGCCTCACCCAGCAGGTTAACACCGTAGTGGAGCTGACACTTTGCACTGATGGTCAAGTTTTATCTATTCAGTGCAGCTGCCTTCAGTGACTATTGCAGATGGATGGAAGCCATTACGTATATTTTCCACAAACCGTACCCCAAATTAGAGTATCCCATTTGCTCTGCCCAGGTGCTGTGCCACACCTGAGGATCAGTCAGCCCTTTGCCACACTGTGAGGAAGCAATGGGAGGTAGAGGAAGGGCTCCTGCAGACCTCCAGTTCTAGGCAAAGGTTTCTGCCCTGCAGAGAACTTGATCACCAGTCCTGCCCCTTCAATAGCAGAGACGCATTTGCTCACAGGCTCCCTGAAGCAGACACCAAAGCTAAATACATCAGAAGCACCACCTTCTTGTGGTCCTATGAAAAAATCTCTAGCATCATCTAAACCCACTCCAGCAGCTCACTCCTCCATTACATCTTCTGCATGGATTACCAACGCAAAGCAGCACATATTCAGCGCAAGAACACACTCTGGGCAAGACCCATTTGTAGACCTTTTTAAAGAAAGTATCCAATACGTAAGGGCATTTTTATTTTCTTGTAGCTGAGATCAGGACACCTCAAGGTGACAAAGCATTTTGGAAGCACTGAGCATCCCTGATAGGAAAGCCAGAGAACGGGCATCTCAGTTTGAGATTCCCCATTGCCTGTCCAATGTGTCTGGATGCTTAATATAAACGAATCTGTTATTACAAATCACTCAACCAAGTTCTCCTTGACCTTCAGTCTGAGACATTCTGGGACAAGACAGTGAGCTAAAGCAGACCCCTTTCTCAGTCATGCTCAGTGTGCACGGTTCCAGCTACAAAATCACACCTTTTCTTCATTTTTGCCCCAGCAAAATGTGTTTCATAACACACAAGAAAGCTGTTGACAGTCAAAAACATAACAAATACTTGGCAAAACAAGCTGCTGAACCTGTTTTTTTTTTAAAAAAAAAAAAGGGCTGTATTGCATTTCTACACATTTGCATGTCACAAATATACATTGACAGTCACACTGCATTGCTCTTACTGTCAGCATTCCTGTCACAGGCACTGCCCCTTCAGTGGGAAGCTACAACCTCTTTCATTTTTGCTACACCAAACTAAGTACACCTACACAAGGTAACTCTCTCCCTTCTCTAGCCTGCAAAAAGCACAAACAAAAAAATTTCCTTTTTCTGAAAGATGTGCAAAGGGTATGACAGGCAGCCCTTCACCCTCTCCTGGCTACTGTCTTGTTACAGCACCATCTGCAGTACTCCTGCCAGTATGCCTTAACTTGAGGGGTCCAACTCATGTCTTAAGTGTCTACTTTCCCAACTGTGGGGAGCCCCGTTAAATTTATTACGCGAGTGCAGACAGCAGCTCTCTGCAACTTCTGGGAAGAACGTCCCAACTTACAAGACCTGAGAGACCAGGTGGTTCAAGATAGAGGAATTGCAAATACTGCTTTGCACCTCCAGTAGATGTGATTTGGATCTCTGGTGATGGAAGAGAGAACACATGGAGCTGCTACCAGCTAACCAAAGCATGTGTCTCCACGTGCCCTTTTCAGCCCCTTGTTCAGCCTCTTTGCAGTTCAGGCGTTTATTGATGCAGTTCAGTTTCCCTAGACTCGGGGAGCCCCAGCTTGGTAACACACCTGCAACAAGGAAGTTGCACATCATCAATTTTTATGGCTGCTCACAGAGTGGCTTCAGGAGGATACAACTTCTCTTCACAATCAAGAGGATTATTATTGGGAATGATGCCACAGGAAAGACTGGAGGATCACTAATATCCCCTTTGGAAAAGACTGTGGCAATATGGGGAAACATCACATCGAAGTCACAGTTCCCTGTCAAGCACTTCTCTTCAGTGACGTGTCACACTGTCATTCCTGAATGTCACCTTGATGGAGAGAACAACTTCTCGGGAGGATTCATCAGCTTGGAGCAACAAAAGCCACCTCCTTCAGAAATACACCCACAGAGGTGTGCAAGGCCAGGACAATAACATCACATCAGGCCATAATTAAAACTTCTGAGTAGTTACAGCCCCTCATTGTCAGTCTTTTATGTAATGATTGAAAGCAATTAAGGTAACGACCTTCCCCACACTGACATGTCTGCACAAACACAGAATTGTAACAGTGATGGAAAGGAGCCTGACAGACATTTAGCTCAGGGAAGGAGAAACCTACCCAGGAGGTCCAGAGCCCTTTTCCAATCTTGCTGCTGCTGACTTCTGCAGGACATTGCGTCAAGCCCTGAAGGCAGGGACAGAGGCCAGAAGGTGCTTGTACATTAGCAAGTCCTTCTTGCCCAGCAGATGCCCTCTCTTGGCAAAACACTCCTTTTTTATAGAGGATCAAGGGCGTGCCGTTGCACAACTGACTGGCAGTTTTATAGCTCAAGCATAGACGTACTGGCTTTCTAGGGGCACAGAGAGACAAGACTACCACTCGCCTGGAATAGTCACAATGTCTTAATAAACACAGTTAGCTGTGGCAACGAAAGACTCAAGAAATATCCACTCTAGGAGCCCATTTTTCTTCCTAAACTCCTTTCAGTTCTTGCAGAGTCAAAGTGGAAAATCAATAATATGCAAATATAGATAAGGCAGTGCAGGGAAAGATGATCATATTGACAGAGAGGAGTTAAACCCAACTTTACAAAGACAGAAGACACACAGAAGTGCTGCGGGGAGACAAAGGCATTCACTGTCATACCTGAATAAGTGAGAACTATACGAAATCTGGACCAAAGGCCAATAAAAGCAAAAGCTTGGAAACAGTGTTAGGTCACACATGTTCACATGGAGCCTGCCTGGGTGGCTCAGACCGCAGTATTTTAGACAAAGAGGATTTAGAAGAAGCCTTAGCATAGAAAAGATGACTGTGATAAAACACACCAGACCACCTCTACAACACCTTGTACCTTCCCCATACATCCCCTAGACCCCATCCTGGAAGTGACACACAGAGCTAAAAGCCTGCAATGAAGCAGCTCAGCCCACGAGGGCTAGCAGGTATGGACAAGTCCTGAGGGCTAAAGCTTTACACTGCAAGCTCTTTAGGAAGATATGAGTCCTCTCCTGTAAAACTTCTGAGATCCCATCATAATGCAAGTTATCCTAACAGAAAAATCCCAAAATACACAGCAAGAAGACAGCCTCTTCAATTCTTTTGGTCTTTGCACCTTTGCATCTCTGTAGCAATAAAGATTCTCTTACCATCAACTTCATATCTTGCTAGAGTTTTAGACTCATTTTTGACCCATGTTGCAGACTGAGTTCAACAGTCTGAAACAGTGGTTCAGACTCAGTTACGGTTCAAGGAAAAACAAAACAAAGCTATGTGGTTTCAACGAGTTTTCAGTTCATTGGATATTCAGCCTCAGAGAGTTATCCAGGGAAGATGGGGTCTGATTCTCAGCTACCAACCAGTTGTGGTGCAGAGATTAGCTGGAGTTGAGGCTGGGGAAGTGCTCTTTTCTCCTGAGAGGTATCTTCCATTGCTAGTGTTCAGGGGGACGGACGGACACAGACACGTGCTTTGGGAACCATGTAAGGTTGGGGGAGAGGTTGGTACATAAGCACAAAGCGCTGTGTTTACACGGCTTGGTGGGGTTTTACCCACTTGCTCCTGCCATTCTACCACAGCTGAACAACCTCCACCACCACTTTAGTTTCTCCACTCAAGTTTGGTCCCTCTGGCCCCTATCATATCTGTGGAGATGTTGCTGGTGGGCTTCCACAGTCACAAAAATCATGCTTTTGTCTACCCAGAGCTTGGATATTTTTTGCTGCGTTCATTCAGCTCCTCAGCTCTGTTTCCTCCTGTGGCTGAGCACCTTGTCAGGCATCACAAGTTATTCTCCAGACCCCAGGGCAGACCACATCAGGAAGCAAATCCAGATGTACCCTCACACAGCAGTACGCACGCAGAAGGGGAGTCAATCACCTACATCACCTAACATATGCATCCAGTGCCACTTAAGGAGCCACAGGCTGTCCTGCCTGGCCTCTAGGCTGTACTACTCTGCCTGACCTGGTGCTGTATCTGCCTGCACTAACGGGGATATCTTGGGCTTCTCGGGGAGACTGAAATGGCACTAAACTCCAGTGCTTGGCAACTGAACCTCACCCACAAAGTCTCTCTGGACAGGCCTGTTTTCACCTTACACCAGACAATATGCAACTTAAGTGGCTTTGTCAGCATTGTCAGCAAATGCTTCTGGTCCTGCTAAAGGCTTTGTGTCAGGCTGAACAGCAAACTGCTGTATCAGTTCTTAGCTCAGCCCCAAACATCTTTAAGAGCATCACCTCAGAAATCTACCACCCATTCTCTGCCCCATCCATTCCAACGCCTTCCCTGAAAGGAGCCAGCGACGTGCCAGATGAGACGATGTGGAATAATGACTGCCAGGTACTACTAGAGACTCAGCACTTGCCCCAAAACACTATAGTTCTCTCTCAAATGGCCACGCTGATAAGAGATGTTGGAATGCCCAAAATACAGTTTCTCAGAGAGGGATCTCCTTTCCATAATCATTAACAGCCCAGCATTTCTGACATGGTTTGGCTGGTATACACCTAGAGAAGAACACAGCCCATGTCTCAGGCTGGAGCTCCGGGATGCCTGTCTGGGGCCACACAAGCTGATGAATAAGGTGTGCCTAGTTTGCACTCTGCCATACCTGCGAGCAAGTGCAGGTTGAATAATTTTTTCCTCTGCATACAACTTGTTTCATTGTGACATTTTTTTAGAAAAAAAATACCATTAGGCCTGATTTTTACTTTTTTTCCCCCAGTTTTGAAGTAGTTTGGCTGACTAGGGAAAAAAGTTCACATTTCCCACTAAGAAAAACTGTGTGGGAAGAGCATTTGATTTGCAGAGCACGTGGCATAACAGGAAAGGGCAGTCAGATTACCCAGACAGCTGATACTTGCCTGCACTAAAACTCCATTTTTGTTCAAAGCCCTACTTGCAAATTCTCAGGAGATAATACAGATTTTCCTATACTATTTCAGATTAACTGCTGCATAAGAAACGGAGTATTCTCAGAATGTGATATCTATAAACTTCTGATTCACACATTTGCCATTTAGGAATATTAGGTATGTATGTATTTTTAATGAAGATATAGAACATCATAAGGAAACAAAATCCCATTTGCAATTCTATTTACCCGTTTAGTGTGCAATGACTCCAGGTTCCACAATAACCCCATGCTGTGAGCATGCTCTCAACACCAGCCCTCAGTGCATTCACATCATGCAGTGGAGAAGCCACAGGCTGAGATGGATCACACCCAAAGAGTTCTTCTAATGCATCAAAATCTTTTTATCTTAAATTGACCCTAACTCACGTACTGAGAGTTCAGTCTCTTTTTTTTCTAGCTGATTATGATATAACTTTCCAACTGATGAAAACTGTGATATGGAACGTTGTAAATGAAGATTTTAAAGAGAAAGTGGGGCAGTAAAAGACCCAAATCCAACATTTAAGGATAAAACACACTGGCTACATCCATACAGCTTAACACAGTCTCAAACACAGGCAAAAGGCTCTGCATCACTTAAAACATGAGTTACAGTTTAGCCTCTGACTGCCCAGACTACTGTGCCAGTCTGGCACACCACATGATGGGCATGATACTGACCCAGAGCATCCACAGAAAAGCACCTCCTGGTTGCACTATGTTCACAGTGAAGTCAGTCCCAGACCCCACACCTACATGAATAAACTGTGTGAAAGGTCCCTCCACACCTCCCACTATCCCTCTTCCCCAGGTCCCAGTTTTACTTAACAAGGTTTCCAGAACATTATCTTTTCCAGTATCTGCTCGTACAAGCAACAACTTTCTTATGTTTTCCTATTCAAGGCTGAACTTCAAAGAACAAAGGCTCCTCTTTCATAATGCATCATCTCCATGAACAGACCCAACAAGGTCTCAATGAAAAACCACAAGCTTTTATTCATACCCATCAACCTACCTACATACACACAGAATAACCACAGGAATAAGAAGCTTGCCGCTCTTGAAACCTTCCTGAGTGCCTTCTGAAGATGTAGCACACTCCCTTATACCATCAGTGGTCTTCAAAACACAGCATAAATTATTTGGCATGTGAGACAATGGGGATGGCATCTTCAGAAACAGATATTCAAAGTGATTAGCGAAAGCTGATGGAGCATGACAGCCATGGAGATTTTCTTTCTGCTTCTCAGTGGAGACAGAATGAATTGACTTGTCCTAGTGTAGTACCACAGTCATTCCAAAATATTACACCTAGAAATGTTTTTTATGCTGTATGCTTTGCATACAGAAAGAGAGCATAGAAACACCACCAAAAAAAAAAGTTAATGATTTTATGGCCCCAACTCAAACTTTTTTTTCCTCCAGAAGACGTAAGCATGCAAAGTGGGATCCCAATTTAGCCAAGAGCCAACCTTGGCATCAGGCTAGTGCTGATACAACCATATGGTTCGAAAGATTTTTCTCTCCTTCTGCTAACACCTCACATCTTGTAAACAATGTGTCTTATTACCATTATCAGCATCAATTATAAAAGGCATCTGCCTTCAATGATGGAGAACTGGAACCAGTATAATGAGGCGCAAGGAAGGTGCTAGGCTGCCCGTGCTTACTGCAGTTCCCACTACTCACTGATGAGAGAGCATCAGCACATTCTAAAGGAGCTACTTACACAGCTCTGCTGCTGGCAGAGGTGCAGGGTAGAGAGGTGTGACTGAGCTGCAAGAGAAAGAGGGAGAAAGGAAGGGATGGAGCATTTGGGAGCATCAGGGGAAAAGTGAACAAGGATTTAGGTACAGGGAAAACATGGGATTAGGGATGCAGAGACACCCCATACGCTTTCCTGGCTTCCTTCAGCAGCTACCCTGCGTGCCCCGCACAGCCAAGGAGGGGCTCCTTGAGGCAAACCTGCCCAGGTGTCTACAGCACAAAGTTGCAGACCCACAGAGCTTAGTGACTGATGCTCACACAAATGTCACTGGGCTGCTTCCAGGTACAAAAGCACGTCCAAAGCCAAACGGCCATGTCTGCGCAGCACCATGCCAAGCTTTATCCCTGCTGCCCCGCACACAGCCACCCCAGTGACTGCACCTGAGGCACAGTTACCCTGCAAACTGGACAAAGTGATCACAGATAATCCAAATTTCTGAAATGAAATTTCAGAAAGAGAAAGTAAGCAAAGCCATTACAAATATGATGATGAGGGAGGCCCACAGACAACTGCTATGGCCCCAAAATGTCAAGTGCTCTGTCCTACACACCCACAAGCATGGATTAGGCTCACCAGAAACACTTAAAAACCTTCAGAAAAAAAACCCAAGCAGGTTACTACTCCTATGGAAAGCTGTTCCAGAATGTTGCCCTTTTCCTCATCACCAAGTCATTTCTAACTTCAAGCCTAAATCCATTCATGTAATCCCAATACTGGCACCACACAAGGCCTTATACCTCCTGCAGATAATTGTCAAGACTCGTAAATAGTAAGAGACATGAACATGCTCCCACTGGCAAAGGAACCACACATGACATGTTGCTACCTCTGGGGAAGTGAAAGGCTGAGGTAGGGGCAGCTGTAAGGTCACACTGGGAAGCTGTTGCTCTTTGATAACTGAGGTAACAGAAACTCGATATATATCTGATTCAATCTACCAAAGCAGTGGGTGCTAACGGGAATCCCTGCTGGCAGGCACAGCAGAGAGGGCAGGCGTCAGCAAACAGGCAGGTTCAAGAAAGGTCTCATTTCAAGAAAGGTCTCATCCCAAGAGATAGCCCAGGCACAGGCTGCGCATCACCTGCTGTCAGTCCAGTGTCACAGCAGTAGGACACAAAGCCCCAGGACCATCAACCTACATCTCTTTCTAGCCCACGCTAGCCTAGGCTGGTGAATGAACGACTGTTCTTTCTTTGAATTTTGGGCTCCACAAAGCATGAAGGTTTGCAGCAAGTGAAAGGGAAAATGGTGCCTGTAACTTCTTCCTGCATTGCAGAATCACATTCTCATCTCCACTTCCAAAACCTTAAAATCAAAGCCACAGTCTGGTGAGTATCTGCCTTGATTTTCAAACACAGGACAGAGAACTGCCACCAAGCTACAAAAAAAGCAATGGCCTCCTGAGTGGATGCCACAGGCTAAGTTAATTGTGCTGCAGATTACACAGACAAGTACACAAGGGTAGATCTTATACCAGTAGATTGCACCATCTGAATGGCAATCTCAGAGGCTGGAGGGTGCACGAATCCAGCTCTGCAATAACGATCCTGTGCAGGACTCAGCAGGTCAAGGCCATTAGGAACCTGGACACTGGAGTCCCTGGCAAGTGGTTCAGCCTCCGACATCTGCAACACAGTTACATTGCTCGCAAGGTAAACTTTGTGAAATTTATGAACCTTGCAGAATGAGAAGAGATCTACCACTGCAGTAACAACTTCCCAGTTTTTGTATTTGCAGAGATGAGTATTTTCATCAATGGGAATTTCAGCTGACATTTTGATATAGGTAAGCCAAACACTTCTTCACACAAAGCAAATAGGTACAAGTCATAACTACATACGTATCCTAAATGTGGCAACACCATCACATGCTTAGACACATGTGCCACTTTCAAAGGAACACCATATTCTTGTCTTATAAATATGTTTACAGAATTGGTGGAAGGTTTCCATCTGAAGTTTTTGTGCAGGCATTTTTTTCTACCCAGCTCCAACAATTTAACTTATTTTTTTAAATTATTTTAAAATTACTTTCTACTTAGACAGGGAGCAGGAATTACAGAAGTGCATCATCCTCTGGAAACTTTCCCTCCAAACAGGTTTCAGAGTCAAGGAAAATGGTGACTAAAGCTGCAAGACTACTTTTCCATGAGTACTGCCCAGCTCCTAGCACTTAAGCCATGTCACTCCTAGACACAGTAGGGCTACAGCATTAACAGCAGATAGGAGATTTAAGGGAGCACAAGTCCTGAGATGTATCCCAGGGGGCTCAGAAATTGCCTTGCCATTTCACAATGCTATGCAGAGTGAGGACAAAGGAATGGAGAGATGACAGACCGAGACACACTTTGGTGCTAAGTGGGACAGACCAATAACTGCCATCACTAATTGTCATTTCCCAGTTAGGGGCTTGGGCAGCCCTTAGAAACATCGCAAACAGCTTGAATTGCTTTATTGATATTTAGTCTTCCTTCACCCTTGGTGATTTATACAAATAAGAAATTAGAAGAAGGAAGGAAAGGCAGCAATAACAGGAAGAAAGAGAAGGGTAATTAGCACTGTCAGGATTGAGAAGATCAGTAGGGTCCTGGTGATGAGGGAAAAGACAAGAGGAAAGAAAGGGACTGACAGGCACTTAGTATTTCAAGCACAGAAAGCTCCTTGCAGCTAGGGATGCCAAATCGAGACTTGCTTATTATTATGACTATGACAAAGCAGAAAAAAACAGAACACACATTGATTAAAGCAGCAGGCACCTCCCTTGGATGTCGAGACTCAGCAAGGGGCTGCAGCTTCCCAAGGAGGCAAGCATTTAGATTTCAGCTATTCCGAGACATGGACCATATGTTGGGGCCATCTGGAGGCTGCTTTATTTGATGGATGTCGGATGCCTCCAAAGACACCAGGGAAGGGAGCTGAAATATTGGTAACTGATTGATGCTGAGGGCACTTAACTAAAGCTGACCCCACTTCTTTAAAATTCACACCTGCTCTACAGAAGCAGCTCAGAAATAGTCGTCCCTGTGGAGATGATAGCTTCTATAGCTTTCAGAAAGCAGTGGCTTCTGATGAAGCATGCAGTCATCATTTAACTGACACAGCTGGTGAATTTGGTGGGCTGGCCTTAGCTGTGCTCTCAGCCAGCGGTCAACAGCTGGCCCATGGCACCAGCTTCAGCACCAGACCTGAACTGCCACCACATCATCAAAAAACGTGTTGTGTCAATGGATAAAGCTTACAACACCAAGGGTCTTCCATGCCTTTGGAGACCTCCCTGCTCTTTCAGCACCTCTTGAAAAGGCTTGCCAGGCAGAGAAGCTCTTGCTGAGGCACCATCACAGTGCAATGCACAGAAGAGAGGAGAAGACACTCCTGGCTGACAGCTTCACAACACAGCTCATAAGGGACATTTTTCTTTCATCCCCAGAAGATAAGATACCAGGACTCGGACACTGACAGGTCAGATAACGAAGGACAAATCATGCCCCTGTCCAAGCCATAGCAAACCCTTTTTTTGCAATTTAAAAAAAAAAAAAAAAAAAAAAGGCAACAAAACCCCAAAACACAGTCTTGAAGGCAGGTAGTGTTTCTTTGTGTCTGAACATGCTTCACATTGAGCAGACACCAGAAGTATCTAAGTTATAAAGGCCAGCATCCACTTATCCAACCATAACTAGGCCTTTTACTGAGACCTGTGCAGAGAATCCTGTTTTGTGTCACACCAACAGCAGGTGGAAGAGAGCACGGAGATCTCTGTCTGTCTGTGTGCAAGCAGAGAACAAGCAAAAGAGCCCAATAAACACATCTGTATGAGCAGCTTTCCGAAAGCAGCTCAACATACCACCCTGCACTTTGTCCTTGCCTGGAAAAATGACAGTAAATGCTTTTTCTTCCCCAGCATTCAACAAGAGCTTGGGAAATCATCTGAATACAAATGCTCAATACCCTCAGCATACGGAGATCTCCATGACTCACATCCAAGGAGAGGGTGTAAAAATGCTGCCGCTTTACAGGTCTTCCCAAGAACCTCTCCCCCAGCTTGCTGCACTGTCTTAATAATCCCTGGGATCGCTGTGTGTGGTGCACCGAATTGCCAAATTATAACCCCCAGGGCTTTATATGATGCCATCCTGCATTGTGTTTTGCTTCTCAAGGAAAAGAGGGACCCTTTCTGAGGAAACGAGCTAGGAGGCTGTCAGCACACTCACTGCCATGGCCTGAGCCCGAGAGGCTGCACGCAGGTTTCGTACGCTGCTTGGGCTGAGCTGCAAGGTTTCTGATGCCTCAGTTCCCCAGTGTGGCTGCTGTCTGACAAACCCTCATTTCTCTTGTTGCTGAACAGTGAGGCACAAATCCTTTGTGAGAGCAAACTGGGCCAGGTGACGAAGCTGTGACAATTACAGCTGGCTAAGAGTTGGCCTTTGCTTTGCAGAGTCATAGGGATATGGTTCTGGAAAGGATCTGGGGACAGGAGGATGCTGGTGGGGGATTTTGCCACTTATTGCTTGCCCACAGAGGACCTCAGCTAGCTGTGCAGTGGAAGTCAAGCAGGTGTCATGGTAAGCACAGGTCACTGGATGTCTTCATTAGCAGACAGTGAAAGGATGCCCTCTTAAACATCTGGAGCTCAAAGTAGAACAGAATAAATGCAGAGCAAGAGAATCCTTCCATCCCTCATCCCCACTTGGGCTGCAGCTTGTGCTTTGTATCATCAACCAAATCCCAGTCCTTGTCTGGGTAAGTCAAATGACAAGAAAGTACAGAGGAAGGGTTATAAATATGCATCAAAGTCTCAAGCTGGAGATCAAGGGCAATTTTATGAGAAAATCGTTTTAGGATCAAAAAAAGTGGTGGTGAGGGTGTATGCGAATGTGTAAAGCTCCATAATGGCAAGCATATGATCTTGTCCTTCCTCCTGGATAGAAGGAATGGAGATCCTTGTGACTGCAACGCAACACAGGAACTCTGGAGGCTTAAATCTCCCTTTGTCTTCTCCAGGTTAGGCTTTTTGGGATGGAGGCTGTCCTTAGCACGCAATTGTTCACCTGGTAAAATCTCAAAGGAACCTACTGCAGTTACAAACTAGAGCGATAACACAGGTTTGGATGTAGCTGCATGTCTCCATCAGGTAACCACAATCCCATGCTGTGCATGGAAAACAAGCATCCATCAATAAGTGATCACACCAGGGATCCCCAGCACTAGTACTGAGGAAATAACACACTGAAATGTGACCAACCTAGATATTTCAAAATAGGGACTTCTTAAGTTCTGAAAAACTTCAAAATAAAATGCACAGAAAGAGTCTTTCTGGGATAATTTACTTGAACAGATTTTTGGGTGGTCAGCAGATCGAATGGTGATTTATTTCTCCTTGGTCTAGGAAACAAAGAATCAGCACAAAAGGTATAAACTGATAGTAGCACTTAGACTTAATCTACTAACAGAACAGAGAGATGTTGTTCCACTTGCCAGAAGTATTTCACTTGGCGACATCAGCTACCAGGACACACATCAGATCCAAAAAACTAAGCTAGTGTTGCAAGTGTAAGAGCTATCCAGAGCACTGCAATGCACAGGAGGGAGTGCAGAGCAAGAGATGCTGCACTCCTTTCCATGGTGCTGGGACTGCTAACTTTTCTAGCTCAGCATTATGAGTCAGTGTCAGCTTTATCTTTGCAAGTAGTTGTCCCGTTTCTGCGTACTTGAAAAACAACCAGCTTGGGGGAACGCATGGGCTGGTTTTCCTGATGAGGAAAATAAGGCACAAGGCAGAGAGTCCTACTCAGCCAGGAACTCTCCGTGCACTGTATTTGTTCACTACAACGATGTGTTAGCATCAAGATGCAGCACTCGCCTGGCTCACTTAATTATTGACAGATTTGGGTCTTGGATTTCTTACAAATCTCCCCCCTAAGCCTCTCAGTGCTCCAGCAGCACCTAGGCCAGGTGAGACCACATGTGCACACAGCAGCAGTGCAAGGAGGGTCGATGCAGCTGTTGTTCTCAAGACTGAATTGTTATCCCTTATCATCCATGTGAACAAATGACTCTCCAGCATATGTGGATATTATTGGGCCCATATGTTAAAACAAAGAGTATCTGTCTCACTTCTGCAAAGTCCTTTCATCCAGACACTCTGCAAATGGTGCATCTGGGCTTCTTCCCATTGCAAGAAGAGCCATTAATTTCAGTAGGTGCAGGAACAAAATCCATTAAAGTTTACTGCATACCAGTACAATTATCTCCATTAGCGGGGAGGTAAACTGAGACACAGAGGACACATTTTCCTCCAAGGTCATACAGTAAATCTACTGCACAGCAGAAAACAGAAGTCAGTGCTTCTCATTTGCAGCCCAGGCTCTGACCATAATTACAAGAGAGAGATGAAATTTAGCTCCCATTCTAGAGGTTGGGGAAGTTCAGGACCCTGAGTCTATTCTTGGCTGTTGCTTCCTGCTTCAACACGTGACTTTGGGTAGGTCAGATTTTGATGCCTGCTCGTTTGGAGTGACTGGCCGTGCTTACGTTCCCCATATATGCAGGATGTATCCATTAATAACAGGTTAGGCACTTTGTATGCAAATATAAGCATTTTGTGCAGAGTGTGTGTCACACATTCTGATACTGTCATCTTCTGATGGCAATTAGTTCTTTGTCTGCTGCACACCACCAGAGAGCAGTAACAGCAGCATCCCTCACTTAGCAGATATCCTAATGACAGAGATAAGTTCAGGCAAACCAAGGAAACCTCAAGAACACAAATCTCCTTTATCTTCTCACTATGCATCGAGGAACACGCACACCATTGCAAGGAACAACCTTCCTATTTCTGCCCAGCTGACCTACCCCAAATCATCTCCAGCCCTGTGAGAGGCATCATGCCTTGAAGGGTCCTCCTTGGCCAGGGACCATTCTGCTGTTACCAGGAGCTGCTTAGGAAAAATGCCACTGCTGGAAAACACCACCCCATTCAAACTAGACTGTTTCAGTGGAACTGCTGTTAAAAATGGAACTTGCAGTTAAACACACACACACACCCCTCAAGAACCCCAAATAACAATAAGAACCCATTAAAAAAAAAAAAACAAACCAAAAAAAACCGAAAAAAAAACCCCAAAACCAAAACCAGACCAGGAGAGGGGATGCTCAGGTTCCCTTCTGCAGCACTGCCTTTTCAGAGTCCTGCCTGCTCTGCCCAGCTTGGAGCAGCACTTGGAGGCGTCACCTGCATAGCCTTTCACGGGGGTTTTATACAAGAGTTTGCAAAGTTTCAGATACAGACAACACGAACCAAATCTTGACGTGTCTGCTGGCTGGTTTGGGGGGAATTTTTTTTGTTTTGTTCTTTTGTTTTAATTGTTGGTTTGTGTTTGGTTTGGTTTTTTTGGGGGGTTTACTTGTGTTTTGGGGTTTGTTTTCTTTTTTAACAAGACAAACCTCATGTTTTGTGTCCAGGCAGCAGGTCAGCTCAGGTGCTCTGCATCAGGCAACATATGATCATATGCATCAGATGCCCAGTAGCACAGGGGGGTGGGGGGGACACGACACTGGTTAAGATGATGAGACAGGTTTAATTGCACTCACCTTTCTGTGAGACTTGTTCTAAATGCCCAGTAGGTCACATACACACCCTTGGAAGATAATGGTCAATATTAACTCCTGTTTCACAGAAAACTAACCTCACCCTCACAGCAAGGATAAGGTAAATTTTGAAGACATGGCTTTGCTTATCCCCCAGTTCTGGAGACATTTTCCCAGCTGACTGCTGTATTTTCCCAGCTGCTGAGCAAACTCCAGTTGAAATGAATAGGCTTTGGAGCATCCAACACTTAAAAGTCAGCACAGGGGGAACTTTGACCCTGGCAAATTCAGTTGCAATTTTTGCCTTTGAACGCCCCTAGAGCTGGGACTGAATTAGTAGTATTTAGCATTGCAATGATCCCATTAAACCTGCCAAAGCCACACAGTGAATGAAGGCTACTATTGTTATCTGTTTGGGTACTCTACGTAATGCAGACCAAGACATAGACCTGAATCAATTTCTGCCAAAGCTGGAGTGGAAAAGCCTTCAGTCTGGATTTTAACATTTCTAGTGATGGAGAGTTCACCATAATCCTCAGTATCAGATACTGTTTCCATGGCTAATTAGCTTCACAGTTAAACTTCAGTTTATTTCTGGTCAGAATGTGCCCACCTTTCATTTCCAACCACTGGATCTTGCTGTACATTAAATAGCTATTCTCCATCTAGATACCAGACAGATCAATTCACTGTTGATTAATCAAATTCCTGGAGCCTGTATAAGTTATTCTCTGACTTATCTCAAATATATTGTTTCCCTTGCCCCGCCCCCCCCCCAAAAAATTATTACAGGTATCAGAAACTGCCTCAGGTATTCTACAAGAGATTGCACCAGTCCTAATTTCAGAGAAAATATAATCACCTTCCTGCTACTCCCACTTTCTCGGTCTGCCCTCCCACGGGCAACATTTGCTCGTGTTGAGCTGCCAGCAAGGAGCTCCCCTGGCTGGGTCTTTGCTGCTGGGGAAGCAGTCACACCCCTATTGCACCCGTAAGCACGGGCATGATGGATGGGAACAGGGAGTGCTCAGATTGAGTCCTAAGAGCTCCAGTTCAGCTGACTAGTCAGTGGCCCTGCACCTTTTTAGACTTGCTGCTTCTCAGAAATAGGCCACCCTCCCAGTTCTCTGTACCCAAATGCCTGCTTTTACAAGTAACACTTTACATACCATTTGCTTGTGCTAATTTATCGAGCAACTTGATGGCTCTCCATGAATGATATGTCCTCAGCTTCCTTACCCTTCTTCCAGGTCACTTATCATCGAGCAGTGAACAGTTATGAGCTGACCTCAGATAAACCCCACTAAAAAGCCCCAAGAGCTGAACCCATAGTCCCGAACTGCAGTTTGCTACTCTAGCAGCCACATCATGGTCCCGCTTGTAATTCTGCAGAATGGACTCAATCCTTTCATAGATTAAGTTATTACTTTTCAAGACTGCTATAATAATGATATTTAACTTTCCTGGAGTAATTCACATTTTCAAAGCACTGCAAAAATGTTAATTAACAGCATGCTTACACCAGCTTCAGGAACCAGTCACCTCAAAACTGCTGCTCTGCTGCTTCATTTACATCCACATTCCTTCCAAAAAAGTATCAGAAATCATTTAACTCCCATGTTATCCTTGGTAATCTTTTATTCTACCAATTACTTGAGCTTAATTTATGGTTCAGTAACAAAGTGGAGCTAAGGATATTAACACAAGCCTTAATAAATTCATCCAATTTCTACCGTCTATTAAAACAACAGAGACAAACTTGCAGTACAAGTCTCAGCCCTCACTGAATGTGTTGCACAGTGCTATGTTTCCCATGCAATTCATAAATGCAAAGAAGCCTGACTTGTAACTATATCCCAGCATTTCCAAAATTCATCCTATTTTCTCCTTGCACAGTTCAGCTGTAACGACCTTTGAAACTCACTGTAATGGTGCCTTATGTTGAAAGAGACTGGCACAAAACCACAAAAGATCATCTATTTATAAGAGACAACCATCCACAGGTACTGGCTGACACATTTTATGTGGCACATAACACTCCTACATTAGGGAATAAGCCAAATATTGGAGGTTGGGAAGACACTTTTCCTACAGAAGCGTTGATCTGCTGCTGCTTTGCAAGGTCCTTGTGAAGTGCTGGCCCTTGGACACAGTCAGACAGATAATGGACAAAAACAACCACAAATCTTAGCTAGTGTGATAGCTTCCACTAGTTGGCATTTGCCAGGTTCATAGCTGGATCTGAACTTCACAAGCCCTTCAGGGTATTTGGATCCAAATGTTTCTACATTCTTCTACCTCTCTGGAGGCTGGCAGAGCTAAACAGGCACTTTAAGAAGTGCTGGCACAAGAGTTGAAAGTGAAATCACCAAAAAAGTCTCCTGCCATAGACCTGAATACACAACATCCAGAAGAAAGGTTGCCAGTGACTTTTGAAGCCTAATTTCATCCATTACTGAGAGCAATACACAACAGAAAGCAGCTTATACAGTGCCCTGCTGAGCATCATCTGTTTACTGTGTATACTGCAATTTTTTAAAAATGTGTGAAAAATGAAAAACTATTTAAGTCCAAATGCTGAATTTGCAGACTCCAGCCTTATGCCAGACAAGATGTTGATCTTTAAGCTTGTCAACCTGAAAGTCTTTTATATTTAAAGAAAGTGGCTTGCTTGCGTTAGAGCATTCGAGTGAGATGAAGTCCTTCTGGAACAGGTACAGAGCAGGGTCAGCAGGATCGGCCGGTGAACGGAGCTGTGCACGACAAAGACTAAAGCAGCTTGGCCCATTTAAACCTAGCAAAACCAAATGCAAGAGGGAATATGATCACCCCCGAGGTATTTATAGGACAGCTTTGGAGCCCAGTGCAGATAAATATGGCCAAGAATACACATAACCTAGAAATTGGAAAGGTTTGATCGGTACAGGAAGGCTCTGAAACAGTTTCCCAGCAGAAAAACAGCTTTTAAGAGGGCACTTGAAGTTCATTAACGTGATGTACAACATGGTTTTCAGCAATGGGAGGAAGCCAGGCCAGCTGGCCAGGGAGGTCTTTGCCTCTCCTTCTCTGGTATAAAGCAGGCTGTTAAAGGTAGAGGGGGATTTTAATCAGTCCCCTCTCTCCAAATATGCTTCAGTTTCCTACCTATGGGCCAGCTGCTGTCTAAACACTTCCTCCTTGTTTTGGAACACAAAGTACCTTGATGGAAATTCACATCGATGTTTCTCTTGAGATAATAACTGCTGCTCCCTATTAGGGTTTCTTACAGATTTACTCTTGCTAAATGCCCACTCATCTCAGCAAAGGTTTGACAGGAAAAAGAACAAACCAGAGACTCAGGAATTTGATTAACAGACAGCTAGAGCCAAAACCTGCCAGCTTCAAGTAAGAGCCAGCGCTGGGGCTTGCACGCATACACGTAGGAGTAAACTTTACTTATGTAAAAGCTCAGCTGTCCTCAATCCTGTGCAGGGAAAAAAAAACAAAAAAAAAACCCCACCAAAAAAAAAAACCCCGCCACTGCATCAGTTAGCAGTATTTGTAGGCTCTGGGCAAAATTCAGGCAGCCGGCAGCAATGCAACCATAGTTAAAGAAACAGTCTGCAGCAAAAAGAGGTGAAACAGCCTTCTGCTGCACGAATGAAGCAAAACTCAGCTATGACACTGTCCTTGCTCATGGACCACTTCACCTCTCAGGTCAGATGCTAAAGCACCACTTCAGTCTACCAAGAACTCCCCAAGAGAGAGGACACCAGCTGTACTGTACGTGACAGATGTCTGAGCATGCAAGCAGTCATATCTTCTACTTAAGTGCTTGTGAGATAAGGGATCTTCCGCTTCAAGGCATGCTTTCGCGCTATGTTTATTCCCTGTGCCTCCTTGGGAAACAATTCTGAACACCTGGATCTCAAAATCCCAAATATCCACTGCAACTGATCTCACTGCACAGCAGGCTGCACTTGTGGAGAAAGAACATTTAAACAATCAGACAGCTCCATCACGATTCCCCTTAAGAGAAGCCAGATTGGGACAAAACCAGGTTAACTGGGGACAGAGTGAACTGAGAAAGAAGTTTATTCGACCACTGACGTAGCCTGTGGGACTTGCGCTGAGAAACTAAAGCATTACCTATTACATCCAGAAAGAAATTTCTCTGAAAAAAATGCCAGGGGCAGCATGATCCAGCTACTCTCTTTACAACTAGCAGCTCGCTGGTGCTCATTCCCTCTGTAGAGTCTGCCCCACTTTCCCAGAGAAGTTACAGTACAGACAGAAAACTGACTTCTCCATCACATTTACGATGACCTAAAGAAAGCATGCTTGACCCCAGGCAGTCTAACTTATTCATAAGACTGTCTCATACCACATATCACAGCTATGACTTCTTTATAAAGCATACTTGATCTGATATGCTTCTAAAATATGTTCTGTTTCACTCTGAAACGTCCGTTTATTGGAAATCAATACATACAATAATTGCCCTGTACGTATCTATGGAAATTCTATTATGCTCCATTGAGACGTTTGTGGGTTTATGTTAACACCTGCACCATGGCCTAAGGTGGGAAAGAGAAGCAACTACAGGCCTGACGAGCCTGTTGGGTAAGTACCACCAGCGTTTGGTTTCTCCCACTTGGAGGACACGATATTTTCCTCAGTAGGAGACCTGGGATGAGCTCACAACATGGATGGCTGGGAGCAACAGGCTGGGCCATGCACCGAAATGCTGTAGATGCACTACTAGATCAGACTGGTGCTCAGATGGGCCAGTAGTCTAAAGATTATATAAATTACAGTATTACTTTTACAAAACAAGTCTTTACGCTATTGGCTTCGCTGACCCTTTTCTTTTCCCCATTCTCCTGTGTATACACCATAGCTCTTGATACTCTGGGAACAAATAAGACTGAGACAATATATATGTAATGAGAAAAAAATATTTGCTTTTACATCACCCTTGGGTAAGGAACCACTACTGAAAAAAATGGTCAGAAACCGTTCATTCCAACTGAGTTACCCATCAAGGACAGGACCAAGGAACCCAAACACCACCAAAGCCACTGAATCACCAAGCTCAGGGCAGCAAGCAACTATTAACATATCACAGCGCCTTGGCTTGGCCTGACATAGGGGTCAGCCAGAGACACTTATCTTGTATTTGTCCCAGTCCTTCTCAAGAAACAAATTCTTTAAAATGATTAATTGTCCTCAGCGGTAATTAATTATCCCCAAGTAGTAAACTGAAATGACAGACTGATATTTCTACTTGAATCCTCAGGGGAAAATCCGCTTGTCTTGCTATGCTCTCTAAACCTGACAAAGTTAAAAATAGGAAGTTTAATATGCAGTCTGTAGGACTTTTTCTGCCTGTAGGGCAATCCCAAGGGATGTCTCAGTTCAACTGCAAGCTTAAAGTCCCGCTGTCCTAGAGAAGGCAGTGGCATTTATTTCCTTCCTATGCAGCCCATGCTCAGTGAAACACTAGCAAGAATCAAAGAACTTTGTCAATTAATAAAACTGAAGATGTGTTGCAGTGAAAGCTTTTAAACGTGCGAGTCACCAGTGAAGCCAGCTTAGAGCTTCATCCTAGAAACAGTATGAGGAAAACCAGAGATTTTAGCTTACAGCGACTGTATGGCAGCAGAAAGCATATCTATAGATGAGAGGCAACTGGGTGGGCAAGATACAAACACATATTCATGTTTCTGCTATTAATTAGCCTTGGAAGCTGTAACTTGGGGGGCAAATTGGTCTTGTCTTAAAGTGATCTTCTGGCTTAGGTTTCTAGTCTTGGATAGGTCCATATTTGTCACCTTTCCCACACAGATCAAAAATCAAGAGTATTGAGCAAGAATTTTGGTTAATTCATAATCAGTTCTCCATTCAAAGTAAAATTTGTTACAAGCTCATTTTATCAGTGTTTTTGTAAAAGAAACACTGAAATGCCCCATTCTCCTCTGTTTCATTAATAAAGCAACATCTTGGAGTAAAAAAGGGAACACTCCCAAAGGATTAGTCTAATTTGTCTCCCTACTGAACCGGCAGTGTGCTTCCCTAGGACAATTCTAATGAGTAAACAAATACTGAAAGTGAATCAAGCCTTCACTCAGCATTAAATCCCAGTGCGCTGTCAAAGCCAGGGTGGTTGTCAGCTGTTCTTTAAAGTCCTGAGTTTGTTTAGGGAAGATCTGTTTTCAGAGAAGACGAAAGAACTCTTTTTCTAGAGCATCCTAAGTGACAGTGCCTGTCTCTCCCTGGTATTTGCACAGCTATGCTAGACAAACCCAGGCCCTGCCACGGGCAGGCTCCCCAGGCTGCAAATCAACAGCACCAGCATCTCCAGTTCCTCCTGGGAGGCTGGTTCAGGTCTGGCAGGGTTTGTCACAACTGTCATGACTTTTGGCCCAAGTGAACAGGTCCAGGAAGATCTGACCCATCTGCCAGACCTCCTACAGCACTGTGCAGGTTTTATAAGCCCTCCCAGAACATGGAGCAACAAAAAAAAAAAAAGTGTGTGACAGACACCTGACAGGTTTGGAAACAGCAATCCCTCTACCAGCCAGGGTTGTTTACAGGAATTTCCCCCTCCCTATTATTCACAGTATCCTAAAGTCCCATTACTCTCAACCACAGCACAGCGGTTCTTTAGGGTAATGATACAAATTTTTGCCGTAACAGTGTTAAGTTTATACCTGTAGACATTCGAGGTAAAAATTTCACCCGACTCCCTTAAGTAAAAGAGCTCCCCAGCACCAGCACGAAGATATTTCTCCCACCCAGCTTCCCACAGCCTGCTTCTAGCTGCGGCAAGGGGGCTGCTGCGAGCTGTTTAACACTGATGATCTTCCTGGCATCTACAGCAACCCTGCTTTGTCAGAATGAAAAAATACTGCCACACTTTTTGCTCCTGCCACAGGGCGTGGATACACTTGCTTGAGAAACGTGGCTGGCTTTCAGCATCGCCACACGTGCCCCTGCACAGTCTGGATAAAAGCTTGACTGTAACAGAAACGCAGGCTCCGAGCAGGCTGAGTTTAAGCCGCAGCACAGTTTGCAATGTTTACTTCCCTGGGAGGATGGGACCCCAGCCCAGCCACAGCACCCTGTGTGAGAGCATCCAACAACATGCTGTCCCATATGCCATCTCCCACGGGTGTACTGGAGCTGCTCCAACAACACGGCAGAGCTGCGTGCCCATGTCCAGCCCAACACGTGCCTCAGCCATGCTGAAAGTGCAAATGCACAATTATGCAATGGCAAAACTGACCGCAACGGAGCTGCTGTGTAGCACAGACAGCCCCCCCCCCGCAGCATGTCCAGTGCAGCCCCCTCCCTTTTCCCTCACCCTGCTCAGCTTCCAGCCCTGCAGCTCTGGTGCCCAGATGTGTTTCCCCAGCTGCACTAGCCTCAAAGCCTGCAAGGCCAACCTGGCTGCAGCCCCTCCAAGCAGAAGGTGACCCCTCCTACTCTAACTTGGGCTGCCCCATCCTCTGCATTAACCCCTTTCTGGAAACACGAGGTTACAGACTTCACCTGTGCTTTCAGGTTGCATTGTTGGTTTTTTCCCCCCGTCCCCTAAAAGGAAAGCAGCACTCGGAGGTACAAGCCTTCTGGTGAAGTTCACAGGCTGCCTACTACATGATAAATTGTCTGCGCACCCCCCAACCTCGTTTCATTTCAAAACAGCACCACGCTTGCCAGCAAACTTTTTCTGCTTTCTTTAAGCTGATTAACAAGTTGATGTGTAACACAACTTTTGTGCCCACAGGCAAGAAATTAGTCTTTTACTAATCAAAAAATATACAACCCCCCAAGCTTTTACTACATGTGTGCCTTTCCAGGGACATCACACTGCTACTACCAGAAGTCTTGAAGCAACAAGTAAGTTTTTTGTTTTGGTTACACATTAAGGCAAAAAATGTAAAAGCAAAAGAGAGGAAAAAGAGCAATCTTGCAAAGAAAGTGTCATTTGTTCTGCTTAAATAGCTCTGCTTATGATAAAAACACCAGGCTACTGCAAAACCTGTGTCTTGGTGAGAATGGTGCTTTGCTCTTCTTCCACCCAAATGATCCAAGCTACACAGCACACATGGAAATAAATATGCAGGGACACCTTTTGGGAGGTGGTACCTTGCAGCAAAGACAGAGAGGAGATCTGTATCCCAGCTACAGACACTCAGCACCTTGACTACATTCAGCCTGGAAACCTTTGAAATAATCAAATTCCAGCCCAGGTTTTAAACCCACTGAGCCCCAAGTCCCTGCGTCTGGTGCTGGAGGTGCCTTACATTCACAGACTTTTGCAGGGGGATTTGCAATAAACCTCAGCAATAAGCACAGCTCAAATCAGTGGCTACCTTTGAAAACCTGGCTGCAAAAGACTCATTGCAGGTCACTGCTCACACGACTGCCAGAGCTCAGCAGAATCCTTGAACTAGCCAGAAGCTGCTGTTGCCCCTCATAAGCCCAGCAGCAGCAGCTCTGCATCATTTACTGTGTATCTCCTGCAGCCACTGCCAAATATGGCACTTTGGGGGCAATTATTTTAAGTGTCATTGTTTTCTGGGCATTAACATATGCTCCAGTCAAACCCTTTATTCATCACTGCCAGATGATGAGCCTTGTTACGGTCCAAATTAAAGAGTCTTGAAAGCACTGCCTTAATTTACAACCAGGAGAAGGAAGACAGATTTTAATAAATACAAGGAACCAAAAACCTGTTAAAAATCCCTTTTTTGGTAAGCATAGCTGACATGGCTTTCAGCTCTCTAAGAAACACTGACTCCCTTGAGGGACTGAGCCAAGCAGTTGGGATGGGAAATGGACAGGCCCCTACTGCTGCTCTCCCAGGAAGGGACAACAAGGTCCCCTTGGATTCACAGGTCTTCCTCACCATTCCCCAGGTCTGCAAAGGAAAGCTTTCTCAAGTTGGCTTTTCCTCGATGGGAGATGAGCTTGCTGATCTGGGTATGGTAGCAAATCCTCAACAGAGGTGATATAATTTTAAATCGCTACCACTAGCTGGAAGCATCAGAACTTCCAGATGACTGAGGTTATTTATCAGCTGGACTAAGAGCGCCAGAGGAAACAGAGACATCCACCCTTTCCCAGAGCAGCCTTTTTTAATGCTTAAGTTCAACAATGTGAAGCCTTTTAGCAGAAATCAGATTTGCAGGATCCAAGTGCCTCATCTCAGATCAGCTGGCAAAGCTCACCGAAGGCCCTGGGAATCACCCTCCAAGCGACAAGACCAAGTTCTGCACGCGATTACATTTGCATGCACATGAAAAGGCTCACGAACCACCACAGCTAACGTCAACCTAAAAGAAGGAAATCTACTTAATAGCACGTTAAGAAGTTAAATTCCATTATTAATGAAAATGTTTCCAGCAGAGCAATTATGCAGCACCCTTAGAGAAAGTCATCAGGAGATAGAGCATTAGAAGGAGCAGAGCTGGCGATACGATGTTTGTATATGGGAACTGGCTGAATTACTGGCTGAATTGCTGCCATCCTGTGTCTACCGTAACCTCTTCAGGTAGAAAATACGATTGCAAGCATGACTTGTGTAGCTAATTACCAATCTACAGCAGCAGGCTAATAAAAGGCCATATGTAGGGGGAAAAAAAAAAAAAAAAAAAAAAAAAAAAAGAAATTTGGTGCTTAAAAAATTTAAATTCTCCACTCTGGGGGGATGTGGGATAAACAAACCAACTCCATGCAAAAGTCTAAGTGCTGAGAAAGAAAAATTCCACAGTGGAGGCTTAAAAAACAATTTTGTGTTAATTAACAACCATGAGTCAAAGCCTGCCTGACAGTATGAGCAGGGAGAGACGAAGCAGCCTCCCCGAGGTAAGTCAGAGCACTGCACAGCAGCTCTCACCCCCCCCCCGCTCTCTGCTACCTGCAAGCTCCTGCATTTTGCCAAAAAGCAGCTAGAAGCAGGACACACGCTGAATTCCTAAGCAATTCTTTATTCGGTATCCCTCTTTCAGGGAGAACAGTGAGACAAGTGGACGCATCTAGTTGAACATTTAGACATCACTTTGTGTTCATTTCACAGTGAAGCGTTTACAGAGTTATCGCTGTACTTCAGTAGGAACACACACTTCCCACTGGTGACACCACATGTTGCCCCTTCTCTTCTTTCTTGGGTGTCCAGACAAAACCAAAGTCTCCATCACCAGGTGCCCAAATAAGCACAAGCTCCCACTATTGGACCAGAAGAAAACCATCATTTTCATGTGGGACAACTACATGCAAATATACAACTGGCATTGGGTAGCTGTAGCAAAACCACTCTCTATGAGCAAGGTATAGTAAAAGCTGGCTTTGCAGTTGTTTGATTTTCACACTAATGAACAAGTTAAAGTTTATTTCTATCATCTTTATCATTCATAGTGGCAGGCAGCTGAGGAAGCACTCGCATTTTTCATGCATCAGCTTGTAGGCATGTATGCAGTTTTTATGGCTAAGCATTATGTCTCCTACTGTTACTGGTGATCCAGACCAGCTTCATGTTTTTTTCCCTCAATGTGAAGAGTCTAGCTTTAAACAGTTTTTGTCGAGCAGGTTGTGAACAAAATTGAAATAACCACAGCAAATTAATTGGCAGAGACAGAGAAGCTCCCTGGTGTGCTACGAAATGATGAAAAGACTACAAACCTTCCTAGAGGACGAGAAAGATGTATACAACACGCACACGACCAGGTATTCCTCAGCCTTGTATCCTACAAAGGTGGTTGCCAAAGCTACAGTCCTGCAGGTTTTCAGACTGACCTTAGTGCAAGTGCAAATTAAGAGAGATGTGCACGGAGAAACCTGCCAGTCAGAAGGAGAATCACCACCACCCTGCTCTGAATCACAGCTCCCATTGCGCAGCAGCCCTTGCAGTCACCTGGCACTCGCTTTGCTGAAGCGCAGCTCTGGTCTCTGACCCAGCAATGTTTCCCCTGCAGCAGCAAAAGCAGCAGGAAGACAGGACCAGGGGGGTTCAGGTCTCTGCTTCTTTCAAGATGACCCCTGAAACGCTGAGCTCGGGATGTTACTAGCATTGGCAAGCAAGGAAGCCAGCCAAGATCAAAATGTGTTTTATCTTTCCATCAGTAATTGAAGCGGGCCAGCGTTCCACAGCATGCTGTGCCAATATTTCTTCGAACGTCGAACAGGCATGCATCTTTCAAACTCAGGTTGTAGAGTGAACAGGCCAAGTGGTGCAGCTTCCAGATTTCAACTTCAAGCACTGCTTAAGATAGTAACCAGTTATTTGCTCTGCATTACATGCACATTTTCCCACTCTGGACCGATTTTCACCATCGAGATGATCAAACAGGCTACTTGAATGAAATTAAAACCAATAGGAAGCCCAAGTCTCTCTGCGGTGGTTTAACCCAGATGAACAGTGAATGCACCAGGACAGTCCCAGCTACATGCAGTGTTTGCAATCTGGAGAGACCAAAGCCCACGCTCTCTGCTTCAGAAAAATAAACTACTGCTCAGATCAAGATATCAAAACCAAGAAACAAGCAATCTTCATCTCTATATATGAGACTAGGTTTTTGGGTTCTCTTCCAGCCCACGGGACGGCACAGGATACAGAAAGCACTCCTCTAGGTATATGGGTGGACCTGTGAGACCATCACAATCTTTCACAAACAGGTTGCTCAGGACAGTGCTTCTGCTGAACAATTCAGTGCACAAACCCCAACCCCACCCATGTTCCTTGCCTGTAGCTGGTCCTAAGGAGAGGGCATCCTCAGAGGCTGCAGCTTACTACTATCTCCCCTAGTCATAAGGCCATCAAACCGACTGGCAGCCTGTAAATACCCCTCTCCAGCAGCTAGCGCTACTTCTGCTGGCAACACATGCTTCGCAAAGGCCCCCTACATGTTTGCTGGCCTGGAGCAAAGCAGATGCCGAGCAGCACTCCAGCACCTGAAAAAGGAGATATTTCCACCACAGCCATCAAGGACACAGCTTTCCTCTGCCTGGCAGCTTGCATCAGCCCAAGCAAAGGGGGTTTTGCACATACATCAAAGGAGAAGCAGGACAGTCCTCCATAGGTTACATGCTCTGAAAAAGTCTATCGAGGAGCCCTCAGGCACTGCAGGCTCCATCCACTGAGCTTTAAACACACATCAGAAGTGCTGATGCTCAGAGCCTACGGTCCATCTATCGTGTACTAAATTGTTAGCACCATTTGCCTCCACGGAACTGTCCCCTCATGTTGTAAGAGCAAAATAGCCAGGTATCACAAGTCTTTTTGAGTGCTTGTAGTCTGCAGTAAAAGTCCACATTTAAGAATCCAAGATCCTGAACAAAATTATTAAGCATAGCATAATTGCCCTGTCCATGCCTGAAGAAAAAAAAAGTGACTTTCATTTCTGCAAAAACAACAGAAAGCTGTTCACTTGAGATGGTTATTTTGTTTTAAAGGGCTGGGTTTGGATTTTTTTTTTTTTTTTTTTACTTCTCAGCTATAGTACATTTTTCTTTAATTAGTTTAGCTCAACCAACAAAGAGCAGGAGTTGAGCAACAAAAGGGTCTGCACATAAAAGCATATGAAATTGTTGGCTAGCTAATACAGTCTAAATAGACACTGTAATATGCCTGTCAGTCTTATTAGAGGGTAGTATTGTGTTTGGTATATTACATTATTATTATTATTATTGTATTTTCCAGGAGAATGAATTATCCACTGGTAATGGTTTCATATGGGTAAATGAGGCTGCTAGGTTCGCTTCATTAGCATCTTTTCTGCAGCCACCAGCATTTGAATTAGAGATTCTCCTGGACCACACAAAGGAACAAGTGTTTTCTCAAGCGTCTCAGCAGCCTGCCAGCACAAGCACCTCTGCACCCCACAGTCCCTGCCTCTGCTGGGGCTTGCAGGAGCTACAGAAACAGGGTGGGTGTAATACAGACTTGAGAACAGAGCAGCTCCTGACAGAGATAGGATTCCATCCCCATGTGTAGTGTTCTCTCCTGACTGAATACTATAAGGGACCTCTGACCAGAGCAGCGATGTTTTCACATGTTCAGCTCTTCAATAAGAAACACCCTTTGAAGCAGATCAAAGTGGATTCCAAGTATTTTTCTTTCAGATGCTGTTAGCCACGCTAACTGCCCTGTCTGTGAGCACTTCTGGGAGTTCCCACCTAAATCTCACACCTAAACTCACTTCTGCCCTCAATCCCAGCCACGGGGCAGGCAGAGCTCCTGCTGCCTGTGCCCAAGGCCCATTTCAGATGAACAAGGTGGGCAGTGCAGGACTATGGAGAACCCTCCCAGGCCCTGGGGAGCACAGCCCTGTAATGTTCAGGGCTGGTGTTACCTTTCTATCCTCCTGACTCATCAGCCTTTCACAAGTGCTGCACAGTCCCCATGCCATCACCCACGCCTCCCTCCAGCATCAAAGCTCAGTCATTTCCACAGCCCCAAAACCCTGCACAGCCAACAGCATGAGGCAGGATGCGAGCAGGACAGGTCTGAGTGCTCAGCACCGGAATCAGCTGTGCTGAAATAACGTGGGCAAACTCAGCAAAGAGAGGGGCAAAGAAAAATGGTTCTATCTCCTCTAACGGCTTGGCTAGCAGTGGCTGAGGAGAGGGGACATCCTTCTGTTCAGGCTTTGTCCTCATCTCCAAGACTTCCTCCATGTTGAGCCATTCAGCTTGTATGAAGAATAAGCAACACTGAAGTCAATGATGGGACTGGGTAGAGAGAAGGGTCATATGTTGTGACAGGATATGACGTGATACGAGATCACATCTATGCGAGATCCAATAGGCTGATGATAGGAACAGGAACATGGACATATGGCAAAATCCAGCTCCTGGAATGACTTATCAGACAAAAATAATTTTAAAGGATATTTTAAATTCATTGCTTTAAACTCCCTTCTGCTCTATTAGTGAGGTGGTTGGCTGGCTATATCACTAGATTCAAAAATGGAAATCTTTTCATGTAGAGAACATGTAAAATAGTGCTAGTTGTGACTGAGGAAGCCCCTTTTACGATGTCTTTTCAAAAAGGCAATATATGTTTGGGTAAGTAGTTAGCATATTCCCAAGGAAAGTTTATTTCACCAGCACTCACCATATCATCAGCTAATTACAGAAGCACTGCAGTTATCTGTGGTGTAGCAGTAATTGTAGCCGGTACACACAAAGCACAAAGGAGCAATAGCCATAGCAGCTTTTCACTACCACTTCACAGGAGATGTTCTCAAAGAGCACTGCAGTTATTTGCACCTACACCTTCACAGCTCCACAATTTATCAGTCATTTCAGAGTCATGGAAATCCAGGGAGAGATGAAGTGAGGCATGAAAGACTCGGGAGAACTCCCAGTATTCAGAGAAGGTTTCACTCCTGCTTGGATAGAGCACTAAGCTCTCAAATTCCACTAGCCTTGAACAGAGAGCTGGGCTGCAAATTGTACAAGCAAATCAGTCTGTATTTAATTCTAAAAAAAGAAAAAAAAACTCAAAAAGTGCCTTAAGTAGCCAGAAGGGCTCTATATTTAAAGATTTCAGCTTTAGAAACAACTTTGGGAGCAGGGGAGGGAGGCTCTGTACAGCAGGTCCATGTATCTAATAAGGCAATAATCACGCTTTTCATCTGCGGAGCAGTGCTCTGGGCTAAAAGCACCCTCAAACCTACGGATGCAAAATAAAAACATCTTAGTATAGGGAACAGATCTCCAATTTCTGTCAGCAGTAGTGAGGACAGATGTCTCTTTTGTATCACCCTTTAGCTCAAGAATCCACCTTTCTCCAACAGATTTAGATCTCTAAGAACACTTGGTTTCAGCTCCAAACTGAATCCCAAGTCTTCTGACAGTTACAGCACTGATTAGATTTATGAGATGATTAAGAGCCTTTCCAAGTCCAAACTTCAGACAGTTACACCATGGCAGGCTGCTCCACTACAAAGCTCTAAAGGCAAAGCCAGTTTCAGCTCCAGCTTCCAAGAACAGCATGTTCTTGGGAAAGATGCTGCACCCTGCAAGGTCTGTCTGCCACAGCACATTCAAGAAGTCACAGCTACAGTCACATGTAAGCAGCATCTGATGAACTTGACCCTTTATAGCTCTGACACAGCCTCAGTAACTGCAACATCTCCAGACTTCAGCCTCTAGACAAGCTGTGCAGTACCCTGAGCACAGCTTGGCCACTGTACGCCAGCACCGGCAACGGGGGCTCCTACTCATGCGAACTGGACCATCTTATAGTAAGTGCTCCTGAACCAAGCAGATACAAGAGTATTTGCCAAACTTAACCTGGGGAGGGATGAGTTGAAAGCTCAGTGACAACAAAGCACACGCCTCTGAGGATGATGCAGGCTTGGTGCCACCGGTATCACAGCAGCATACTGCATCACACAGCCACGGCACGGATGTGCGCTCGCGCAGCGCTGAAAGCCTGACTGATGTACCAGAGTGAGACGAGCTAGCTTTAAGCACTGAGCTAAGGGTGGATAGCAGGTTAGCAAGGACTGAGAAAGACTTAGCACAGACTGCATAACCAGCCTGAAAAGCCCGTGTACCCCTGACCAGACCCCTGCGCTGCTTGGGCTGGGCTGCCCCTGCCACCAGAGACAGCTCTGATAAAATAAACTGGGGCCTGACATCACGACGATGTGGTACAAACATACCTTGCAGACCTCCTATGCCAGACAACTGAAAACCCTCCTTTGACAGCAAACGGCCCTGAAAAAGTGATTAGTTTTCCCCAAGTTATTAGGAAAGTGAGAAATTGTGTGTACAGTTGGAATGGTGCTGTAGACACTGCGCTCCAAGCAAGGGAAAGGCGAAGCAGAAGAGGGATTTGTTTGCAGTTGGTAATTGTTCTCTGCCCTGACTTTGCTCAAGTAGCTACAATTATTAATCTGTAAATTTCAACATCAAAATCAGAGAAAACTAAATAGAGACAAGGTCAGATGGAAAAAAATTAATTTTTTTAGATTAGATTAATTTTTCCAGCTGGGATAGCTTTCTTTTTGAGCTGCTATTAAGAGCATATGTATTTAAAATAAGTCCCACTGGCCACATATGCCATCAGAGTGCAGCATAGCAAAAAATAATTAAAGTAATTATTTTTAAGTACAAATCATATTAACTTCAGTTTTGCTAGGATAACAATTTGCACATCTGAAAAGAAATCAAAACATGAAACTCTGCATCTATTTCCCTACTACAAGTAATTCTTTGGATTCTTCTCTGTAAAGAGAGAAGCTCCGGTTTCTAAGTGAGTTTCAACGTGGATATTATTACCTGTGTGTGGATCAAAGTAGCACAGCAGAAGAAAGCCCTATTGATGCTATAAAGTCTGCCCAAAGGGAAAAAGCTGAAAAACAGAGACAGACTCCAGGACCTATGTTCACCTACAGCAATGAGGGAAGGAGAATATTCTTAGCCCAGAGACAAAAATAAAGTAGTGACTCCAAAGAACACAAGAAAATCTGTTAAAAATGGAAGAGAGATTTGCCTCTTTGCCAATTAAGGCAAAACAGTTTAATTTATCCTGAAGTCTAGTTCAAGTGAAAAGAAAAAGAAAAAGTAAGGGTAACCTAGGTGAAAGTAAGGGGAACCTAGGTGAAAAAATGTCAGCTTTTCCTCCCAAACCTTAAAATTAGTTGCTGCTTCAAAACATTAAAATATTTTCATGGAGCATAAAGTCTGGGACCATTTCACACTGAAATCACATTAGCACATCTCTTTCATAGTGCAGCCAAGGAGGTTCTCACCTCTTTAATAGCTAAGCTGTAAAACCTTTTCTATCCACCAAATAAGCAAGTTTGTGCTGTTACAGGAATATCACGTAAAAGGACAAATGTGCCTTGTGATTAACTCTGTAGCAGCAGAATCCCACCAGGGACGAATTAGCCATCATCATTTTTCCACCTTTTCCAAAATGAGGACTCAGGTATTTTCAAGATCGTTTTTCCATTCATCTCTGCTTACAGCACGTATAGCTTGCAAAAGAGTTTCCTTTATCCTCTACTGTAATTAATTTTCACTGAGCTGGACAACAGAACACAATACACCCACGAGGAACTCGTGCTCGGTCCACAGTGAACTGCAGCATCACGTATCTGAGAAGTGGCCTCAGCATACTCAGCATGTTGCTGCACTGATTCATTGTCCTGTCATTGAACATAACTGGATGTTTATTAACAATGAGAACAAATACATTTTATCTTTTATGCCAAGAACCGTCTTTCTCAACAAGAGAGGAGAGGCGCTAAGAAGGAACTGAGATATTGGTATTTCATTTAATCATTACCACGTGAGGAACACGAAGTTTAACAGAAAGGGTGAATTGTCACAGACTGCAGATTTTTTTGTATTTCTCCATTCTCAACAAAAAGATGGGCTGCATAGAGCAGTATCCCATCTCCTACAGGGTATTAGCAGAAAGCCAGGGAAAGGTACCTAGGTACACACCATGGAGATAAGCTACCTGCCTCTAGTAGTCTCATATTCACTGATCATTTTCCACTTTTCAGGGTTCCCTAAGCAGGTGATTTCTATTTAACAACTCAGTATTTAATGTTTATTAACCCCACCCACACGTCCCCTGACAAGTGCAGCTGCCCTGGGACAGATGCAGCCACCACCACAGCAGCTCCCACAGGGAAGCCCACATCCCTCTGTGGGAGCTCGGGGTGTGCCTGTATTTCCTTCCCGAGCCGCTTCCCAGAACAATCTCCGAGCAGGACCCCTACTCCAACATCACCCTGTAGCAGCAATGATTTTGAAGGACACCAGAGATGGGGGACACAGCAGTGAAGTTCCCTGGCTGCAGCCAGCAGAGGCTTGCGGGAAGAGCCCTGGTGATGGCTCAGAGACACCCACCCTACCCAGGGGATTACAAACCCGCATTGCCCCAGAAGTCAGCTGCTCTGCTGACAGAACACACGTCGTTGGACTCCATAGCTGCTCCAGTGACAGAGTCCTCTGAACCTTGCTGCTGGGTGGCTTTGTGATACCAAGCACACAGCAGCTTTGAGACAGAGCCCCAGGAACTAACATTCCTGCTCCCCACTGAAGGCAGGCAGCCGCCCGTGCCAGCTGGGGCTGATTGACCCCCAGGCATGTCCTGCACCCCAGGCATGTCCTGCACCCTGCTCACATGGGCCAGGCTCAGCTCCCACAGGGAACATCCTAAAAGCCTGATCACAAACATAGCATTAAGCACAGCAAAAATACAGTTCCTGAAGGCAATCTTGAGTCAAGTTAGTTTACCATATGTCATTTCTGAGGGAACTCAGATAACATCTACTCTGCAATGAATTCACACCCCGCTGCTAACAAAGCATCAGACTTGCCCACAGACACGGGGCACTGCCTCCAAAGCAGACTGTAGCCATCTCTCAGAAAGCATCATACACCAGAGGCAGCATCTCCAGTAACAAATGAGACCTCCAAGGAATCTTTAAAGTCTTGGGTTTCCTACATGAAGTTTAAAGCTCGTAGCTATGTCTCTGGCAGAAGAAAAGATTCCAGTAGCATACTACTGTGCATGCCACTACTCAGGGAAAGAAGAGATCTTGCCATACTGCTCTCGTTAATAGAGACTTAGCACTTCCATCCATGGCTAGGAGACAGAACAGTTGTAGCTACCCTCTCTGCTACTGCTTTGGAGTTTTAGGGCACTTTCAGATGAAGCATATTTAACAGCACAAAAAAAAAAAAAAAAAACAAACCACAACAAAAAAACAGTAAAAAGCAAAAGGGGAGAAAAACGCTGTTGGTGACTCCCATCTGCACTAGACTACTATTTAAACCATCCGTTCCTAACCACCCATAACCTGAGACTGTGTTTTCCAGAGGACATCTTCCTTTCACAGGTACAGCATGTGCTTGGCAACACCTGCAGTTGCTCTCAAGGGTTCTGACTTGAGTGCACCTTAGCAGCAGCATTGACAAGGACCATATTTCACTCCGTATACGTTTACTGATTAACAGCTACATTACAGCAGAGTGCAGGTTGAAAGCATACATACCAATAATACAGAACTAACCACCCCACAGAGACCTGCCAGTTGTCACATGCAAGTGCTTAAACTTCCAAGCCCGGGACATTCAGACTTACATCCAACTTTCTCCAACATCAAGCAGCTTAAAAGCAGATAGGTCTAATTTCTGAGCTCCTCTCAGTTCTGCCCAATTAAGGTGGGAGGGTCAAAATGATAGGGGGGGAAAAAAACAAACATGCGACTTTGAATACTTGTTTCATCTGACAACACACTGTCCCACATTAAGAGTATCTGCACAGTTGTCCGCTGTACCAGCACACATCTTCATTCCCACAGCATCGTGGCATAGCGAGAAAGTTAGAGATGTCATTCGCCAACTGCCCATATTGAAATCACATGGCTGCTGTATAAACTTTCAATTATGAAGGGGAGAAGCCGAGGGTGGAGGAGATAATCCTGAAAAGAACCACTTCAAACACAGAGTATGGATGGGATTTCAGAAAGGCTGACTTCGCTGTGTGATGTATCTGTTGTTTTGATATCAAGGTCATTTATTATAACACTTAGACACTGTTTTCTCAAAGGAAGCCTTTTAAAAATATTTTCCTCTATTTGTTTCTACAAATCAGCAGATTTTAGTTATAAAAATCCCATTAACTGAGTGCCACACAGACCATCAAAGAATTTCTTCTCAAAGAACAAGACTGAGACAAATAAGGCACAAGGCAGCAAGATAATCAAGAAACCCTGTTTAAACCAAGCTGAGGAAACCCTAAGCTCAATCCCAATCCAAGACAACTTGAATCGGTTCAGCTTGCAGTGAGAGAAAGCTGAGCGTGCCCAAGCTGCTTCTTTTTTCTTTTGCTCCTCTGCCCCCAACGGCTGTACACTCAGGAGATGCTGTGGATTAGCCGATTCTTGCACCATGCACCGCATGAACTCCTGCATGCAGGTGAGATCAGCTACGCATTTTGGGAAGAATACACTATTCTGTCCACAGGAAAGTGTTAAAAATTTCTGGGTTTAGCTATAAACTATGAATTATGTTTTCATAACGTATGCATTCAGGAGGGATTTGGATCCCCACAAGTCCTCTAACGCTGACAGGTTTTGAACCTTGGATGGAAAGCGTTCTTCAGGGAGGTAAGAGAACAACATGATGGCCTGCTTTCCTCCCAGATCCAAGACAAGATGCAAATTTCAGGGCTTCTGAAGTTGGCTGACAAGTATCTCACAGGATAATAGCAGTGTTTCACCACATACAGCCATGTCTGAGCAATTCTCTGGAAGAGAACTCCCTGCTCTTCTTTGAAAGTACCTTTCTCAGCTCACAAGTGCTCAACCAGGGAACCCATTAGGGCACAGAAAACACTGATTTGGTGCAATAATGTTCCACCAATTGTTAAAAGTAGGATGCATGTCTTCAGAAAAGAAAGATCTTTTCTTCTGGCTTTGGCCACACAAGTGAAAAACCAACAGCAAAACATTAATACCCAAGAGAAAAAAACAACAGCAAATAAACCCCATGATTTGTTTCCTCTCTGCATGTCTCCTATTAGGCTAATTTGTTTTATTCGTCTATACAGCAGAAGTAGGACTACAACACATCAGAAGAGCCAGGATTGCTCATTTCTGTAAACTTCACTACTCAACAGTGCTGCATCCTGGCAGGCAGTCACACAACAGAAACACGGAGAAACCGGTGGTTTTGACCTGTCTGGGCACAGTAAATACAGAAGAAATGGAACAACTCTTAGTATTTCCTGTCCTTGAGTCAATGATAGCTCAGAAAAAGATAAAGATGAGATTTTACTCTTGTTCTTTAACCGTCGTCAAGAATGAATAACCTGACCTATTGCAGTGGATTTCATCATGGAAAAAACTGGAGGTCCCACATGGCTGTTACTGAAATGCCCTCCAAACGTTACCACCACCATCCAGATGACAACGTACTAACTCAAAAGTGCTGTGTCCAACGCTAAGCCACTTAGAAGCACAGGACTAAACACGTATCACCCTGGAGAAAGGGAAAGGTGATGACAAGGAGCCAAAAGCTAGGAACCATAAGTTTATAACTAAAGGCAGACATAGGATGAATCTAGGTAGGAAAATTAAGAACCATATAGATGGAGTCTGAGGCAACTAAAGATTACTCCAATGCTATTTCAATCAGTTCCACATGGTAGGGGTCAAAAAATTACACAATATTTTAACACTTTTCAGTGCATGGGGACAGTAGTTAGGTAGTGTACGTGTATGTTATATCATCAGTTCCTCACTCCTTATTCTAGTACCAACTAAGCAGAACCTTAAAGTGCAGCTAATTAAGCAGAACCTAAATTCAGCGGGTTTGGATGACTTGCACCACAGATCTAAAAGAACATCCTGAAACACTCTGTATCTGATATCAATTTTAAACATATCTTCAGTGCATGAAAGTTGCAGTGGCTGGAACAAAACCTGATGATGTGTCAAATATCTTAAGTAGTAAATAGAATATATTAACAATGATATCCATCAAATTAAGAGAGTGATAAAATTAATCTGTATAAACTGGAAAAACTCCAGCATGGGCAGTATCTAGTATTATTGCTTATTTTTTAAAGTTTTAAGTAACAAACTTTTACTTAACATGATTTTACCCATTAAAATTACATTGTTGGATTTTCCATACAGAATTTAGCTCCATGCTACATGATGATTTGATTAAGATGACAAAATAATATGACACTTATTAACGGTTGAAAAGTCATCTCATGCAGAGGTACATGTGTGTTCCTACTGAGGACTTGGCAGAGGCTGGTCTTCAGTGGTGTAAATATACATGTTAAAGAGTAGAAAAGAGCCTAGAATCATTACTTCTCAAGCCTGAACGTGACAAATAGTGTGGGACTACTAAATAACTGAGAAGAGACCAACAGATCTGCATGGCTAAATAAGCTGCACCAAAGAACACGGTATAGACTTCAGTACTGCCACACACCCACACAGCAACACAAGTGATGGGAACAGCATCCTGTGAAACCATTGATTTTGGCAGGAACTTTTCTGGTCAACATGAAAAAAATAGCAGCCGAGTACACTGTGTTTGAATGGTCCTGTGGTCAAGAGAGCTCAGAAAGGCTTTGGATGGGGAATACTCAAAAAATGAAAAAAATCAGTGCACGGCATGTGACATTAATACTGTCAAAGTTACGTTGTTTTAATGCTTGCAATTCAAGAAGGATATTGAAAAACTGGATCCTGTGCAACGAACCAAGAGGATGATTAAAGGACCAAAAGCCCAGCTTAGGCTCCAGAAGGACCATCTGTTCTCCTTAACGAAGGGAGAAGGTTAATAGGACAATCTGATCACAGTCTGTAAGTACCTACGTAAGGAGCAGAAATTCAATCAAAGAAATTCAATCCTTTAGCAAATCCAGTCTAACAAGGCAATACAAAACCAGACAAACTCAGGCCCCAAACAATGCATATTTATGACAGCCAACTACAGTTAATGTGAATATTGACAGAATAACCTGTACTGATACCTGTCAGCAAGAGTGAATGCAGGACAGTAAAAGCTGTCACGAATTCACCATCACACATTAAACCCACGATGGGATGATTCCCACACACACACTCAGATGCAACTTCCTAGCTAAAAAAAGAATTAATTCAGAGCAGCCAGGGAATTCTTTTCATAGCACAGACTTTGCACAAGCAGCCCTGTGTGTGTCCCATGAGGCCCCTACGGCAGGAGCATTGCTCCAAGGTGGGGAGTGGTGGCATGCTACTGGGGACAGGCTCTGTCACTCTCAGGAAGGAAAGTTTAAGGCTGAAGCATCCCTGCTGTACCATGGGCTGGCCACCATTCCCCTGCCAAGCTGGTGTTCATCACAGCACCTAAACCCCCAGCATCTCCCACGTAATGCTACTATTGTGGGTAGAACGTGCACATTCACGTGGAGCCCAAACCCCACGGAGCTTCAGCTCAGCTCACAACCTGCAGGACCCTGGACCACGCAGCAAGGCAACAGCTATAACCAGGCATAAAGTGAAAAATCCAATCCTTATTTAAAGAAATCCCAGTAAGATTAAATGTTCACTGTTTATGTGCATTATTTATTTATTTTTTTTTTAGGACTGAGGGAGATTACTTTCCTTCAAATGCTCTTTGGCTCTGGAAGCTGAGGGAGCAGGGTATCAGCTGCTGGACCCCCACTGGTTCCCAATATGGACCAGTTGTTCCTGGTTCAATAGGTTGTGCTGAGAACAGCCCCGGGAGAAGGGGGCCTTTAGGATAAATGCACCCCAATCACAGGACCAGGCAGTCTATTTAAGTCACCTTTTTAACAGCCAAGCAGGGTTAAGGGGTAAGTAATTTAACCCCTTTGTTATGTTTTCTTGATAAGCTCTTTGACTCCAGTGTGCCATAGGTTTGTGGAGGGACATTTCCTCAGGGCCAGGAATCAGAACACAGAAGCAAGTGGAGCCAAAGAGTGCGTGGTGGTGCCTTGGGACTCTCCACCTCAAGCCCCAGTTCTCTCACCACAGGCTATAAAAGCATCTGTGGCTCCAGCCTTTCAGTATGGACCTATTCCTCTTCTTCTATTACATTTATTGCAAATAAACGTTTCCTGCCCTACACCCTGCATATAGGCACTGGTTTTAAGGGGAACAACTACAAAGCAGAAGCTGATACCTCAGATCGGATGTGCAAGAAGCTGCTGGTGGACTTCTAGAAATGGGGTCCAGGGCACAAGGGAAGAGAGAGTTTGGCTAGAAGCAGAGGCAGCCTATAGAGCAGGCAGCAGCAAGCTGGTTATGTGTAACCATTTATTAATTTGGTTTGTAAGAGCCAGAGCCCAGGAACAGCCGGGGGCGTTGAACCCCACTCTGCATGTGGGTGCCTCATGCAGCAGTCTTCACGGGAAAGGCTCTGCTGACAGATTCCCAGCCCTGTCCCCCTTGCCGAGCCTGCTGCTCCACTCCTGCCATTCCTGCATGGAGCTGATGATGTTTTGGAGGGGGAGGGAGCCCATCCCTTTCTGGCAAAGCAGGCACCTCATGTAAATTCATTGAATAAATGCAGTCATTTCTCTCAGCTGATCCATCCCCACGTGCGCATGTTGAAGCTGTGCCAGACCCTCAATGCAGCCAACTCTCCCACAGTTCGTCACTCCTGAAGGTGAAACTGTTCGTCAACCTTATCAGCACTTCCCCCTTCTCTTCCCCTCCCCTGCCAGCCCCAAACTGCCTTCCCTGTATTTCCTGGCCCTCCTTCCTCACAGGAGCTTTGCTCTGCACAAGTCAAAATGCAACCCAGGCAAAGCCTTGGAAGAGACCTTGGCCAGTAAAGGACGTTATAAATAAAGTTATTTTAAGCTGAGGAAAACTGCATTTCCCTTAGAGGTTGATTTGATTTCAGTCTCCAGAGCACTTGAATTTTTAGACTTAAATCTGTCTCCTTGATAAGGCTCCGTAGTAGCTGAGACCCACAAAGATGTTTCCAAAGCACCAGCAGACATAAATAACTAGAAACAAAACTGGAGCATCCTCACTGGATGCTCACGTGAGCTTCGGCTTCTGCAATCAGTCCATGTGAGCCTGTTAGTCATCTGAAACAGCACAACCTGCAGCTCTTCATGGAAGAGGAAGGCTGCGCTGGATCAGCTGGAGCTGACCCTTTACCCTCTATTTTGGAATAACCAACTCTTAATCCCAAGCTGGCCTGAAGAAATTACTCTAATTAAACACGAGGATCTGAATCAGCAGGGCTGCAGCCTGAAGCCCATGCTACCCTCTGACTCCGAGAGCCATGCAGGTCTGCAACACCTTACCACATCCCACAGGGCTGGACAGAACATGAAACCTCTTCCTCCAGGGGATGCTTGCTACCCCTAGGTGCTGGTCTGAGCAGCAGCCTCTACACTAACCACAGAAATCCAGGGCTCTCAGGGTCTGTTTTGCTTTGTGCAACACAACTAGTAGAAGCTCAGAACACATAGACAAAATATACTTACAGATTGACTGGCCCTAAGCTTTTATCCAGCTGTGGAAGCTCTACAGGCTCAGGTTTACATCCTCGTCACTTTTATTAAATTCAGCTGCTGTAGGAGCTTTCTCAAACAGGAAAACACAGCTTTGGCTTTCCAATATTAAGCATTTTAAAGTAAAGCAAGGGAGGTACAAACAGCATGTAAGTGAGAGATCTGTCAGAGGAAGAGGCAGAAAGAATCTTATTTTAAGGAGCACACAAGCAACCAGCCAGCTGAGGAAACTTTCAGAGACATTTTTCTGGCTTTTTTTGGATTTGGGGAGGGACCAATACAGAGATTTTTATCAGGTCCTTTTCCCGACTCAGTCATATAGCTCTAGCTCTGTCTGCACTGCTGATGAGATGAAATATTATTTGCTTTCCAGAAGCAACTGGTGGTTGAGGCTGCCTTGAATTGAGACTATGCAGCTTTTAATTGCATTTAAAAGAGAGTGCAATCATTTATCAAATCTGTTACCTTCCAAAGCATCTTCAAATTCATTTTTAAAAAGAGGCATTACAGTCCCCCCAGCCACCAGAAATTTTCTGCCCATACCTTGCCACCTTTTCATTGCACATTTTCAAACCCACATCACACGGGCATCAGTGACAGAAGTAACTCAGACATGCATCATAGCTTTAAAAACTGGGAAGTTCAGGCTTGCTTCTTAAAAATGCACCTCTACATTTGGAACCAAACCCAAAATTCAAACCTCAGAACATCCCGAAGTTTGGCACTACAACTCTGATCCATTTGCTTCACTCCCTGGCTTCCTCTGCTCAGAGAAGTAGCTTTTCCTACCCACTCAGCACAGGCCCCGTGGCATGTGCAACCTTCCACGCTGCAGGAGCCAGCAGCTCTGCACCCCTGCCAGCAGCAAGCAGCCCACCCCATGGTGGCATCTCACTCCTGGGAGAGGTACAGCTTCAGACCCAGCTGAGCTCCAAACCCTGCAGAAACTGACAGCCAAGAGCAAGAGTAGAGAAGCTCTCATCTTTCCCCTTGCCTCATGTGTTCTACAAGCTAAACTGTCTGTCACTGGATCTTCTGAAATCAAGACTGGATTATCATTTAAAAAGCCAGATCCTGAATCCAGCTAAAGGTCTCATGGCAACTCAAGGATGCTCCTTTAACAAAGCACGTTGATGTAGTAAGTACCTCCACACATCTTCCTTTAGCAGGAAAGCCTATGGCATGCCAAACCCCAACCCATAGTCACTTCTTAGCTTCAGAGTCCAAAAGAAGCCACTCCAGAATCTGGTTTAACCTGCACTTCAGATCATATGCATTAAGAAAAACTGTGTTTTGATCCCATTGCCTGAGACCAGCACTAACTTTTGCACAAGTACAGCTACGTACCTGTGTAGCTATCTGCAGCCCTCCCTCTCTAACGTGGACAACACCGGGTTTACACCCTTCTGCATGTGGCTCCATCTGGATGCTTTGGGCTCAGGTGGGACACACCTGCTGCAGCACCTGAACTACAACATAATTTCTTAGTATTATTCAAGAGGCAGTAATTCAAGATAGCCCATAATATTTGACAAGCGAGTTCTGGCTGTGACAGCATAATTGTCTGCAGCAGCTCTAAAGACACTGAAGGGAGGCAGCACATCTGCAAGGAGATGCTGAGCAACATGCAGAGCTTTACAAACGGCTACTGCTTAGAGCGGCTTTGAATGAGCCACAGCCACCAGCCTTGCACCAGTTCTGGAAGGTAAAGGTGTCCAGCCTTGCCCAGTTCCTCACTGTTTTCTACGCTCCCTTCTTTCATGCGTTAATAAGATCAACCCACAGCCTCCAGATTTCCCTCTGCTTTAGAGAGCTTGTTACTAGACATTAAAGAAACATGTAAACCATTAACAGACTCTCTAAAGACATGTCCCCCAAGGGGGAGGAGATACTTTCCCTAGATGGTCACATTCAGCTCCTTTTTAGATCGTAACTGCTACTAGATCATTCCCAGCTCAGTAATATCTTGAAGGAACGATTGGAACCTGAACTGAAAGCACTAAACATGATACAGACACAAAAAGGGACAGTGCCTGGCAAGCATTTACAGTCTCAACAGGTAAATAAATAAATAAAAAAAACCCCCACACCTGACTGAACATCAAAAGTATAGTAGAGGGACATGATTAAGGTCACAGACCAAATAAGTGGAGAGGCAAGATTACTACCAGGGTGTCCTAAAACCACCCCAGCAGCTTGTTTTCCTTCCCTGCTCAGCTGTCAATGTGCTGAACATAACCCTTAACTATAACTTCTTTGCAGACCTATCTTACCAATGCAAAAATTTCAACAGTAAGTGGAGCCTGCACCACAGCTGCAGTCATCATCAAATATTCTCCTCAACAGCTACAGGATGTTTGCCACTTCTGTATTCACATTCATTTATGGTCCTCGCCTCCACAAACGTAGCCCAAACAGCAGTCGCTCATTCACCATGTGATCCATAAATAGACTTGGGTTGGCGAGAAACAGGTCACCAGGAAAATGCAATTCAGCAGACAGAACCAGCACATATCACTGCCCCATCAAACCAAAGTCACCCCTGGCAACTTCAAATTAATGGATCTGCAAGAACCACCTGCCCTGTCCCTGATGCTGACATGTTCACCATGAGCACCCTTCCACTCATTACCACAGCTCCATCATTTAGACCTAACTCACAGTCACTGTCCAAATCTTCAGTACAGACAGAAGAATAGATATTTTCTAGCACAACTTGGAGAAGGTCCAACTTCGTGTTTACTTCCGGGGGGTGGGGGTGGGTGGGTGGGTGGTGGTGTATTTCTCACAGCACTCCAATGTCTATGTTAGATCAACTGAATATTGTTAGAGCTGCAACCTCAACTCTCAAGTGTTGATACAGAGAGGTTAGCTTTGAACTTACTTGCATTACTTATAAACGCCAGAGTCACCTTAGACCAAAAGATAGCACTATTTGCAATATTGCTCTAATTAAGCTAATTTTCTGCCAGAGATAGTTAAGATAACATTTGCCATCACTAAATCCCATTGGTTGCATAGACTGTGGTGATTCCTGTTGTAGCAAAGTTAATAAGCATGCACTTCTTTTTAATATGGGTGTGTATATACATACACACACGTACAAAAAATGCGCAGCGTGTGTTCTAGTCCATAGTCACTGGACAAACAGAGCTGCTGTTTGGTACTACCGAAGAAATCACCATACAAGAGGACAAACTAACTACAAACCTGGAGCGATTCAAGGTACCTTCTGACAACAGTGTCAAGCGCTGAAACAGCTCAGTGTACTTCTAGTGCACCTCTGACATCTGGCACAGCCAACAGCTGGAACTGCTGGCTCACAGGAGCTCCTACAGGGAAAAATGCTCCCAGCTGGCTCTTGCTTTCAAAAAAAAGGGGTTTTTTTGGTCATAAATGCCCTTTAATTGAAGCTTAATTAGAAGCCTTGATTAAATTTACTGGAGGAAAAGGTTCCTTGGGTCCAGGTCGGAAATAGAGACTAGTACGCTGAACAGATGGGGATCTGGGTATCCTCATCAAAGATCACTTCATTCTATGTAAACAAGGAGTGGGAAAGGGTTTATAATACTTGGTATTATAAAAAACTGTGGGGAAAAAACACATTAATTTCTAACTGCTAGTAAAACAACCTACAGCAGTTGCTGTACATGTCGATGCACACAGGCAGGATCAATTCCCAAGATCTTTACTTAGATTTTACAGACAAGACAGGCATTTGTTTCTCTGCTCAAACACTCAAGCAGCCAGAAAACTAAAAACTGCTTCTGTGAAGCATATTGTTATTATAAGGCTACATCTTGCATGGCTGTGCTGGCCAGAGTCCCTACTGAGAGGGCGAGTTTGGAGTACAGGCTCCTCAATTTGGTCCAATCTTCTAACACTGCAGCAGCTGGCAAGAAAACCCTCCTACCAGGCTGCTATGGAGGAAGCAGAGATTTATGCTTGTCATGTCCATGAAGAACTGTGGACCCATCACACCGACCGGTGGCTCTGTGCTCAGACGTAGATCAACAGCTATATTAAGCAGAGGTACAAAGCATTTCCCAAACAGCTCTTATTGTTCAGGCACTAACGTCAACCCTGGATTTTACCAGATTTTACCTGCTGCTATTTTCCTTTTATTCATCCTCGCAACACCTCCAGGTGATAGCTGTCAGGTTAGTATTATAGGCTTGGTTTAGAAACATCCGATTTTAACTTATGAGCAATTTCAGCATCTCTGTATACTGTACCCTAGGAAGATGCCAGTCTTTTCACGTGCCTGCTGTGTCAAAGACATTTGGGGACTATTATCATTACCTTCTACAGCAGGTACCATCCAAAAGTTCAGAACATTTCATAAACCCTAACTAAGCTTCAAAGCATCCACAGTGAAATATTATCACCTCTGTTTCACAGGTGGACACACTGAGGTTGTGATTTGCCAGTGGACAAGGTTGCCTCTCTGCTTCTGCATCTAGTTTACAGAGCGCCCTGGCACAGGTCACTGCACCAAACACCTCCCTGGCGCAGGAGCGCACTTCTCCACATGTGTCCAAAAGCTTGCACCAGGCCTGCTCGCACATTTAACAGACACACGACTGCACAGCACGTCAGGAAAGGAGCACGGTTTGCCAGCTCCTGCTATGCCTCTCAGAGAAGCTGGCAGCCTGCAGAGCTTCTCCTGGAAGCCTGGAGTCCAGGGCTGTAACTGTGCTTAGATTTAATTTGACACATTTAGCTTTAAAAGCCAAAGAGGAAAATTTAAATTGCAGGTTGTAGGAGATGCAAGCATGCTTATGCAGAAATGCAGCAGAAAGAACCCTCTTAAATTATTTTTTAAGCCTCTTTCTAAAACACTTCTCCCCACTTTTTCCCCATGTTAACCAGTCTAGCAACAGTGCTAGCACCAAATTAGAGCCATGAGAGACACTTGTCAGCAATCACTCTTCCAATAAGTGAGGGGCTGGAGACATGCAGTTATCAAAGAGAGGCACTTACCACATCTCAAAGCTTATTTTATGCTCACCAACTTATACTCAGATTTCCTTCTCTGCTACAAGCTGTTTAAGGGATTGCTAACTTAAAATGGAAAATGGTTGGTTGGTGTTTTTTTTTTAAAGCATTAAAATCATAACGGAAAGCTCCACACACCCAGCATGTCAAGCCAGCATACGCAGAGCAAGACAACCAAAATGCAGCATTTTCTTATTCAGCTTCGTAACACCTTCCTGCCTCAGGAGAGCCTTCCTTCACTCCCCACTTTCCCCTCCTGCCTGGCATCTCTTTTATAAGCCCCTCACGCATTTTCTCACCATTGCTGCTTCATTCTGGTGGTCCAGGAGCCTGCTGGAGGTGCTTGAGGGTTTTAACATCCCAAGAGGTGCAGAAAACTAACCTGTAGTTTGCAGCCTTCCTTTTCCCAGGAAGACAGATGTTGAGTACAGCTGAAGCTATTAGGGAAGACAAACCAGGTTTCCATGGTTATGGGAGCCTGATCTTCCCATCTCGTGAAAAATGCAACGCACGAACCACTGTTAGAAAGAAGCAGAAACAAGGCCAGGCTTATGGGCAGCTGTGTACTACAGCTCCTTGATGTTTTACATGCAGGCACTAACAAAAGAAAAAAAAAAAAAAAAAAGAAGAAAAAAAGAATTTTTTTTCCATGACAGCTTGGAGATCTGTGGGCTTAGACACCAGCAGTGCTTTATACATGTTCTATTGCACTTGTGCTGCGACAGTATTTGCAGTGCAAATCGTCAGGGCTGTGTTGCTGGCCCTTGCTCACCTGGTCGAGCCCCACTACCCCTAAAGGGGATCAGCGCTGCAGGATGAGGCGTGTATCACCAGAGAAAGCACAGTGCCAATTGATCTGAGCTGTCTGTCTGAGGCAAGATGAAGCAGGTGCAAGCGGCTCTCTGGGGCATAAATAAAGAGCTTGCGCACAAAACCCCTGGGAAGGCGGAATTTGCAGGTGTGAATTTGCAAATCTGTCCCATTAAGTTAGAAGGCTTGGGCTCAGCGTGCTGCAAAAAAACACACAAGGCCACGGTCTTCTCCCTCCGCTCCTCCAAGCAAAGCATAACTCACTTTCCTTCATGCCATCCTGAAAGTAAAATGGGTTATGATCAAAAGCCCATGCTGCTTTAATCTGAAACACTGACGAAGGCCAAGGGTGCCAATACAATGTGGAAGCGACAACTGCAGAGCCCCAGCAGATTTCCGAGGCAGTGACTCTCCAGGGCACAGAACTTCACAGCCTCAATCCCACTTAAGGTGCTGGAATAGCATCACAGCCGTGTTAATTCCCAGGCAAGGAGAATATCTTTTCAGAACAAAATAAAATAGATTTCAGGCTTATTTGGGGAGTTCAAACCAGGGAATAAGTTGATCATCTTTCCCCATCCTTCTCCTATACTCCTTTCTACAGCTGCACAGTGACCGCCCGTCCTGACATCAGCTGCTCAATCCTCAGCTGCACAGGCTTAGCAACACCTTTCCCTGGTAATCAAGCTCCTCTAAACACCACCTTGGCAACGTGTGAATCCTGTGCTGGCACAGCCTGTCCATGACCGAAGCCCACCCCCCCTCGCAGGGCAGGTACCATCAGCAACGGGTGCTGCCGCACGCCCCTCCCAGCTCACTCCCCCCCGCCAAGGCCACCTCCTCATTGCACTAGCACGGGGGCACCCAGAGCTAACGAATGCTGGAGCAAAGACACCTGTCCAGTATGGAATCAGATCAAGATAAGCCAATTACTTTCCCCACAGACAGTGTCTGACCCCAATCTGCAATTAACAAATCAATTAAAATATTATTTTCCTTTCTTCTGGAAAAAGCCAGGCTGTCACCGTCAATAATGCTGTACCCCAGTCCCTGGGACTTTCCGTAAGAGCACAAAACAAGGTTTGAGGGGAAGAAACTCAGAAGCATCCAAGAAAGAGGATGACAGGTTTCTCCTATTTCAGGACACCTTTACCTGGAAAACAAGGTTTGAGGGGAAGAAACTCAGAAGCATCCAAGAAAGAGGATGACAGGTTTCTCCTATTTCAGGACACCT
>JAVJGJ010000003.1:15729303-15748338 GCA_035590215.1 Microhierax caerulescens | reverse complement strand
TTACCTGGCTTTGACCACTCGGGGATAACTTCCCTTTCCAAAGAATCACCCACGGGACACAAATATATTTGGCAAATGAGAATCTGTGGGGTACAAAAGTAGAAACACACATACAATACCAAGACAGCATTTAGATCCACATTAAAACTTCTCCAACATGCACAGCTGGAAAATAGGCTTTCACAGACCCATATTCTGTAGGACAGATTTTGTAACTTCTTTAACCACACCCCACCACATCTTGCACACCTAAGCAGTCTCATCATATCTACGCAAAAGAATTAGTGGAGCTCAGCACCTGCCCATCAAGGTGTCTTAGGCAAGTTGCTTGCCGAGGCAGATGTTGGAGACTCTACTTAAAATATATTTGTCTTAGCAAGGGTTATTCCTAAACAATCAGCACTACTTCCTCAAGGCTATACATTATTCATTTAGCTCCTCTAAGGCACCTGAGAAGGATTTGAGATGTATGCACACAAGACTTAGGCAATACCAACTCAGGGTAGAGATTTGAGCCTGCTCTTTCTCTAGCACCTCATTATTGATAAAAAGTTGTTGCTAAAACTCTGCTGGCCAAATATATCTGAGAGCAACTCATGAGCTTCTCAAGCTGCGTGGCATCCAACACATGGATGTTTTTTTTTTTTGATTTGTCCAGCCTACCACTAACTGCAATGATTTGTGTACCATTAAGTCTCATCTGCTTGACCTTCTTGCCCTCAAATTCCTGCAACTGAAAACAAACAAACAAACAAAAAAAACCACAAAAAACCTGCAGTGATTCCTGCCCCTTGCAACCAAACCTTGACTCCTCTTCTCTGCACATTCAAACCCAAGTATATTTTAACAACAGCTCACTGGAGATGCCTCAGGACACTCAGATACATCTGCTGGAGTTTTTCTTCCCTTCAGCAGAGGTAGAGAAGGAAAGCCACGAGCACAGAGACCTTGTGAGCACTGCTGCTCTGCAAGGGGCTGCAGGTTCTCACTAAAAGGAAACATCTCTTCTTCTACTGCTTACAACCCTCAACTCGGCTTGGTTTTGGTCACTAACTTCCAGGTCCCTCTGCACATCCAAAGGGCTCTGGCTCTCCCCAAACAACCCAAGGTGCTCCTGTACTTTGACAAAGCCCAAGTTGGAAAGAAACTGTCTTGGACTGGACACATAGGGATATCAAATGTCCGTGTCCCCATCCCACTGGGCATTCCTGCTACTGCCTGGCATGCCATGAGCAGGATGGCCTACAAACGAGTGAAGGTTGGGGTTGTCATACTCGTTTCCCCAAGCAACTATGCGAAGACTGAGAGAACCTCCAGATCTATCACATACTTCTCAATGTAATCCTTCCATTGAATACACTCATAAGCAGTGGTCCAAAATAAATTAATACACCTTAGTAACCAGCAGAGGAAGGGATTTCTTGATGACAGAAACATCTATTAATGTTGCATTGGTTGAACTTCAGAAAAGACTTTGCAAATCTATAAACAGCTATACATACTGTTTCATATTCAAAAATAAGAACAAGTATGAAATGCAAAGGCAAGCTAATCTGTAATGGTGGTACTGAGCGGCTGGAAGTGCTGGCACCCTCTTTTCTGTGGTTCATATGGGGCAGGAGATTAAGTCAGCCCCTAGATGGTTAAATAGCTTTCTGGAAGAAGTACTGGCACAGAGCAAAACAGCAATGGATGCAGGACTCCACTGTAGTACTGCACACATCACAGCACTGACAACTGTGGCAGCTTTTCTCCCACTGCTCTATACAGCTGCCACAGGACTGCAGACCTGGGAGGAGGCAAGCCCCCCACAGCACGGCCCTGGATCCACCACCCAACCAAGAGCCAAACCACCCCAACACCCAGCCAGCACCCCATCTCCATCTGCACGCTCCAGCCTTTGCTGGAGGACGCTCCCAACCAGGTGCTCCCAGGAGCAACAGGGTCCTGTCCCAGCGCAATACACCTCCACAGCAGCTGACTCCAGACCACTGTTTCACAAGACTCTGGGCTGCAAAAAGGCAGGCACAAGCCTAGGGGAAAAAAATATGAAATTGCACTAGCTTTGAGACCATGTAATATGTATGACTAGTTCTGCAGCAGCAGGAGCACCCTGGAGCTCTACACAGACTCAGGCAGCTCAGTTTGTAGCCCAGGAAAAACTGCTTGTTTTCACCCATCCCTATGAAGCAAGGACCACCACCCACACTCAGAGGGGAGTGCTACTCTTTGGTTTTAAGATACCACCACAAAGAAAGCATCCAGAGCTTAAACCAATACTCTACAGTCCTGCCAACCTACCAAGCAACAGTTCGTGCAGGGAATATACTAAACTAACATTCTCATTTCCACCCTGAGCTTCTGCCTAGTTTCCAGGTGAAATTTAACACTCAACTAGGTTTTCTGGACTTAAATAAGAAACAGCCAGACACCTGAGTGCAATGCCTGAAGGTGACCAGCCAGCAGGACAGATTTACAGAAGCTTAACAAATCATTTCTTCTGGCATACATAGCTTTTTGAAGAAGGCACACACTATAAAACAGTACTTATCTTGAGCCTTTTTCTTTACGTGCTGAGAAGGATCTTTCAATTTGTTTGTTGCTTTTCAATAGTATCTGAGCAAAGATTAGACAGAAGCACATAGATCTTTGACAAATATTCATCTTCCACACAGAGCAATCAACCATGAGACACCGAACCACTAAGAGTGAAGTTTGAATTTAGAGTAAAAGCAAAAACCAAACCCACCCAGCTGTATCTGTTATTTTCTGCATGGAGGAGGTCTAGGATTTCTAACAAATTACTAAATTGCTACACTTCAAAAAAACTGGGGGACCAGAAAAGCTGTATTCCCTTTTCACAAAGTATATCCTTATACGCGTAGGCTACAGAAATAAATGCTATATTTTGATCTATCCTTTACCGTAACAGACAGCATTGTCACCTACATATAGATGCTTTGGTATGCTTCCATTTCTATTAATTTCTTGGGACTCCAGGTCCTATCTACTGAAAGACACATCCTAAAGAACATACACTCACTTCTAGATCACCGAGCAGCTCACACCCGTCTCTGGGAAAAATACACATTTAAGTCTGCATTATGTAACTGTACCCTGGGCTCCCTGATTTTCCAGCAGGTAACTCATTTTTAAAGTTGCAATTCAAAGGCTGACTTTGAAGGCTGGCTTACACCTCCAAGAGCAGAACCCCCACCCTCACCACCCCAAACAAAGGCATCGCTCTGTCGTCAGCGCACTGCTCTTCTGTGTCAGTGTTACTCCTTCAGGGAAGCCGATGCAGGGAGGCACTCAGCAGCTTTGCAGGTAGGGCACTGAACTCGCGCTTGTAAGGGCCACAGTACTCCTGCAAGGACAGTTCAGGATGCTGGCAGGTGGAGGATGGAAACAAACACCTTAGAGACCCAGCTTTCTCTTAACTCCACAAAAGCCTTCATTTAAGATTAAGAACTGCATCCTCTAATCTCTACACAGAGATATTTAAATACCTGGGTCAATAGCAGGAAACATCCCATTTCCTCAAAGCCATTAGACCAGAGGAATCATAAGTGCTAGAAGTGGGCATAAATACTTAAGTGCTGACTTACTGCTGTTCTAAGCTGAGCTTCCTACCATTTCTTTGTGCCAAAGGAGGGCAATAATATCATCCTCACTCAGAGAGTAATCATCTGCTTATGAATCAGGCCCACAGATGCTTTCTCAACATGCCCCCATGCTTCCTTCATTACCAACATTGAGAACGGTCTTTTGGATTTCACACACACTGCAAGAAAAAGCCTAACATTTTCAAACACCGAGACAGTCTCATCAGGGTAACTACACTGAAGTATCATGTAGGGTCAAATAAGAACATTCTGCCATGTTCAACTAACCCAAAAGAGTTGAAGAACAGTTTTAATAAACCCAGTTACCTTTCCCTACTAACACATTGCTTCAAATTTGTTGACATACCCCCATTCTCTTACTGATGGGAAGTCTCTGGAGAATTGTATCTTCCACATTATAATAAGAAGTCTTCCCATCTTTCATTAAGGATATGAATTTTCTGATGTTCTAGCTCAGAGTATCATGAAAAAGGTGGTTTATTGTTAATTGTGCTAGAATGACAGATTTCCCTGCACTTGAGGGTGACCTTGAACAAGTTGCTTCTGCTCTGTGCCTCATTTTCCTTTGTAACACCAATAAATCTATTAGCTTCCTTTTTGTAGCACTGATAACAACGAATACAAAGAGGTATACAACCTCGTGTCATACGTTACAAAGGCTGGAGTTTCATCATATAGACTGATCTAAGGGGAGGCAAGAGCGGAGTCCAGCTGCTCTGCTCCAGAATCTGCTCCAGAAGCCATGTGTCATTAGGAGAAAATACTGAAGTCAATGAGAACAAAGCTTTTGGGCTCTTTTGACAAAACATTAAATGTTACATGAACACGTGTCATGAACATCCGTGAGATGTTGGGTTGGTTTTGAACAGAGGTATCAAAACAATGCAATCCAACGTTGCTGAACTGATTTCTTCCATGTCCCACAAATTACCTATTCCTTTTTTTACTTAGTCCGGGCAAAAGCTAATATTGAAACACTTGAACTTTCCAGGAGATGGGTCTTCCAAAAGTTATTCAAAGCCTGGGAGGCTTTGCCTTTGCCACTATTTCTAATTGACTGCTGGAATAGTTGCTGAATGCACATGGTGAGCCACGCCGCCCCAGAAGCGTTCTAACGCTACTGTTGGAGCAGACACTGCTTGTTCCTGGCTGGGCTTTACAGAGGAATAAAATGGAACATTTTCAGAAAAGGATTTTGATTTCCTGGGGCTCTACCCTGTACTAGTGAACTGGCTACATTATTCAGACAGTGTCAAGTATAGAACATTACAGGCATCTTTGCTTAGGCACCAGCAGCATAAATACAGATGCATAAGAGCCTGAGATGTGCCAGTTCTACTGAGTGGCAGAGGGAGGTGTACCGGCACAGGTATGGGAGCAGAAGTCAAAGAGAACGTGACAAGGCAAATACAGAAGCACCCACTGATACAGATGCTTATTGACTTGGCTGCCTGGCTCCTCAACGATGGATGCACACTTCTACACAAGTATCTCTAACCAGTCCTGTGGCCCTGGCAGGGTTTGGCAAGATGGACACATCGATCTCTCTGGAACAGTCCTAAATGCATCCACCACCCACAAAACCAAGCCAACTACTACCTGAGAGACTTCAAACATTAAAGCAGCACAACTCTCATAATCCCCATAATTCAAAATTCCCAATCCCCGCCTTGTAGAAAGGTGATTAAACTAGCCACCTGTTGGAGGCACACACATCCACACACAGCCCTGGGTAACTTCCTCCAGTCAAGATCCATAATGAAAAGAAAGGAAACAATTTTACAAAGAAAATTTTCTCCATGTTGTCTTTTCTATTACTGCAAATACTTGTCTTGGAATATCTTTTTCTGCATGGAAAATGAGATTTACTGTGCATGGAAACTTTACGGATCATTAGCCCAAACCAGCTACGCTATTTTAACTTTAAAATAAAGGTTACTAAATAACTTTATAAAACACCTGTAGATTTAAAAATTAAGACTCAGATTACAAGTGAGGTTCATAACATTTTCATAGCTCTATAAAGATTCTCCAATATTTAAAAGTACGAAATGTTTCATGTAAGTGAAATGTCGCTTATGCTGAAGGATTTAGATGCCACCAGAAAGTGTGTATCGCTTAGGCCTTATCAGTAGGGAAAATATTAGGAATTAGACAGAAGTCCTGTGTATCCCAAAAGTGGTGCAAACAGATGAATAAGTCCTTCAGTTACAGCTAACAGAAGCACTGCATATGCGGTATGAAACGTAAAGGGGGCAGCGATGCACACTGGCATTTGATCACATGCACTTGTAACTTCATTTACCATTCAAGTTAATTTCCATCTGCTGAGCCTCACAGCAAACCAGCTATAAAGCAGTTATGGGCTCCCAATCTTCTGCCATCCCAACAAACGTGAGATTGTAAAGCAGGTCCAGAGCTGACAGCACAGGATGAGAGGAAGATGTCATGCAGTATCAGGTGACTGGCAATTGTAACAAAAAAGTGACAGTTGAGTAGTCTGCTACTTCAGTCCCTTCATCTTTTTCTTTGTAAGGACGTCCCTCTGGAATACAGCACACAGATCAGCCTATAGGATACAGAACATGTACAGAAATAGTTCTCAGACCTCTAGTTCTTCCAGGGCTTTCTGCATCACCACCTTTACTAAGGACAAGGTTAGGGCCTTTGACACACAGGAGGGACACTACCATACCAGACTACTGCCTAAACACACAGGCCTGACAACATCCAAGAGGAAAAAGCACAGAACAAGGCAACGTGGTAGAACTGTGATCACCTGGAAGAAAAAAAAAACAACAACCAAAAAAACCACAACACCCAAGATGAAACAGAACACTAATGTCCTTGTCCATCCCGCCAAACAGATCAGATGTTCTTTCATCCTTCTACAATCTTTGACCATCATTTAGGATGCTGCAGCATGCGTGCCTCCAGACCTGACACTATGCTCTTACCTTCCGTTATTAAATGCTGCTGCTCTCTTTGTTGCCAAAGTGCTGAAAAACTATGAGGATTCATCAACCAAAAATAACTGGTAAACTTTAACTTTGCTAGTCATGATGGCAGTTGGCATGGGATGAACGTCTCCAAACTCATCTGAGATGTTTCAGAGAGCACCTTTGAGACATGAACTTCAGAAAAAGGAAGAGGGACACTAACAACATCCCACTAGGCTACAGGTAAACCGATGCTTTAGCAGTGAAATGGCTCAAAACCTTTTGGATTAGGAGGAGCAAACAAAGCACGTTCATTCAGCAGCACAGACAGGGTTTAAAAGTGATTTCAACACGCGGAAAGTCAGAGGCAGGATTTAACCTAGGAACCCTGCTGCTCTGTACCATGCACTGCCTTATCACCAACCAGACCTCCCAAAGCCTCCAAGCTCTCTGGCCACCACCACAACACTGAGATCTGGATCCAACCGCTCGCAAACTGCAAACGCTACCCAAACAACGTCTCAGGGTAAGACGCTAAAACTAATTGGGTTCCTAATACAACTCCTACATAAGGTAATGAAGACGCCCAGCCCCAGAGCATACACGTAAACATGTACTGTCCAGGCAGCAGCCAACCCCCATTTAACATGAAGAGCCCTTCTGACACACGCTCCCCATGCACAGTAACTCCATTAACCAGAGGCTTCTATAGCCATTCTCCCATCCTAGGGTATGGAAATAAGGGGCTGAACCCAGGTGATTTACAAGCTGGTGTCTTGAACTTGGCACAGCTGTGTGAAACTGGCTCTCCATCCCCACACCTTTCTGCCAGCAGGGCCCGAGCAGAGAGCCAAGGGGTTTCTTTTCCAGAGGAAAAGCTGATTTATTGCCTCATATAGCTGTAGCTAGCCCCTCCAGGAACAGGGCCGACAGTCCAATAGGTCTCTCTGTGAAAGAGAAAAATCCAATACCAAACCCATCCAGGTTTGTCTTATATCAAGGGAGTTGACTGCCCATGCCTTTCTATTTCTGGATTGCTCTATCATCATCTGGGATCATAATTAGAGACAATCTGATTGCATTTTTCCCTCAAGGAGGGTACATGAGCTTTTGAATTCATTTAGACTCAGGGCATTCAGCAGCCATTGGCCGATAGCCACCTTGGTCACTATTTCTGGTACCCTGCAGCATCACTATAAATATATATAGTACATAGTTACTGGTGCCAACTGGGGCTATTCAGGCACGTGGGGTGACAACCACAGAGTTCACAAACCAAGACAATACTATCCAAGGGATGCTTTTTCGGCAAAGGTACAAGATATTCCACCCAGGTGAGGCCAGATCAGCCATCTTCATGGAACTAAATTTCACACAGCCTTGCAATGCCTTTGAGCCAGCACCCATGGGCAAAGTATGGGCAGAATATTTGCAGCTGACATTTTCTGCATAGAAATACCTGAAGCAGTCAGTTGCAACACTTGCAATTTCATGACCAGTTCTGTCCCAGGAAATTGCAATGAAAAATATAAATTTTACAGTTTTAAATGAAGCATCACTCTTTGTTCTGTTTAAAATTGGGTTTGTTCTAGAATATTTTTTCCCCCCAAATAAAATAATTTTAAAACTATTTCAAACTGAAACATTTTATGTAGGACTGAAATTCAGTATTTTTGAAGAGAAGAGAATATACAGGCTTCCCTGGCTATGTGGCTTTCCTTTGCTGGCAAACAGCACTATTTCTCTTCATTTTGCCCATCAACTTAACCCCCAATACTTCAACAGACAGAAGAGCTATAAGGTTGATTAGGGAAATAATACAAGAACTAAAAATAATGATAAAGCTTTACGATCCATATGTACCTGCACCTGGAAAGGTCTTAAAAGCATCCCATGAAATCCACAGTCCCTCAGAGATCAGTAAGAGTTGGCTATAGTAATACCTCCTCACAAAACCAGCACATAATAAAATTGTTCAGCTGAAAAACATGAGTCTTTAGTCTTGGTTGTACCGTTCGTAATACCGCAGGCATTGATAAATTCTCATGGATCCAAGGCAGGAGCTACCAGTAACTGCAGAGTTCAGGAAGCCCTTGACTGGCCTGAATGATAAGAAAAATATTGGGTTCAATCTGATTCAGCACAGAAACTTCAGGAAATGGGATTTTCTACAACATAGGAGACCTGATTTTTAGGTAGCTCCTTTGCAAACAGGAGGGAGAAGAGGCAGACGCTTACTTCTGTGTTCCTGACAAGCAGAGGACAGCCCAGAAGTGTCACATATTGTCTATTGCTGGAGTGCTGGCTACCTCTAAGGCTGAAGAGAAGCCCCTGACACTAAGAGGGACAGCCCACAGGCAAGGAAACTGCAGAAGACAAAGCCTTTAACACATCTGAGGAGCCAGAAAGAACAGCAAAGCACCAAACACACCTCCTGGGTGCCCCAGCCAGGCTTCAGGCCAAAGTCCAACTTACAGATTTGATAATAAGGTACAGGGGAGGGCCAGGAGTGGGATATGTCCACCTCCATGGTCTTTCCTAATATTCTCCAAGCCAACAGCGCACCACCACCACTTCCAAGATAAGATGGAAACCTGCATTCAGGATGTGCTCTGTTTGGTTTGATGACCAAATTGCTGTGCAGCTTCTGGGTGATAAAGACAACTTCAGCAAGACAAGAGCAGTAAGGTGACTGTACACCAGCCTTGCCTTTGAAATTATGAAATACAAACTCATGCTCCACATGAGCATAAACTCATTTCAGTGCTGGTGATGCTAGCTTTAACGGTGCTAGGATTCAGCAAGACTCTTCTGGACTCACTGTTCCTGAAAGTCTTTAAATAAAAAAGGAACTGCCTGTGTTTTCATACGTATAGCAGTGTGTCTATAACAGGCCATCAATCCAAAAATTCCTACCGTTCAACCGACTTGCGCAGCAAGAGCATCACTTGCACAGAAGATCTCCATGCAGGCAAAGCTCAGCATCGGCCTCAATACCTCCTTCTCAGTTTCACAGACAGCAGAACATGGGGCTAAATTCTGCACTCAGTTCTGCCATCATCAACCTTAGGGTGATGCCACTGAAAGCACAATATAATCAAACCCAGTATTTTCTTACTATAAATAGTTAATATTTTAAACACATTGTGTTCTTTTGTCTCTATTACCCACGGCTGCACACTTGCAGTGCTTCAGTATGCCAGGCTTGTCCTCAATGTTTCTGGGAACCTCCTAATCAAAGGAGGTAGAAAATTCAACCCTAGCTTCTTTTTTTTAAAAAAATAAAAAAACCCAAACCAAACAAACAAACAAAAAAAACCCCAAAACCACACACAACAGCAAAGTTTTGCTGTCCCTGGATGTTGATTTTTTGGAAGGGGAATGCACTATAAATACAGTTCAGGAAGCAAAGTCTGAAATGCAGGTTACCGAGAGACGAATTATGCAAATAAAACTGACAGGTGATTCTAGATATCTGGTACTATGTTCAGTAGTAATGGCAGAGACATATCTCAGCACAGAGCCACTTATAAGTGTAATTAATAGTAATTTTTAAGGTGGAGTGGATAATCTGACTTCTGAAGATACTATATAGCAATTTTAAAAGCAGTAGCTAACAAAAGCCTCAAAGCTATGTAATTTGTACCAATAAACTGCTTTCAAAGTGGCAAAAAGTAAAAGGTAATTAAGCTGTTAACTGTTTGTTATTTTAAAATCCCCTCAAAGCAATACAAAATGACTTCTTCAAACCTTTACTACTTTTTAAGTAGCAATAATTAAGGTCTAGAAGCATTTAAGTAGGTCTTACACCATATAATCAGTATTATTTCCAGAGGTAAGGCATTAGAGACCTGGCCTTTGCCTACTGACCAGGTGATGCATTTACCTACACAAATGCAAATCCAGAGCAGCTCCACATACTTCATTTAAAATCTTGACTGGAAAAGAAAACTTGGGACAGTGATTTTTAAACTTCTCTGCTGATTTCTCCCTTATTTCTCATATGGCAATGAAATGGCTACAATTTGCAGTATGTAATTTCTCCATTGGGACACACCGATAGGAATAAAAAGTGTAAAAATTAACAGCTGGCTTCGTCAATGCAATTACTTAATAATGTATGGTACTGGTTAAATCAGTCTCAGAATACCAGAAAGGCTGGTCAATACTAAAAGGGAACATGAATTTAAGGCTAGAAAACATCTGAAAAGCTCAGATTCGGCCTTCAAAGAGATCAAATAAGCTGGAAATATTATAGAAAGCAGGTCTTGCTGAGAAAGCTTATTCTGCTGTCAACCCAGTTATGCTGCAATGGCTTGTTAGTGTCAAATTAGCAAATCCAAGTCTTCCTTTATGTACAATTAATTTTTTGCCTCCATATACTAGAAGGTTCTGGATTCTACATTTTTCCTCATTTTGTGGACATGACTGCAGTTTCCCTGTCACTTACAGTATGTTGAAGCCACTAGCATTTAAGAGACTGAATTTGGGGTTATTCTGAAGTGGCAGTGAAATGGATACTCTTGCATCGTAGCAAGCACAGCATGTGCAACAATTCTCAAGTAAAGAATAAATTCCTACTGTATGTCTTTCCCTAGGCAAAGTTTCAGAAAACTAACCTGAATCTCAAAATAATATCACCTATGATGAAACAGTAATTCTGAACACGTGGAATATTTTGGTGTTATGTTTGGTTTCCTACCATTCTAAAGCCATTGCTACAAGATATTCTTAACTGAAGGTCCGGCAGGTTTTCAACTCACTAAAGCTTTTCCCCAGAATAGATATTCCAGACGCACATGAATAAAGGATGAAGCTCCAAGGGCTGTCCTTCAAAGCAGAAGTTTATTCCACTTCTGAATTTCATACAAGTTTGATCTTTCATACTGCACAGCCACCTGTAATTCTCTCCCACCCAAAAAAAAAAAAAAAAATTGCAACCACAACACCTGGATCCAGCCCCAAGTAATGATAAACAGTCAGATATGAGAAGGAGGTAAAGACCAGTAATGTGAGTGGGAGGAGGAAGAGGCAGGATACAGAATTCAGAACCAGATTTAGAGCTCAAGCTCCTCAGCAGGGTTATGTCAGACACCAGCGTCAGCTGGAAGAGACCTCAAGGTCTCTAGTTCAACATTTGCTTGAGTAGACACTATCACAACACTTGAGCATGCCCATTCTACCAACAACCCTTGGCTGGCTGGACTTGGAGAGCAAACTACAAAACAGAAATCAGCAATAACACTTTATGTTGAAATAAGTATGGCATAAGACTTTGTGACCAGACAGGCTTCAATCTTCCTCAAGAGGTCTTCTTGCTTGTCAGCCTCTTTTGAGGCTAGCATTTAATTCAAGGAAAGTGTTTTTGCATTAATAATACATTCTCAATGACTGAGAAGCAAAGCAACTTTCCCTCATTATACCAACACAACATCCACCACTTCCAGCTTTTCCTCATGAACCCTCCAAGCAGCTAAGTTCAGTAAGTTAACCTTACCCAAGGTAAAGCCAGTCCAAGCCAGCTTCCAACAGAGGGGTGAAACACAAGTGGAAGGAGCACAGCTCAATAAAAAAGCATCTTTCGAGTTAGAAATGCTATTCCATACTTCCCTGATCTCTTGCTGTGCACTTGCTATTAAAAACAGCAAGCAAAGCGCCTTACTTCTGGAAGTTCACATCCTGATGGAAACACAGCCCTCCCTCGGCCACGAGGCTCAAGGCACACTGCAGTATTGCTCCCGCACTCTATTGAGCAGTCATCTCAAGCCACAAAATCTCTACTGAAACATGACGACACCATAAACAGTTTAATTCAATCTGAAGAAAAAAGCCGTAGCTTTCAATGTGTATCCTGCATAAGCATCAAATCATAAGGTTCATCCAAACCTGGGACCTGGGAGAAGAAACTCAATGAATTAGTGTGATGATTTGTACTCTTATTGAGTATAAAGAACACTTCAAAAAAGCAGGGATATAGGAGCTACAAAAAAAGGAAACGTCCTTGTATCACTGACAGGAAAATAGTAAACTCTTCAATCATTTTAGTGTACCAGCGTTATTAAAATCTTTATACATCGAGTGAAAACATTAATTATTACGCCCATCAGGAATATTTTTCATTGTCAAATTACCTTTTACCATGCTAATAAACACAAAGCTTTGCATGTAAAAATTAATCATGTTATCTCTTTTATAGGTCAGAAGACACAGACAAAAATAGTTTCTGCAATTCTCCTTAAATAACTAGCTTTTGCATATCAAGTTTTATATGGCACATTAGAAATGAATGCAATTAAGACAGGATTTGAACAGCTGAATAGATAGGGAAAGATAAGAGCACATAAGAAATATCTTGCAGTAAGCTAAACCTTTTGAAAAAAATGCTTTAAAAAAAGTCAAGTTTCTCTTTTAAATTTCTGGACCCTAAATAAACTAAGGATGAAACAGCTGTATGCAGGTCATTACTCAAAGTATCCACAGATTACGCTTCCAGCCACTAGACATACAAATGGTATGTTAGACAATGCATTAAAAAAATAATTTTAACTTACTCCAGCATTTAATTCAGATTAAATGCAATCTCCACAGCTCCCATGTAACTTGTGGAAGTGGGGTGGAGGAATTTGTCTGCTGCATTTCATTAATAACCAAATCTTCCCCCTACTTCCATGACATTTAAGTGTGTTGCTAGGGTCCTCTTTCCCCCTTTTTCTAGTAATGTGGTAGGTTTGTAGGTAGAAAGGAATATGAGCACGGCCACTTTTCCCTCCTCATGATGAGGTCCATTAGAGCACAGACACTTTCCTGGGTACCGTGTCTACATCCTCCAGCATCAGATAGGCTTGGGTCATTCTCCCAACCAGAACTTGCAGATGGATGCCCCTGGTATTTCAGCAGCTACCAACTAATTGTTAATGAAGGTATTAGACCATTACCTGCTCTTGTTGGTGGCAGCACAGGTTTGCTCATTTGCTAGTCCCACACAGCAACCTGAACTCTTACCATCTTTGAGCCCTCCCAGAACACAGTCATATTTGGTTTAATTTTAATGTGATTTCTAACCTAAGAGAAACAGAATTTCACTTGCTTTCTGAAACACATTAAAGAATGCATACAGTGCTAGCTTAGTGCCTTACACTCCCCCTCCCACATCTTTCAGTGGAGGCTGAGTCTGAGGCACAGGACAAAGCAATCCCCACAGCACCCTGGTCCAGTCTCAGGGATAAGGCGCTGAGGTCAGGCAGCCAAAGCATTCCCCTGCTATATAGAAAACTGGTACCTATACAGAGATGCACAGCCTAGGGTGTGGGGGACATACTAGAAAAGTCAGGTCATTTATTTACATCCCCAAACGTGCTCCCCTGCGTCAAACTTCAAGCAGGCAGTTTTAGAACTGCTGCCTTCACTAACATGCCCTGTATCTCACACCACACATCACTGTGAAAGGCAGAGAGCATGCAGCCACCTCCTCTGTGGAAAGTGAGCTGCTCAGAGAAGCCTCTGACCACCTTGAGAGAGATGCAAGCAATCCCCCAAAAAGGGAACAGTTTCATAAGAAAAGTAACCATGCCACTACTTAGCTTACATTACAAGGAAGTAACCAAGAGGACTTGTGCAACCCAGACTTTTCCAAATCAATCTGCATTACTTAAATGCGTGTCTTCAACAATATGTGCTGCACTCACCTCTAAAATACACAACGTGCCAGGAAGATGCATGATGAGGTAGGTTTTGACATGAGCATCCCAAAGAGCTTCAGGACATGAGCTACAGCTGGGATCAACTAAGATCTTTCCTTTGGCCATTGAAGAAAGCCATGAAGGTGGGACAGTGCACAGCCATCTCCAGAACTGCATGTTCTCACTTGCCACCTTCTCTCACCTTGTCCACAAAGCCCGTCCACAATCCTAACATTCATCAGTGCTTGCTGGGTTTCGATCACAGGTTCAAGGTGAAGATCCTGTCCTGTACAAGCATAGCATGCAGACAGCTGCGCAGGGAAAGCTGGCCCAGGAAGTTTCAGGGCAGCTCCAGCAGGGACAGATGGATCAAACCACCTTGGCCACCCACATAACCACACGACAGCAAGATGCAAATTGCTCAGACCTGTTTGCTAGTCCCAGGAAGGGCAACCCTGTGCCTTAAGAAATCTGGATCTTACTGCTGGTTTACAGGAGCCCATTTAAAGACCTGAACATTGCATGTCTGTGAATGACAGCATTGTGGCTTTTCTGCAAAAGCAAAAAGCCTGCTCCCAGCCTTTGTGACTGGAAAGGAAACGTGACTCAGATAGCACTACCGTGGCAGCATCTGCCTGGGACAGTCACTCTGCAGAGATGTTCTCTGCATTCACCTCCTCAAAGCACTGCTGCTTTGGGACTGTCCAGCAGAAGAGAGCTGCAAGGCTTCTACCACACAGCCTTCTGAGCACGAGGATGATGTTCCCAAAGGAAGACCCACTGCACAAAAGATGTCTCTCCAACCTGACACTGCTATCCAACAGAGCGGGACCGTGGCTCAGAGGACGGACAAGAACACCTCCAGATCTCAGTGGGGTAGCCAACAACGTGCTTTAGCTTTGCTGTCTCAGTAGACAAGCCCTGCTGTGTTTCTAAGCTAAGCTGAGCTCCTGTGCTGTCGGGAGCCTGCCCTGCACCCAGGTGACAAAACCTCACCAGGGCCACCAGCACCCAGCACTGACCAGGGAGAACAGAGCACCAAGAACCGGCTGGGCCCTTGCAGAAGGGCCCAGTAGGCAGCATGCCCCTGCCCCCCGTGCAACATTGACACATCCAGTCCCCAATCCCCACCTCAGACAAAACAGTAGGAATATGTCTTTTCTCCCTCACTGCCAAAAAAGAGATTTCCCTGTGTCTTCAGGATTACAGAAAAGAGTATAGCCCCTTCAGAGTAAGGGAGCTCTCTCTGCAGCAAGGCTAACCTGCAGTCCCTCTCTGCTCCATCCAAAAGCCCAGGGATACTTTCCACACTGTGCAGCTTGACTCTTGCTTGGCTGATATCTTTCCTAGCCTCCGAGTCTGAACATCACTGTGTGACATTCCTTCCCCTGCTAAGCATCTAACTGTAACTGAAGAATCTGGCAAATGACCAAGTATCCTTTAACCTCCACATTAACTATTGTTAGCTTTGGCAAAGCCCAGCTGCTGGGATGCCTGGCGTGGTATCGCTTACTGCTGCAGCCTACAGAACTGCTGTAGTGGTGAGATTCAGAAAACAGGGATCAGGTAGCAGATGCAAAGCAGTCCTCACCCACAATGCCCTCCCTTCCTCCATTGCCTAATGGGCTTTGGGAGCAGCTACAACTTTTAAGCTTCTCACTGCTGGAAAAGGTTTGGAGACAGTGAATGTGCAAAGTAAGTCGAAGAAGCTGTAAGCTAGATGAGGCCAAATGTTACTTTTAGATCACCAAGATGTGTTGGTAACATTGCAGGTCCATAAAGTGCTGCTACAATTATTTATCTTCTTGGAGTTGAGAAGAAAGATGTTCATGTCTAGCCAGGTTGGACTGTTGGGAGGAGGCACTGCCTCCTCCTCAGCCCACACCAGGACCCTCTCGCTTTCACTCTTACTGCAACAGTCCTAACAAGAGTAAAGTCCTTAGTCCTGCTCCCCACTGCACAAAAACTAGGATATGTCCTTTCATTCTCATGAATGAGTCCAATCAGTACAATCAACTATGGCTGCTCTGAGCAGCACTTGAGATAGGTCTTCAGCAGGCTTTTAATTTTTTTTTTATTTTTTTTTTTATTAACAGAGGACTGCAAGCTTTGCAAAGCATCAGCACCAGCCACATTCAGACAAACAAGTTGTCCTGGGATAGCAAATCCTAGGCAGAAAAGTCCACAGCAGTCACCAGGAACAGCTGAATTCAGGGACCAGAAGGTAGGTTTTCTTAAACAGACTTTATGTTGCTTAATATAGCACACACTCTTCTCCAGTATCTGCATAACGCTGAGTTTGAAATGTTCTAAGATTTGCACCAAGGAAGACTGGAGGGGTGGGAGAAGGGCTGCAGGAGGAAGCATTTCAAAAGCAAGGGATGACTTCAGTGAAACACTGTATACAAGCAGCAGTCTCATAAAACAGGACTTGCAATGCAGAGGCTTGGTTAGTAATGAAAATAAAATGTAAACAAGTCCTCAGTAAGGCAATGCAGTTGCAAGTCCATCTAGGATTACTCATAAAAGCTGAAGATGTGAAGGGTTTAGGCTGGCCCATGCCTTCCCTCTGGGGAGACATCCTGCATTGTGCCTCGCTATACGTGTACATAGAATTAGTCCATTAGATCTGCACATCATAGGCCTTCTCAAGCTACTCCAATGCTAAACGAGTTTCCAGGATTACCTCAAGTGCCAACACAACTGGATTCCTGCTGTGAGCAGACTTCTGCCTTCTAGTTCTCCCATTAAGATGCCAAAGTTGCTTGTGTATTGCCTTTAAGGTCATCTCTACTTTGGAGCTGTCCTGTTCTGGTGCCTTGATTTCTGCTGGGTTTGCTCTGAACATCCCTTTTTTCTGCACAGATAGAGGAAACCCAGGGAATATTTGTTGCCCACCTCTACCTCATCAAGGAAAATCTCTGGTAAGAGCAAACTGCTGAGAATTTTTATTTTTTTTTTTCCAAAAGGTAACAGTGTAGTGACTCTTGGCATTGTCTCACCCCTAACAACCCTTTTGCCAAAGCCAAGAGCCTGGGAACACGGGCTGCTGTGCAGCCCATCTCGCAACTAATGAACACAAGTACCAGTGGCCCAAAAGGCTGCCTTGTTCAGCTGCTCATCACCAACTCAGGCAGTGACTGCATTCTAACAGCCACTATCTGTTTGCACAAGATAGCAGTCAGGTGATGCGCTCGCAGGTGCTGCTTCTGCCACCAGCTAGCTGGACCCTTTTTCTTCCATTTTACTGCAGATGTTACCTTTCTGCCCCCTGCCCAACTCCAGCTACACGAGCTCCATCGGAAGTTCCACAGAGCTTTTTGCCTGTTTGTGTAGTGCATGACAAGGCACATAATGTGTTGTACTAAAGTCACAGTCTATTTGTTTCGCATCGAGACATGTGCCAGTAGGGCACTCAAAAAGGTAAAGGTGTCCCATCTCAGGTTAACTGTGAAAACTGTGGATAATCAAGAAAAATAGTGACGCTAACGTGACTGCTGTAAGCTTCTCATCCAAGTCAAATCTTTGCAGGCGCACTTTTTTAAAAGGGGTACTTACCCGTCCTCGAGCCCTGTTAATGCTATTGATCACTGCCCACAAGAATCTGTACTTTATAGGACATACTGCCTCCATATGATTGAAATAGCTTCCTTCCTTAATCAGCATATAATCAGATATTCCCACACAGGAGAACTATAGCCCTGATTGACAAGACAGTTACAAAAATAAACCTGAGGTTTAAATATAGCTTGCTCAGCTCCCTGGAAGGTATGTAGTATTGTGTTATACAAGTCTACCATCATTTTCCTTGAATTAATATAGCCCATATTCTCCCACTGCCTTGATCTCTATTGATTAAACAGCTACCAGTTTTGTGTTATACAGGAGAGCTGGCAGCTAGGGTTAGTTGGGAATGGCAACAGCAGCTAGCCTTCCCTCTGCATGGGCTGACTTACCATCAGTACTTGCTTGGCAATTAACACACAGAGATTTTGAGTTCATGTACCAGTTGAATGTGTGATGTCTGATGCAACGGTAGGGATAGGTAAGTAAATAAGTGTGCAGGACTACATAGCTATGTATGAAAACAAAATATACATGCCCAACATGAAGGGATATATTTGGGTGATCTCTATGTCTCTTCGTGTGCGAACACACCAGCTAGGCAGGCAATATTCAATGATTTCCCTCTTTCTGGGGTGGGCAGTTCAATAGCACAATACTCATTGCATTTGTCCCAATCTATCAGGATGTTCTGATGTGTTAAATATGCAACGTAATGAGGGCAGAGCTCTACAGCCCTGTTCTTCTCGTTTCAGAAAAAAAAAAAACCAAAACTGAGTTTTTTTTAAAACCCATTCTAATCACAAAATGCTTTTCATCTCTTAAAAACCTCCCTATTGCTGACTGACTAAAAAAAAAAAACACAAACCATGGGACAGACCACATATTTATTATGCAAATCCTTAGCATTAAGAAAACAAATCACCAACTAACATCTGTCTCACCCTAAAGGGAAATAAATTAAAAAAAAAAAAAAAAAAAAGGACCACAAACACACAGCCCAAACCACCACCCTTCGCCACACTCCGCTACGCCACCGGCCGAATACCACCCGCTGGCGTGGGAAGGGCAGCGCCTCCCCGAGCCCGCTTCCCTGCCGGTGCTGCAATGTACCTACCACAGCGGCACGGCACGGCACGGCACGGCTGCTCCCGGCCCCGTGCCGCGCTCCCGGCCCGGCCACTGCGGTCCTTCCGTCGCCCCCCCCCCCCCCCCCCCCCACCGCCC
>JAVJGJ010000003.1:15710996-15728734 GCA_035590215.1 Microhierax caerulescens | reverse complement strand
GATCCGTGCGGCACGGCTGCTGCAGGCACCGGGGCCGACCCCCCAGGTGGTGGGTGCGTCGCACGCCCCCGGCCCACCACCCTCAGACCGGCGGGGTCAGGGGGACCACCCCGCTCGCCCCAGGGTGCCTGCGCCACCGAGCCCACAGCACCCGCAGACGTGGAGAGGTTCTCTTCCCCGATGCCCCGTCTGAGGTTCAGGCCTTCCCTGGCTGTGTTGTTTCAGGATTAATTATGCTGATTCATAAAACACCCGCCTCACGGCCAGGTTGTGCTCCTCTGCTTTTGCATCCAGCCACTGGATTTTGTTTCTCCCTTGGCTTAATAAAATAAGCACCCTCCTGCTCGTGAGAAGTTGGAAAAAAAATATATATATATTCACCACCGGGTACGGGATCAAGTCACTTCTTTGGAGAACATGGATTGGACTCCTTAAGTTCATCCCTGGTAAGGAAGTTTCTCCACACCAGAATTATTCCAGTAGCTCTGAAGTTTTTCCAGATTTTTCAGCTTTGGTGCAACGGGTATGGTAAAACCCAGCTCTGTGCTTATTTTATGATTCGTGTTACGAAAAAGCGGCTCAAGGCATCCACGGTGCTGGGAGCTGCACACGCAGAGATGGCTCCGGCACTGCACAAGTTCCTAAACACAGGAACAGCAACTCCTCTCGCCTGCTGTTTCCAACACATCCTGGTGTTTACGTTCTCCTTCTCACCTACAGCCCAGTACTGGCAAACCGGTCACTGCGACCCATCCTGCAGACACTGCCTAGAGGCTTCACCTATCCCAGAGCAGAACCCTGGACCTTGCTCTGGAAGTGAACATCGTGCCCACGACCCCACCTGCGTACGCTGTGTCCAGGCAGCTCTGAATACCACTTGCTCCCATCTCAGCTACCACCCCAGCAGCTGGCAGGGTACTTCAGTTAGAGATGGTCTATTGGTGCAAGAACATGACCCCGAAAGTGAACTAGAAACAGCCCGGCTGGATGAAGACCCGTCACATAAAATTCACGTAGTAAACTTGTAGGAGCCAGTTAATAAATAGTATGTTATCACAAAGGATAACGTTAGTTTCATTTTATTTCCAGACTGAACGTTCAGGTTCTATAGGTGAGCTTTGAGACAAAATGCACTTATAAAGAACTGACGAAGCAGACTTAGACTTTATGACTTGACCAAAGGTTGAAGTAAATTTCTATTGTTTCTTCAGTTTCTTTCATTGACTGGTGGGATCCTATTTCCCCATTGCTATGTCTTTACTCACCATCAATGCCAAAGCGACCAGACTATGCTTCCAGGGCCGACCCATGTGCTACTTTGGAAAAGCAAAGAAACAATAATTCTTTCAAGGTCTATTAGTCCTTACTAACGGTCCAAAATGCAATCAGAATACACACCAGAGTACTCAATAACTCCTCGGCCAGTTCTTTCAAAACTCCAGGACTCAAGTTATCAACTCCCACAGATTAAAACCAGGCAAACTCCCAGAGGACGTTAAGGTTCCTGGCATCCAAGTTCAAGAACAACTTTCAACAGGAGAAAGTGAGGGCAAAGAAACACCCTAGCTTTTAAGGTACACCCAGGCTAGTTACTAAGAACATAATCTGAGGCACCATTTGTAATATCAGACCAAGGGACCAAGAGACTTCTTTCAAAAGTTGTGTGCTCCCTAGAAAGCTAAAAGCCATCAATAATTCAGCTTCACAGAAAAATCTGGGAAACAGTTCCTAGCTGCAAGCATCAGGCTGAGCCCCACTGCCATGGGAATACATGAAGAGCAACTTTCCCAAACATAGGAAATATTTTTCCAATGTCCTGAAAGGGACAGGCACAGCATGCTCTCCATTAGCAAAGACAGGCTGCTTTCTTCTAGAGTTTTTCTTTGTAGAGGTTCTCTTCAATGGAGAAGTACGTGAATTAGGAGTTCAGAGGGCTTGTCCTTGGGGAGTAAGGCAAAACAAACATTTCTGTTGATTTTTGGTTTGCTTTTGAGCTCTGAAGCATTTCTTCCTTTGCGGTAACAGCAGGTAGGAGCATAGTTCAAGCAAAACACCCAAACCCACCAATCCACGCATTCATTTTCAATCACAATTTATCAGATGTCTTTCTGGGTTGCATGCAGGACATCACAAGTTCCCTTCCAGGTCATGAAACCATCACAAGGCCTTAAGATAACATGTTCTTAAAATAAAAAGGCAGCTTGAAGAGAGAAGCCCCTCCTGACACTGAACACAGACAAAGCCTCTTCAAGGCTTCTCTCCTCAATACAGAGAAGTAAACTCAAGGGAACAAATCCAGTGGGTATTTTTCCCCTCCCTTGCCATTTACAGGCCACCTTTCAAACTACTTATCAATAGAAAGGAATATAACACAGGCTGTGCTTTACTCTAGATTTCAACCATGAATCCTTCATTAAAGTACCAAACAAGCTGGACCATCTTGAGTTAATCACTGGTTCTCCTCTAGCCCCTCAGGAAAGTCAGATCTGTGTCTACTGTGGCTTTGCAAATAACAAGCATCAAATGAAGATACACACATTAATGACATCTCAATAGTGCATCAAGTTGTTCTCCAAACCACAGAAAGACAAAGCATTGCAGCACTTGGGAGATGCAGATGTGCTGAGCCCGGACTCCTTCCCACCCACACATTTTGGGCCAAAGTGGAAGGAGAGCTTCTCAAGCACCAAACACCTGTACCGCATGGCTGCCAGGGGTGCTTCCCTCACTTGCCAGCTGTTTTCCTTGCATGTTCAAGCTCTGGAATTGAGCTGGTATCATGGTACAAATAAGGAGGCGGCTCAGTTCAAGCATAAACCACCCTGTGCGGACCCTCCTCTTCATAATGCTTCAGTATGTCCTTGGCTCCTGTCATGGCAAGGAGATGGCTATTTGGGAAAAGCAGTTATTCACCCTTGATATTAGTCCTGAGTTGTCTGTGTGGGGCTGCTAATACAGAGCTTCTTCAGGGCCACCTGCACTGTTGTTTGATCAGCAGGACTTTCGCCCAGCACACACTACTGGAGACCTGCCCACCCCACCAGACCAATGCGCTTTGGTCAGGAGCGGTCCACAGAGCTGCTCCCTCTCCCCAGCAGTACCAGGACAGCGTGCAGGGAGGTAAGGTCTCTGCTTGGCAGAGAGGAGCTCAGCCTGTACAAACGAGAGGGAACAGCAAGCGCTCCGTCTGGCTGCTCTCACATGGTGCTCCAAGGTAGAAATATTACCCAGGTCTCCAGTCCCTGAGCAACCTGCTGCTTCCCCCATTGATGGTGGAGGCTGGGCAGAGCCCACCACCTGCGGCAGTCAGTGCTGCCCACCCTCTTCCCACACCTCACCTCTGGAAGCAGCTGGCTTAGGAGCAACCCCAAGCACAGGCATGTAAAAGCCAAGTGGCCATTTTGGCATTGCTGCAGACAGTAAGCCCACATGATGTTCATACATGGTCTCCCAGCTGCTGCTGCTCCTGCCCATCTGCTACCCTGGCACAGTGCCTCCTTGTCTAGAGGAAACCTCCATTCATGAGGGCAGAATCACCAGCCAGCCTGCAAGGTCGTGCACATAGCCACGCGCATGCTGCCATGTCTGCGTGAGGCTGGATGTGCCAGGAGGAAGCCGATCACCAGCGATGGCGTTTCATCTGCCCAGCCCCGGTTTCTGGTGGTGACCATCCAAAACAGCAAGAGGCACAGAGGCACAACCTCAAGTGCCAGGGGACCCAGGTACCTTCTGTACCAAGCTCTGCACAAAACCAGCCACAAGCCAGCTTTGGTGGTTCTCTGATTTCAAAGGAGTGTGAACCTCGGCACCAAGGCATCAGCTTGTTCTCAAACCGCCCACAAGGAGCTTCAGCACCCAGGTCAGAATTCCCAGCTAGAGAGAGCTGCTCTCACTGCAGGCAGCAGAAAGGCACTTGTCCTACCCAGAGCTTAAAGACGGTGTTCCTTAAAGCCAATGAACAGCTCAATCAAAAAGGAGTTGCACTGGGTTCTGACCAAGGGGGAGGAAATAACTACTAACTGTGGGTCTAAGCTTGAAACCAGCTGCAATGGGGAGCAGGACTCAGCCAAGTGCTTCTGGAAGTCCTTTTTTTTTTGGACTCCAAAGCATCTATTCCCCAAATTGGCATCATTAGCTAACTGCCATCGTTAGCCAGCAGAACAGATTTCTTTAGGACAGAAAACAAAACAGCTCTGTACCACACCACGCTCAGAAGATGTCCACGTGCCACGAGCTGTGCTCAGATAAGCACAAGCCAAAGCAGCAGGTTCCAAGAAAGTAGGCCATGACACAGCAGCAGCAGGAAGGACCTCTAACACTACCGAAAAAGTAAAGAACACAGCGGGGGAAGAGGGGAGTAAACAGGTACTAGAAGTTGTTTTTTTATATAGGTAGAGTAAAATACAAAGAACATTCTACAAGCTGTAATCCAACACCCTGAGGATGATATACTTAGCTTCTGATTAGGAACAAGAAAAACAATTACTACATCATCAGCTGATGTCTTCACTTCCTTACATCGAAGTAGTTGCTAGAAGCATAGCTTAAGTCCATTAGGAGCTGGGGTGTGGAACAAAGACCAAAGAAAGCCACAACCATTGAGCAAGTACGGTCAATTTAATTACACAAAATTATTGATCAAATGTTGTTAAGATTCATCAGTCAGTATTATATTAACAAAGAAAAAAAGCACTAAAGTCACAAGTACCAAAACAAATAGTTTTGTGATTACTTGCAACTAACTCAAATTACTGAGGAAGAAAATCACGGATGGAGGTAACCATCCTTGTATTGACACAGAGTAAGGTCTTTCCGAGCACCAGCATTGGCCTAGTAGAGTACCACAGCTTTCTCCTGCCACTGTTCTTCATCAACATCCATATACACCCACTGACATTGACAAGAGTCTTGATGACAAATTCAATGGTAGTTTGATCTGGTCCTAAAAGCTCAACTCCCAGTTTTAGTTTTCTGTGAGGTACTGAGCACCCTGAACCCCTCAAAGTCCAGGGAAGCTGGATGTTGTTCTCAGCCCTTGCAGCAAAATACTTTGTATTTTCAGGGCTAGCTCTCAGAGTCTCCGAGGTCCACCCCAGACTTCTAGTTATTTGGTCTGGTAAATAAGTTCACCTCCTCTGCCAAGTGGGGACAGGGAGGAAGGTGCCTGAAGTCAGGTTGTTATACCTTTATAAAAGCTGAAGATTTTCATGTAAAAAGGGAAAATATGAAAATAAGCTGCTGGATAGAGCTACTCAAGCACTGGCCCCTTTTTGACTTGATTGAAAAAGGTAATTATGTGTTTGGAATGCTTTACAAGGAAAAAATACCCAAACCATCACAGGGCAGAGGCAGGAAGGAGCTTCCTGCTGGCAGCTCAGCCCTCCTAAGAGCCAGGTGCTCAAATGCTTGCAGGGAATAGACTATTTATCTTAAAATCCTATTTGCCTATGCCCATTTCCTACAACAACAAACTATCAGCTCACCGCTACTCTACAGCCATCAGGGCTGAGTAACATTCTTATTCTTTATCTGCGATTTCAAGAAATCGTAGCAGACTGACCTCTGCTGAGGTCCAAATCCCTGGAGGCAATTTCTTTGCCTTATTCCTACCATAGAAGAGCCATTTCTAGAGCACCAAACTCTGCCTCAGACTCCACAGTCCTGCAGGGCAGCTACTGAACACCGACTGACACCCATCAAAATCCTCTGCACGTGCCAGGCTCTTCCAGTGCTGCTGAGGTAGGGGACAAGCAGAGCCTTGGGCACAGAGTAATCTCCTATTTGACTCCAACATTTTTTCCACTTGCCTACATTTACCCCGCTCATTTTAATGCTATGTTTTCCAGAACCTTACAAAATAACAAATGCAATAAAACCTGCAGAGCCAAGACCATTAGCATCAGTGTATTTGTAGTGCAGCTTTCCCGTGCCTCAGGGAATCAGATCTTTCTGTGATAATTCAAGCTGAAACACAGAGTTTGTCCAAATACAAGAGGCAGATAAGTGCTGTTTGATACCAGCACCACTGACAGCCATTTGGCCAGTTCAGAGCTTGAATTTCACTTGGCAGATACAATGAAAAATATTGAGAACAGAAGTGAAATTCATATAAAAGTGAAATATGTCATAGAAAACAAGGGGAAGAGGAGTGAAGAAAAGAGAAGGGCTCAGCTCTCCCATCAAAAATCAAATCCACAGGAATAGACAGCATCTACAGGGCACCTTCATCCCTGACACGAAAGGCTGCAAGCTAAGGGGACGCCTCTTCATGCCTGTAGGAGAAACCTGACCGCTGAAGTGAATATTGTAAGTTTTGCCTTGCCTGGGTGAAGCTGACCCCTAAAGCCATTTCAACCTACACCAGCTTCCAGCAGCTCTGCAATATGAAGATGATGATGATGATGCTTTCTTCTCCAGTGTCTTGAGTGGAATATAAACTATGTGGTGAGTCTATGAACTCTTGTGACAACCTAGATTGAGCTGCAAGGACGACACTTCCCTTGAAGGTAGAGGGGTCTGGCACCGACAGGAAAGCACCAGTCAGGCCCAGAATACCCATGAAGACTCTAATTTAAAGTTCAGGGAGCCCTGGTTTCCAACCAGCACAGTATCCAGAAATGGACTTGAGCTGCCACCTGTCCCCAATCTGCCAGACACTACACACAGGCAAACTTCAATGACTTCTTTAATAAACCTAGCAAGATACTGTCTGCTTCTGATCTTCTCTGCTGAGGCTTTGCTTCTAAAAAAGTTTGGTGGGTTCGTTTGATTTGCTTATACACATATGTAGCAATTTCTTTAAGCCTTGCTTTCCTTGACTGGTGGGATCTCATTGAATCCACCCCAGAAGCCTGGGCTGCAACCAGCCCAAGCAGTATGAAAATCACCATGCCTGACCCTGAAAGGATGAAAACCATTTGGAGGCTCTTGCTTGCTCCCCCCTTGGCAGCTGTGGCCACACTATGGCCAAGAGATGCAGGGGAGTTCCAGCTGCATCACACATCTGCACAATCAAACCAGACACCTTTATTGCAGGACTTGCAGAGAGTGACTGCTTCGAAGGAGCTCAGCTCTACCTGGTCAGTACAGCCCTTCTTGCCATAGGTGGAGTAAACATAGCAACCTGTAGTGTTTTCCAAACATTGCAGTGGCATCTTCCAAGTGACAGTTAAATATAAATGTAGAAAATAGTGGAAAATCAAGGAAGAATCTGGGATTACACTCAGTAGTAACCAGCAAGTTACTTAAAACTTGTTCATGCTAAAGCAGTTTTCCACTTCTGCTCTTGCTGCAGACCTTACAGCAAGGGATGAAGCAAGGCTGAGATCATGGGCAGCATCTGTAACCTGCTGCCAGTTAAATGTTCAAATGGACTACAGCCAGCTAGCACTGAGTTGGAAGAACCCACATGCTACTGTGCAGATTCTTCCTTTAGTCTACAGAGTCCAACACACGTTAAGTATAAAATGTTTTCCCATCATGGAGAGCTGCCCACGTTAGGTTTCTGAGGTCTTTTCAAGAGCCAGGTCCAGAAAGCACTCAACTTACCACCTAGACAGGATCAGAAAGACTCATGTTCCTCTGCCCAAATTCCAGCCTTGCCCTTGAAGATCCTGCTCTGTCCCAGAAGCCCTGGCATAGCAGAGCTTTTTAGCTGTGTCAGTGCTGCACAAATCTGCCATGCAGACCAGAACTGGCCATGACAGCCAGCTGAGAGGATAACGTCAAGGGGCAGAGTCCTGCCAGTACCCATCCCAGCCGTGCCCAAAGCTGATGTGTTTCAGGAGGGTCAGAACAGAATCGCTACTGTCCTTTCCCAGGATCACATTTTCTACTGCACATAAAATTAGTCTTTCGTCCTCAGCATTTCTGGGTTCCTTTTCTTAGTGACTGATGAGGTAAAAGGGTATTTATGTTTCTTAGCCAAAGCAGTTATCTTTCCAAACTAAAATACCAGAACTAAGCAGCAAGCTTTAGCAAACAGTGCTAAGAGGATATTCCTCTCTTGTCAGAGGAGCAGCTGTGCAGAGAATGAATGGTGGGAAGAAGAAAATAGCTCCTTGGGCATTTTTTACAGTATTTGCTGCATTAGTGGTTGGCTGTGCGGAAACACTAACTCAGATATTTTCCTAAGCTAGGGAAAGGGCCACCTTGGAAGCAACATTCAGCATAGACATGAGGATCCTGACATCACTCCCATCAAGGGGGAAAAAACATGCCAGTAATAGAAAAGATGCCAGGGAGGGTTTGTGTGGTGTGGAAGAGGGAAGGTATGCATTAAAATAGCTATGACCTGAGAATCCAGTGACATATGAGGCAAGTGACATGCAGGTTGAGGGCCTAAGGGCAACATCTATTCTCACTGGAAAAAGCAGGAAGGGACAAGAGGTGAGGGAACACTGAAGAGCTCTGCCCTAGACTGAAGCAAGTAGCTGCATCTTCACAGAGATCCTCAGGATAGACCTGTCTCCTCAGACTGAGGAGAGGTGGCAAGGCAACCACAAAGGCAATTTACTGCTTGGATGAGATCAGTTAAACGAGATGTAAAGGAAGGAGAGAAAGAGCCCAAGGACAGAGTGATATGGGACACTTGTACAAATTTAGACTGGAAAAGGCCAAAGGGAAGAACAGCATCCTCCAAGGAACACTGTGGAAGGCAGCCTAGGGAGGGGAGGGAAGGGAAGGGAAGGGAAGAACATCCCAAGTGCTAAAAGTAAGGACGGGAGAGGAAAGAAGGGCGGACTGATGAAGGTACTTTGCAAGTCAAGGTGCAGAGATAGGCTGTATTTAGAGAAACACGTGGGGGCTTGAATACGAAGTTTGTTTTGGAAGGAAGAGCTGCCAGAAGAGAGGGTGGACTGAAAGGAAAGAATAACAGCATGGATAAGAATAGATACATGGAGTCTGGGATGTGAGAGAAGGTGCCTGCGCTCACATCCAAGAGACAAGGACAAGAAAGGGGAGCACATCATCTCGAATTTCTTCTTAAACTTGAAGAGATTTTGGTCAGAAAAAGAAATAGAAGGCAGAGGAAGAGGGTTTGGACTGACTCAAGGTGGCAGGAAGCCAGTTGTGACTGAATCCCCTGCCAGGAAGAAAGCTAGAGAAGGAAAACTATCTAGTCAGCAAGGTGGCAAAACTGGAAAAGTTTAGCACCATCAGCATGGCAATAGGATGTGAAACCCTCCAAGTAACAGGAGCAGCGGAAGCCAAGGCTAGAGTGAACTAGGACTGGGAATCAGCAAGCTCCACATTGCAGTGGGATGAGAAGACAAGAAGTTCAGGACAAGAGGGCATCAGCTATAGCAATCAAAAGGACAGAGAGCAAGGCAATAAGAAGGTGCAATGTCAAGGCTGAGAGCAGCAGAAACACCAAGTGATGGGACATGCAGCCAACTGACAGCAGCAAAAAAAAAAAAAAAAAGCCAGTAGCAACAGCAAGTAGGAAAAGCAATGAGGCTGTTTTCCAGTGGGAAGATGTTTTCCTGCCAGCACCAAGAAAGCACCAACTGGCAAATGTCTCCAAAATAAAAGCATTTGCTGGAAACACTTACTGATCCTGAAGATTCCTCTTGCCATGAATATCTAAGCAATGAAATTACATCCTAAATGCAGTGCTGAGGGTGCCACCTCTAAGAGGACAGCACCAGGTAGGAGTCACGCCGAACTGAAACAGCCTGGGCCAGCGCACACAGACTCCTTCCCCCAGCAGCCCCCCAGCCTGCGAGCTCCAGCTAAGCCATCACCCCCATTCCTGGCTGCAGCCCTCCCACACGCACGAAGCATCGCAGTCCTGGCATCTGCACACAGACATGAGCCACATTTGCCACATGGAGGAAAGCTGTCACCTCCCTGCCCAGCACCCAGGCTTGCCATTGCCACCTACTATTCCTCCCCTTTACTGAAGCACCATTCTCTCCCTTGGTGGGTGTTTTGTTTTGGTTTGAGGTTGGTTTTTTTTTCTTTCCTCTTTCCCCTGCTTTCAGCTTCTCCTCACCCCTGCACTGGGACAAGCCTCCTTCCCCAGACACAGCCGAGCATCGCTCTGTCTCACAGCTGCCCCCACCGTCATGACTCAGGGGGGTGAGCACCCCCACGGCAGTACGTGCCAGTTCCGGTGGGGACCATCACAGCCGTCCTGCGGCACCGGCCGCCACCCAAGGCCACCCACACCTGAGCCTCTGCCCTCTCCAGTCTGCAACACGAAGTGCCAGGCTGGTCTCCCCATCCCCTGCGCTGCAGGCAGCACGAGCACCTCCTGGAAGTTCGTATTTATGCTTTAGGCTTATTTTAACAATCCTTGCAAAGCTGCAGGTCTGCCCAGGATACATATTTTATACCTCTAGGCACATTAACATTCCTCAAATGTCTTTCCAACAGATCACATGTACGCATGGTGGTAAAAGCTCAGCGTAAATTGTGACACTCAGCTATGCATGGAGATGCTCCAAGCACATCTATTATCCTCTAGCCTGTATCTTGCAGCGTGCATCCCAAATCCTAAGGCACTAACAATCACCCTTGAGTAAGACTCTGCCTACTTAACTACTAGGTCAGGTTCATAGAGTGCATGGGAAAATTTGCCTTTTTATATTCCATTTATTAGTTCCTATTCCATGTGCACATGTTTAGGTGTCACAGCACTCTCCAGACTATCAAGGTGCAACAAGGTCTTTCACCATCTCATACCAGCACACTCTTCGTGCCAGTCCCTCTGCTGCCTTCTCCTCATCTCTCCTCCTCACCCAGGGCATGCTCCCTCTTCTCTTCTTCCTCCCTCTCTCCTCCTCAGCTGCTCCCTTCAGTGGCTCTCAACCACTTAGCCAGCCACAGCTGCACCTTATCTACATCGACCAGCCCACTGCCCCCAAGCCAGCCACAGCTGTATGCTATCAATGCTAATTAACCCAGCTTCATTCCACTACATTCAGGTGGGTGTCACAAGAAGGTCTTAATTTATTTCAGGTTTGGGGAAGCTGGATACATTGGTTACCAGTTTTTCTGTAGGACCTGGCACTCTAAGTGTCAAGCAGTCTAAATCACTGCGTTTAGACCAAATTAAATTTCGTGAACACAGCCCCCCTTTTAAGCACTTCTATAAACATGTGCCCAAGCAGCTTTATTCCCAGCTCACACTGAGGGAGCCTTTGCCAGACACAGGATCAGGACATGGATCACTTTACCCAGCTCTCCCATAGAAGTAGGGGCAGAACTCCTTGCCTATCTGAGAGGCAGGTTAACACCACCTGTTCTTACTGGACTGGATCATTCTCTTCGCCATAACAATTTGTTTAAATTAGCATCACACATCAGTTTCCTCCCACACACTTTGTGAAAGTTTGAAGAAAGCAAATGCAGGAATCTCTATTGCCCCAAGCCACTCAATAACTGACTTCTCCCCTACAGCGAGAAACAACAGGAGACTCCAGTTGCAATACCAGCGGCAACGCTGCACTATCATACAAGTATATTTATTTAAATGTATTACAAATATTGCCACAAACAAAGAGTTCTAAGTACCACAGATGCACAAGGGGGCAATCACCCATTATTCCTGCCTGATCCTGGCCTTGCAATCCCCATCCTGATTAAATTACTGAGGGTAGGATTATCAGCAAGATAATCAGATGCAGTGTCTAATCTGGATAACCCAGCATTACTGGGCCCCACAACACAGGATTTCACTGACCACCCTGCTCTGGGCATTCCAGAGCATTACATCTCATTTCTTCACTTAAAGGATTCAAACACACAAGAGACTTGTGCAGAGGGGAATGTTAAGGAACATATAGTTTCAGTCAAATACAGTAGCTTGCTTAACTGCTGTGGTTCTGAGACACCCCAGATCCAGCAGAATCAGGATTTCAGAGCAATCATTTATCTGAACATTTCATTGTGTATTTAGAGGCTCCAGAATCTACAGCTTTGTTTTTAATAAAGCCTCAAGGTATCAGCCCATACTGTCAGGAGCAGGTACATCTGTCCCAAAGCAATGGCATTGTCCAAATAGCTCTTTTGGGTCTGGATACCTCCCTTGACCCTCCTCCAAGTTTTCAGTTTCCTTGGCCTTAACAATGTATGTGCTTGCAGGTAGCCATCAGGCCTCCCACAAGGGAGACCCCAAGGCCAGGGGCAAGACCTGGAAGTAAGGATTATTTTGCACTTGGAAGAGTTCAGTATCTCGACAAAAGATTTGTCAAAATTCCTTGCCTATCACCTGCACGCATTGCTCACCCCCTACTCTTGCTTCCCCTTAGCTGAGATTTTCCTTCCCACGTTTCTACAAGTTTGTCATTCTGGAACACAGGACAGAAGTTCAGTGATGCTCTGAAAAGAAGGTCCAGCTTTGGGAATCTGAGCCTTGGCTAGATGCTCCACTGCACAGCAAGCAGGGTTTTGTTCAGCCACAAAATGGCCTGGATAGGGCACAAAGACAGAAAATGAACCTGATCTTTCACCAAGTCCTTTATTGTTCCCAGGCAGCATGAGAGAGTATTTTAAAAATCTCCTTTGCAGGCACGCACAGTCTGAACTCCTGTTCTGCTCAAAAAATGAATCACTTAGAGGTTCCATCACCTTATCAAAGTCCCTAGTGGCCCCTGCCTGCCCTCCCATGAAGAGTTTGATCTCCTTTTAGGAAGAGAATAAAGCTGTCCTTGAGCAAAGCTGCTTTTCAGTGAAGTATTGTGCTGGTTTTATGAGAACATCAGACACCTCCAGGTGTCCCTCAGACACGTATCTATCAATAGTTGCGGCTCAGATTTTTTCCAAGCAGCTCACAGAAAACAGTTTGTAGACATCTGATTTCTGTTTGAAAGGCACATTAGAAATGTGATTCACAGAAGAGATGTCTAGATTACATTTCTGATGCTGCGTAACTGTGTGGGTCCATCTTATCTCCAATTACAAGGGCAAACAGGGAGAAGAGGACTGGGAAGGAAGAAGTTGAGCTGAGAACAGATGAAAGCGTTGCTGGCTGCCATCAGTTCATGCTCACTGCCAAAAGCAAGGTCATGCAATATTACCTTTCTGCCTTGTTAAAAATCTCAAAGGTAAAAGGGCACTATCTTTTCAAGAACATAAATGGCTGCATGAAACAACCTTATCTCCCACCAGAGATGAGGACTTCTTACCTAGGATAACCAAGTCCTTCAGCAATTACAAAAATCCACATGACCCAGAGCATCACTGCTTGTTTAGCCCAGCTCCATATGGAAATCAACAGCTCTCACTCACTAAGCATCAGGGACGGGAAACAGGAACAGCAGCCGGCTGGGGTCAGACACTGAGGAGCGAGCATATTTATAGCGAGACTGTACATCATGCATTTATACACAGCAGGTAAAACAAGAACTGGTAAAGATACACACTCCCCATTAGATTTTCAGATTCATCCAGAGGTCAGAACTCAGAATAGAGAAACTCTCATTCTACCACCTGTAACGGGAATCAGTAGGTAAGAACAATACCCATAAGGAAGATTAAAAATGCATCAAAAAATATCTAGAAGCAGCTGCTAGAGCCTCATAGGAGGGAGGGTACAGAAGAAAGAAGATGATGGCTTTTCTTTTCATACTCTTACCATTAAAACTCTGAAGTTGAAAAACTCAGCTTCTCCCCATATCCGCTGCTGTGCTAATCGGGCTATGCAGGGAGCAACGACTGCACCTACTGCCTCTGGCCTACGGATCTGCCTGAAATTCTTACGTCAGGACCAACAGAACCAGCCTCTCCAGCACTTTGTGAATTTACTTCTCTGGGGTTTTGCTTGCATTTTTTAACAAGTTTTTATTTACCCATAAGGAAACTCTCCCTTGGGTCCACACCCTCAAGACAGGTCACATGAAGGATTCACTGAGAAATCAAGCAGCAACTGCTCTCTTGTCCATGTCCAGCGTCAGCGGAGATGGACACTGTAATCACATCCCTTAGCTATGCTCGTAGGCAAGCAGAGCTGTAACAACGAAACAATGGGTTAGAAACTGTGGTCTAAGCAATTCTCCTCAGGAACAGCACATTGCTTTTCCAGGGTGTATTTCTTGCTTTAGAAAGGTAGAGAAATGAGGTAGTGTAACACAGTAAGGGATTATGGCCTTTAAAACACAATAAGCCAAAATCAGGGTGCACTGGGTAAGCCCTCACTGGTGGTGGTACACTGGAGAGCATGTTGTTGCACAGTTTCTGCTTTTAAAAAGCTGGAACCTTTGCAGAGGCAATAAGGACTTCGAGAACACAGCCTGGGACACGTGCATTAGCATTAAGCACACCTGTGCTTTGCTGATGAGTCTCGTACCATCTAGGTCACTACTGCAAGGATTTCAGGCAGGGATAATCCAAACTTAACGTGCAGACAGCACTCCTCAAGTAAGGATCTAACCAAGCTACTGAATTTGCTTGATCAAGAGAGCTCAGCTGGTTCCCCAGCTGGAGCAAATTCCTGGCTTCACGGCTGGTGCCCCTGCAAGGCTAACAGTGCTGCAGCCCAACACACCCAGCATTGTGCAGCCCCAGGGCTCTTCACACAGACCTGCACCCAAATGTGTTCAGGTGAGCACCCGTAGAACAGATACAAAGCACATGGACAGCAAGACATAGCAGGCTGATGCTCCCTCAAGTCACAGTGAAAAAAAATGCACCCTTTTGAGCAATTTGTCACATAAGCCAAGGAAACATTTTGCCTTCTCTCCATGACACCTCACAAGGGTTTACAACCACTGATAAATACCTGCTGGCATCCAGCTTACTAGTGATAGTAGCAAACAAAGCTGACTGTGTTCCAAGATATGTCCTTTCTTTACAGTCCGACCACTTACTTCCCCACAGATGAATGTGCACAGGCTCTGCTGGCTGAGGCAGTGTTATCACACAAGGAACCAACAGCTTCAGACAACTTGAGCCCAGCAGCATTTCCAAGACTCCTTGCCTTCAAGATCAAGCAGATCGCTTCTCCTCAGCTTTTCCCAAACCAGACTCCTCCAGACAGCACATCGGCAAGGCAGTCACACTAACAACTTCTCCTTGTTTTGTTGCCTCAATCCTTTCCCGGGGAAAGGGCACGCAGCAGGACACTTACTGCTTCAAATGCCCATAACATTGCCCCTGGCTCTCCAGGCACCCCAGCTCCTGGCAGACACAGGCAAGCCCTGGCCTTTCATCATACTCAGCTCACAAGTTTGCTTGCACCTTTGCTGTTATCTCTAGATGATAAGAAGAAATAGAAAAATGAGAAAGGTGAGTGTACACATCCTCTGAAATGAGGGATCACCTTTTCCACCATTTCACAGCTCAGGATCTAGCCCCCTCCTCACCGCAGGGTCTGTCCAAAGCTCCTCAAGCAGCCAGACCCAGAAAGCAGAGCCACTTCTTGCTTAATGCGCAGATTCATACTAATTCTATGCCAAGACTCACCTCTCGGTCTGTCACTGACCTTCCTCTGGCTGCAGTCCCCATCCAGTCATCCCTCAGAGCACAGAGACCCAGCAGCACAACCTCCCTAATCCCCCTTTCCCTTCTTTATAACCTTGCTCTGCCAAATTGCTGTTAAGGCATATGACCCTCAGCTGGGCTGCTGCTGTATACAGCCTTGCTGAGCAGTTGATTAGCTGTGCTGGGGCCAGCTGGTAAGTGTAAACCCTCCCAGACACAGTAACAGCCAGGTGTGCTGCAAAGGTCAGGGTTACCATGCAGAAAGAAATAGAAAACTAAGGGTTTTTTCTTCTCCTATTCCACTTTTCTGTGTATTGCAGAGGGGGAAGGAGGTCAGTACTGCTATGAAGCTCAGTCATCACTGCAATGGCTCCAGCTTGCAGGTGGGATGAGAAGGTGATCCCAGATCCCCAGGGCCTGCCTGTCATAACAGTGGTCTCCCTCCATGTTATCAGCTGTGTGTTCGGAGCAAATGAATTGGCTTTTAGCATGAGCAAATTCCAGGTCTGGCCACTGGCAATCCTAAGGATGTGCAGCTCCTGTTAATCTGGTGTAAGCAGCAGGTACTCAGCTACTTGAGCAATCAGGTCCAGCTTCAGACTGAGTGACTGGTTAGTGGATAACAATGTTGGATGGAGCATGGGGGTGCCCAGGAGCTACATAGAAGGATGTAACACCCATGCAGTAGTTCTCCCTGAGAGCCAAGTCAGTGTGCCCGCTTCGGTCTGCATCAGGATAGGAATCAGTAGGCACTAAGCAGGCAAGGGGGGCAGAACCCAGCTAGCTGTGATCTGACCTGCTTGGAAATAGCCCACCTGCCCTGCAGTATGTGGGCAATACATGTTTGTCCCAAAAAGAGAGGTGCTCTTTAGTAAATTTTGGCTGGTATTACCCTCTGCAGTTTCAGCAACTGTTTTTTTTATAAGCAAACTGCGAAAAATAACAGGAAATATTGGGAATCATTTAGCAAACAGAGCAGTCAATCTTGTTTCTTTGCTCATTTGAGCAGTGGCGCTCTCAGGTGAGCGTTAGCATTTGCATAAGGAACATTAGAGCTGCACTTAGCAGTTCAGCCGCTGCATTTCCCACTATTGATTGCTACCATTCAAGCCCAGCTCTAATGTGTGTTAGCAGACATAAGCTAGGAGGCAGCTATGTCCCCACTGGGAGCAATGATATACTATCACTCTCTTCAAATGAACCTAAAGGAATTATGTATATATATATATAACAGAAAGTCCTGGCTCTAACTGACTGCAAAGAAATTTCAGTGGCTGCAGAAGTGCAAATCAGGATAATCTGTGACTAAAATGAAAATCAGGTACTAGAAGTGAGTTATGCATACAAGAGATTATTTTAAAAACACATTCATTAATTTGTGTTGCTATTCTGTCCTCGTACCCCTGCCTTCATCTTTTGAAATCAGGCTGGCTAAACATGGACATTTGCTGAAAAAGTGTGTGAAATTGAGAACAGCAGATACCTTCCCCATCATCAGCCCGACCCTCAAAATAATGTTTTGTCTTGCCATATGTGTGAAGGGACAAGGCCACCAGCAGTGGACACCAGAAGGTTATTTCCAGTAAGAACTGGGAGATGCAATACTGCTGTGAGACATTACTCAGGTGTCTAAGCAGGGTGGGCATTTCCAAACCGGCACATGCCGTGCAGTTGAGAGATACCTGAGCTGGCTCTAACAGAGCTCCTTCCAGAAAGAGGAGCTGCATGTGGTCTAATTAGTGCCACTGAAGGAAAGAGCAAATCAGCTTGTGTGCACAGCTGGGCTGGTCCTGCATGGGGCCGTGCTATGCAGCTACATCAGCTCTGCTTCCTCAATGTCATCAGTAAAAGACTCGTGTCTTATTTCCAAGCCAAGCACAGAGTGTTGGGAAAAGGGAGCAAGATGCACCCCATCTCCTCCCAGCTGGAGATGGCCCTTGGCTCCTGGTCAGAGCTCTTTGGGTTCACAGGGTGCCTTGCTGATGCACTTGTTGGGGGAAGTGCTCAGTGAGTGTGGTAACTATGGAAAGAGAAATGGCATCTGGATCTGAAGGACCTTTTTTCAGTCAGGTCAGAGGAGTACATGTGGTGACATGTGGACCCAGCCAGCCGCTGGGGTGAGTTTTTTTATGATGATGGCGTCATGCCATTAAACAAGCATTTGAGGGACCAGGTCTGTACCAGCAAACACCAGCGATACAGGAGGGGCATGACTCATGTCTAAATGCCTTGCTGGGCCCTTAGACCTCAGATCTAGTTGACCACAAATGGTCAAATTAACTCACTTTGTGATAAGTAAGTCCCACCCCCAG
>JAVJGJ010000003.1:15680887-15708306 GCA_035590215.1 Microhierax caerulescens | reverse complement strand
TTGGGGTCGGAGCGAGGGGAAAGTGTGTCCTCAACCACTCCAGCTCCCACTCTGCTGCCCTTGCTGAGGCAGTCCTAAGGCAGTCCTGGGCTCTATCCCACATGGTGGCAGGAGGCAGAAGAGCCCCGGCACCTCTCAGGGATAGCAGCTGCTGCATGACACCCACAAGCTCTTCAACCCAAGGGTGCCTTTATGGTAACACTAGTCATGGAGCCTTCTGGTGACTGCACGAGTAAGTCATAGTGCTGGTGGGAAAGGTTAGACTTTGCAGTGGCCTCCCTGGAGGAAGAATGTTCTCCTCCGTGCTGTTTCAGATCAGCCAGTGGAGTTGTCTGCTGGTGTGGCAGTTGTAGGAAGCTGTCCCCTGGCCTGCCATCATCTGCAGATGTAGTCTGTACCCTGCAAACGTAACCAGCCAAAGTCTGCTCTTGGAGCACTGACTTCAGATAGAAGCAGACTTGCCCTGCAACGGATGCTGAAGGCTGGGAAGAGGAGCTGGCTGGTTTGCACAGAAGTGCCTTGGCCTTTTTTCTCTGATCAGCTGAAGCCCTCAGAAGTGGCTACTAACATACTGTGTATGTGAGCCCTGGCACACAGGAGGCAGCAGGACAGGAGGTCACTAGCTGTTCATGAAAAAGCCCATTCCTTGCACAGTTCTGTTGTGAATTGGCTGAACAGATCATAAAACCCTCTCCCCATCCCACCAATGTTATGATAAGGTGTAAAGCAACATGGAACCCTGGAGACAGAGCCATTAACGCATTTATGCACTAATCCTAAGCCGAAGCTATGATTAGTACCCACTGAAGTGGACAAAAACAGTTCATGTCTCTCCTATCCACCTCCCCAAAAGAAAGCTAAACCAAAGGGCTCAGAGGGGTTGAGAATCAGGGAGAAAAGTGGCTATTTGGGCTCAATTTTCACTTTGCACTAGAACTTCCTTGACTTCAGAATCACGTGTCATGTCTTCTCTGTGCCTAGCAAGACTTCAGTCACATCTTCCATCTTAATATTCCCAGCACACAAAAAACTAGGAGGGAAAGACAGGGCCGAGTGAGTTTAAAGAGAGCCTGATGCCCCCGATGTGCACCCACATCTCTCTGCTCGGCAAATCTGGCTGTCTGAAGACTGAATGAGAGTGTGTTCCTGCACCACAGAAGGTCAGTAAGATAAAAATAACCCCCCAAAGCCTACATTCAGCTTGGAAGCACAGTGCTGAGCCAGGGACAATGATAATAGGAAAACACAATGGTTTCTCAGAGCAGTCCTAAAATAATACATTATAAATGGGCAAAGGGGGAGGAGGAGGGATGGAGGGCTATTTTATCACTATTCTAAAAGCATTCAGAGGAAATAAATTGGGATCCATTTTACAGACAGTTCTCAAAAGCCATAATGTGCTAAATATAATGCTGAATTTCTCTAAACACAACACATGTCAGCGAGAGTCCCTTGGCCAGCAACTTTTTAATATTTGTGCTTTTTTTGCCCCCCTCCTCTTGTTTAGCCTTTTCCCCATGATGGTTATTTGCCTTTCTGGAGAGCTTAATCAGGAGCTATTAGAGACAGTCACTCTCTAAGCTGTAAACGTTAAAAGTCCATTAGCTCACCCCAAGCAAGGCTGGCAGGAGGGAGATGATGTACTTGCTGAAGTTGAACAAGCTGTTTGCATGCTGAATGTTTCTAATCACTGTGCAGTGCCAGGAGAATCTGAACATTATTGCACTCAGCTGCCCAGTGACCTTTCGAATACACTCACTCTAATAAAAAAATGAAGTGGCAAAACGTATCCAGCACTGAACCTGCAAAAAAGGACAGACGAATGTTTGTAAGCGATTCTAGGCACCAACTACACCCACCTTTACAATACAATAATTCTAGAAATAATCATTAGCAAGGTCTATCTTGCCTGTTCCTCTGCCACATTCACTTGCATTACGCACGGTTGCCTGTAAAATGCATGGGTTAATAAAACATGACAGACGACTGCTTGCTTTTGGTCTGATCACAATCAGCTTGATCCAGCAAAGTGCACACACTTTGGTTTAAGCACATTTTCAAGTCCCAACGGTCTTTAATGGGATTTGAGCCCTGTCCTGTGACATTCTGGCCCCAGCTAGCACCTCCTGGACTCTTTTGGTCTGATCACCCAGCTGCCATTCATCACTATACAGCAAGCAGAATGGCCAGACGCCTAAGTAAACTTTTACAGAAACATTTTCAGAGGTTGTAGCTGAGTAGAACCGGGTTTAAGCACAAGTCCAGCAATGTAACCTTGAGGAATCTCTGGCCTTCTAAGGCTTTCAAGTAGTCATTTTTCCCCATATTCCCCCAAAAATTAAGCAACTGATTAGAGACTTCTAGCTACTCGTGAATGCCTGGCATTCATGAATCCAGCAGGACAGCATCCTGAGTGATGCCAGCCACCCTCTGCTTGTTTTAGAGCACAGTGCCTACAGACAGAGTTTGGGGATCATCTCGTATGGCCCATATCACCGGCCAACAGAAGCTGAGCTGAGGGCACGTCTCACATCAAGAGTAACTGCTGTCTTTCAGTGCCTGTTTCAGTCACTGACCTGTCAATTGCAGCAGACACAAGCCTGTCTCCCAGCATACTATACCCTCCATGAGAAGAGCAAAAAATGGAAGGGCAGAGAGCTTGGATGTCCCTGTGAATTCAGAACAATCATAGATCAATATTAGAGTTATTTCTCACAGTGACAGAAGGACAACGATAAAGACAGACCATTAAGAAACAGCTCTTTGGTCAGCGGATGGTTAAAGCCCTGCTGGTATTTTGCTGAATCTCCTGCAAAGAGTGACTCTGATGCTCTGCTATAGTTTTCTGGATAGAGCACTAACATTTCTCCAGGCTAGCATATTGAAAAACATGGAGAAACCGATTTATCACAGCCAGCCAGAAGTGTCTGAGGCTTCACATAACATGCTTGAAGGAGCAGAGACTGCAGGCTTTCACCGAGCGCTTGGGCTCTTGTTCCCTCCTGCTGTAGCTCGAGTACTCCCTCCAATGCAGCACAGACAGTAACGCCCCACCGGCTGGTGGCTTTGTCAGCTCTGCAGCAGCTCAGGAGCCTCCCTGAAGTGACTGGTTCTTCAGGGTCTCCCAGAAAAAGTGACAACTGGAACCAGTCAAATCAAGTTGCTCCTCCCCTTGTGCTACTGGCCAGAAGCCCTATTGAAAGAGCAAAGGCAAAAGCTTGTCCCAAGAGCAGGACCAGAGGATGCCCAAGGAGGCTCACACCGAGACATGCAAGTGGAGCCTCTGAGGGGCACTTTTCTTCCTCCCCACCTTTCTGATGCCTCAAGGCCAGACCCTCTTGGTGGGGACTCCCCTCCTTTTAACAGTGCAGGAGGCAGTAACATGCAGACACATAAAGGAGAGCTCCTACATTCTTACACATGCAGCCAGCCCCTCGCTAATTGTCTCAATCCCTTTGCAACATCACTCACCAACAGGGAGAAGGCAGCTAATGGGCAAAAGAAAAAAAAAAAATCTTAGCTCCCACAGCAGTGGGTGCAGAACTGCAGCTCCCATTGAGACATGGGCTTACAGCGCTGCCTTGTCCTCTTGGTATCAGTAGGGAAGATGACTATGTTGCTAGTTTAAAGCAAATCCCCTCTTACTCCAGTGTTAGTCTAATTGGCCAAGTCTCTAACCCCATGGGGTTGGGTGCTCTATCTAAAGTCTTGTGTAAAGACTTTAAAGAACTCCCCAATAGGAAAGGCACTGCAACCCTCTTGAAACTTGCAGGTTTCAAGTGTATATCTAAACCCACTCACTACTTTGAGATCTCACACAGAGACCTATGCATTTTGCAAGTCTGTCCCAGCATATACTCAAAGGCAAGAGGGGACAATGGCAGAGAAGAAAACAGAGCCTTCAGTGTCCTCCAATATACAAAGCACACATCACCTCTCTGGCTGGCAACCTGCTTTATTACGTTAAGTCATAGTATGTGATAAGGAGCAAATACTAGCCTAAGATTCAAAACCTACTGGAGATTAAGATTCTGCCTCCTTGGAAGACAGATGGTCCACACAGAGGATATAATGTTCTCTCAGACCTACCTGGGAAATTACTTTCCAGTCCAGTAAAAAGCCAAGCCACCTCTCCCCTACAAAAAAAAAACCAAACCCACAACAAACAAAACCAAAAAGAAACCCCAAAAACAAAACCCCAAACCACCAACCAACATACCCACAGTTTCCTGAAAATGCAGGAAGAACAAGATGGATACTTTTCAAAATGTTTTTTAATTAAAACCAAAAAAAAAGGAGCACACACCACAGCTTGACATGGGCTAGCCAAACTGCTGGTCATTGGGACGCTGAACTGGCATGAGGAAGGCTGTGTTTCTGCATAACTCGGGAGCACCGGCACGGACACTGAGACCTCCAGGAAAGTACTCTGCCTGCCAGGCTACTGCTGCTTTACGCTGAGCAGATCTCTCTCATGTGGTGATGAGAAACTTCATCCTGCAGCCCAAATTCTTTTTCCAACAGGCAGAAGTCCTGGAGACTGGGGAAAAGACCATTTCAATGAATCTGCGTTTTCCAAGCAGTTCTGGAAAGGATTCCCAGTCGGTTCTCCTGCCTGCCCCGGCAGGTTGCACAAGTTTAAATGGAGACTTATCTTTGGCAATAGCCTCACTGGTAGGACCCAGTTCTGCTTCTGCTGAAGTCAATACATGTCCTTACCCGGACTGTAACCGCAGCTGCACCAGGGCTCATGATCACCAGCCAATTGTGCTTTAAAGTTAAATCCTCATCCACTCCATCTAGTCAGCAACTTCTGAGAGCTTCTTCAGGCTCGTGTAAGTGTGTACCAGTAAATACAAGTAAACGTGAACGTCTTGGCTACAGCAGTGTGGTGAAGTTTTCAAATATGCCCAAGAGATGGAGGAGCCAAAGTTTCATTTTAAGACATGACTTGGGCACCAGATTAGGTATGGAAACCTCCCTGCCATCTAATAAAGCAGTTTCCAAAGCTGCTGGTGTGTTGCTCCACCAGCCTGTGGGGTTTTTTTACCAGAAAGGCTGGGTTGAAAAAAGTGACACATCTTCCATACACAATTTTTATCTGTTAGAATTTGCTAGATATGCACCTCATTTGTCTGTCAAATATTTAAAAAATACTTCAGCCTGCTCTAATAATCACATTTTAACACATGCATCAAGTTTGGATCGGAACAGCTTCTCTGGGATAATCAGTAAGCCCAAATTGCTGATTTAAGGCCTAAATATCAGTCACTGGCCAGCCAGCCACAAAAAGTCACTATCCTTGAACTCTTGGAATTATTTTTGGCTCAGACTAACCCTTGTTACCATACATCTTATCCTACACACAAAAGGAAAGCGTATGTGGTTTTTCAAGGCTACTGTTGCACCACAAGTTTACATACAAACACAACTTTTGCAAACATGAGACCAAAGTAAGATCTCATTGTCCCAGGGTAAGTCAGAAAGTCCACAGGAGTCAAGGGAATGGTAACTGCCATAAAGGATCAGGCCTAATACATGCATTACAGAAGCAAGGTATCTCCTTGGCTCGAGGTCTGGCTGATTCACTTTGCACATACCACTGCTTTAGCATTACATCCTTATCTAATGGTAAACCTGTTTCAACAACATGCAATACATATTAATGCAATATGCACTGCAACACACAATACGCATCCAAAGAAATATGCCAATGCAAAAATCTGACTTCTCACACATAACAGGGCTAATAAGGAAGAGCCTTTTACAAAAGACAATCAAGAAATCACCCGAAACCATGAGACCTGAGGGGCCTCAAGTGATCTGCAATACTGAGACCTAATAACAGATGCTAATTCATGAAAGAAACACAAACAGTGGGACTGAGGTAATGGCAGAGATTTCATTAGTGCAATTAACATTTATAATGGTATGTTCTTTAATAGAATTTAAATAAGGCTTTGAATAATTACACACACTAAACCTAACATTCCATAACCTTATTCCGCATGGAAAAGCAGCAGAAACAACCCTCTGGACTGCATAAGGTCCAATTATGAACAATTACATTCAAAAAGTAGATCAAAACAGAAACAACTCTTTCCCGCAAAAGATGCATCATCATCTTTAAAGTCAACTTTCTCCCCCAGTATGAGAAGTGTGAAGAACAGATGAACTGGGCTTCAGCCCAGTAGATTTGGCCTCATCAAATTACCGGTACTGCTTTCCAACCCAGAGTCTCTCCTCATTTCTTTAGGGTGATGGAAGCTCATGGAAAAAGAAGAGAATTTCTGAAGCAATGGAAGGTGAGTTGTCCCTTCCCCAGGCCCGACAATGTACATAAATTATGGAAGCTTGAAAAAAAATCTACATTACACTGTGGCATGTGTGTTTTTGGTGCATGTTCTCCTTTAGAAACTACTCACAGACAATGGGGCTGGGTGGGCAAAAAAATAATCAAAGCAGCATATGAAATAGTAATATACTGTTTCAAAATCTGCACTGTCCTGCAGAATCAGGAATTATAATTTATTCATATTGTTCTCAACAGATCCAATCTACACTGGATATGTAAAAAACAAGAGACTAAGTCATCAAGGAAAACCAAACAAAAAAACCTGCACACTGCAAGAGTTTTTAAAAATGAAACAAAATAAAAAAAATCCCAAGAAACACTGCTGAAAGCTCAGAAAAATTTATCATCAATTCTGAAGTGGGGCCTTGTGACATCATCTGGGTTAATGAAGACGGAAATGGACTTCCCAGGGTTCTCAGTCACTAGCTGTTGCAACTTTTTGGCTAATCGGTCATCAGGCTGGTTGGTGTCCCCTCCATCTGACTGCGGGGAGGGGATGCTGGTGGTGCTGCCCCGCCGCTGGAGCTCCAGTGTTAACCGGTTGGCTGCTTTGACATGTTCAATGGCAGTTCGAAGGTGTTCGGCAGGGTCTGAGCGGACTGAGGACAGCTTCCGCGCGTGCAGCATGACGGTTTCTTCGGAGAGGTGCTCCAGCATATTGCACTGGGGGATGAAATAGTTTGGGCACATCTTGTTGACCAAGCAGTGCTGGAGATCATCAATGAGACCCAAGAGAAAATGGGCTGCGTAATCCTCCTGGGCCAAGTAGTTGGCTGGTAGCCTGTCACAAGCCCACAGCATCATGCTCCTCAAGTGATATGGACTAATGGCTTTGGGGCGGGACAGCAACTTGATAATGATAGCTTTGCAGGCCTGATAGGCTTGCATGAGGCTGCTGGAGATGCACTTTTTCAGCTGCACTTCACTCCTGGCAAATGACAGCCTCCATTCATTGTCCTTCTTCCCCTTGTAGGAACATGCAGGCACTAAGTAAAACCCACTTATTACCTCCTCCTCTGTGATCTTCCCATCCCAGAAGTGGTTCTCCATCAGCCAGCTCTGGGCCACAGCTGGCCAACCTTTGAAGGACACCACAGGGACAATATCATACAGCATGCGGCTGCTGCCCACTCCCAAAATGATGGATATGATAGTCCCATTCTTTTCTACCTTCTCTACCTTTGGCATCCCTCTCTGGGGCTTTTTCTGGATCTCGGAGAGAACAATGCTAATGGAGTCATAGAACCAGTCTGCGACTTTTGTTGGAGAGAAGAAATAATTGGTAGCTCCATTGATATGGTCCACGATTGTGCAGCAGTCCTTCCATTTGCTGATAGTTCCTTCGTCAAACAGACGCAGGCTCAGCCAGGAGTGGCACAAAGCTGAGTGGCGCATGTCCAGCGTGACTGGTTGGTTGCGGTCATGCAGCTTCAGCGCGGGCACAAGCAGGGTGAAGTCCATGTCGTAGTCTGTGCCTCGTGCATAAACATTCAGCTCATCAAGATCAATGTCCACCACACCTTCCCGCACACCGCCTGAAAGCAGCAGGTACTCGTTGGCTACAGGCAGCTTCTGGTCAAGCTTCTGAACCATGCCTGCAAAAGAGAGAAAGAGAAGTCCTTTCAAGAGAAGGCAAACAGATCTGGGATACAGGATTTAACCAGGATTAAACCCCATCCCATACCCAGCAGGAAAAAAAGCAGCCAGAGTTATCCATCACTGTTTGTGTGACACAGCACAGATGTACATCAGACCCAGCACCCAGCCAACCTTTAGTCCCACCTGACTCAGGGCAGGGCCTTCCCTGCATTCCTGGGAATGGGTGAAGTCCATCCTAAACGTCATACTGGGGGCAATGGAAAAAAGCAGAAGCCTCTGGTAAAACACAGCAAAGCTACTTTCAGGACTAAATTTAACTTCTTAAACACCTTCTAAACCAATTTTTCACCGTATTGTTGCTTATTTCCATGGTATCCAAATGCTTCAAAAAGAAAAGAGGTTATTAATGGAGTCACTGTTCTTATTTTCTCTCTGGTGTAAGAAAAAAGCTGGACCACCATCAGGGGGTTGATTTGTGTGTAACTGAATGTACAGCTACAAATGATAGTTCAAGCAGGCCTGATTTACTATTTGCTTTAGATTTACTCATGAACAAAGGCAATACGTCCTTCTCTTATGGTGGAATGCAGACAGGTTAAACTATCATATCCCGGCTCATTGCAGGAGCATTGGACTAGATGACCTTTAAAGGTCCCTTCCAACCCAAACTGTTCTATGATTATTTGACTCTATCAGGCAGTAACAAAAGCCAGCTCTGAAATTGGTTCCTTAAGCTGTAGTGACGGTATCATGCCACAAAATACCCGATGGGCTCCCCAGAGCACAGACACAGAATCATAGAAATACAGAATCATTTAGGTTGGAAAAAACCTTTAAGATCATCAAGTCCAACCATAAACCTAACACTGCCAAGTCCACCACTAAAGCATGACATGCAGACAGATTTCTATTTACAACACCGAAACCAGACACTTCCCCTCACCTGCACTACCTGCACCAGTTGTGCAAAGCCAGTTTTTCACTGTGTTCTAGAAATACCACCATACTCTGTTCACAGAACATGAACAGCAGACTGAGAAGGAGCTGAGATATTAGCACCTCATTCGATGTTCAAATTAGGATTAAAACTGAGGTCTGCACTTCGACTTCTCTGTAGTTTGCTTCTGCTATCTGGGCTGTTTCATTCCTGGTGCTAATCCTGTGGTTAAACGCTCTGGATTCCTTTCCAGCCTCAGTTCAGACAACACACTTACGCCACAAAGGAACTAAGGCCACTGACTTTGAAGGGAGACACTGATTTTCTTATAAGCACTGCAAAAGGGATATATACTGTTAGTTCTTACAAGCACAAACGTACTAGTTTTGTTGGCATGCTTTCAAAAGGCACTACAGTTCACTCTAGTTTGCTTATATCGAGTGGTCAAATTAAGACCTTCCATGACAAGGAAGCTAGATTTAAGAGAGACATCAGTGGGAATAACTAGCCAGAGGCATGACAAGGAGGGGCAGAAAGCTGCCAATCACTCTGTCAGCCCAGGAAGCACAGACAGACACATTAGGAGTTGGGTTTTTTTACTGAAACATTAATACAAATGATCAGCAAGAGTCTGAGCACCCATCCTGGCAAAGCCCCAGGTACTGCAGAGCCTTTCCTGAGTTAATGCATCCCTGTGGAATACTGCCTGAGCTGAGTGGGTCTCCCGAGCAGAGTGCAGCAGAAGTACCCCAAGGTGCCAAGTGCTGCACCGGGCTGAGTGGCGTTGCAGTGTTTTTGAAGAGATTCACCTGTCCTTTCCTGCATGCTAGGACAGGGACAAGGAAATGCTATCTGCATACACACAGGTAGGCCATGACTAGAACAAAATCCAAACCTATGCTGATTCTGATTCCTTGGGAGAGCCAAGGAGACTGTAGGAAGAGGCCTGTATGTGAAAGGGAATGCACCTTGGGGCAATATTCAGGGTAACTGTGCAATCCCCCATGTGAAATTCCTTGTTAAATTCACTTCACCTGTTTCATTGCTCCCAAGAGCACTGGACCCAGTCCATTTTGCTGCACGGAGCTAGGATAATTTTCCTGCCAGGCGGGCAATGACATAACCCCTTCCATTTCATGCAGCTCCAGAGGCTGCAAGAGCAGGAAGTTGCTCCAGAGGAGTGCTAAGAAACTCATCCTGCTAAATCCTGAGCTAATCCCATTCTGCAATCTTGCCACATGCATAATCAAGAAAAGCTTCTGTCAACCCCAAAAACATTTTCTGAGGTGTAGGCACGCAGTGAGCTCCGTTACCCTGACCTATGGAGTGGCAAAGCCTTGCACAGGCTTCTCTATCCCTGAGGCCAAGTAAGTGGCAGTCATTCCTCCGCTGCACCCAGAAGGGGATTTCTAATGGGTACCTAAATTGACATGACTTTTGGAGACACTATTGGCACACTGCTTCTAAATCCTCCCCTTGAACCAGCGCAAGCAGCCTTTACACCCCATTTGCTGAGTCCAAGACCCATGAAGTAGAGTTTGGGTCAATCACATCATAGGGACAGGGCGCAGTTGCTTTTCTGAGCATACAAGTCAGTACTGACACTTACTGTGGGGCAGCACAGCTATTCAGGACATGTAGGGTCCTGATGGCCCATCCTGCTTCTACATTGACCCAAAATTTTCCTCTTAGGACTGTGATCTGCAACATCTGCCATGCAGATCGGCAGACATTCTTGAGAGAGGTGGACAGAATGTAACTATCCTACAGAAGAAACTGTTCTATCTACAGAGTTCAATAAAGGATGTATTTTTAAAAAATATTTTTAAACTTGAAGGATGAAAAATGTCCTGTGAAGTTCTGCAGTGTGCTCTTGCACCAAAACTCCTATCCTATGGTACAGTCAGAGCTTTTGACTGGAAAAGAAAATACAATTTTTCTAAATGGTAGAGATTCTCCACCACAGAATCTATGTTGGATGAATTGCTCTACTTAGCCTGAAAATATCCTCTGTCCTTGTGTAGGAGCAATAGAGTTGACAGTCTGACTCCATTCAATCAACAGCAAGTGGGACTTCAGCCCTGTTTTCTAAATGCCCCATGCTCATCTGCCTGGAAAATAACAGTGAACATGTATGATCAGCCTCCAAAGCCAGATGACAGCAGGAGCCACTCCTGCAATGTTAGTGCTATACCAGCTAACCTCACTAGTGAAGGCAGGAGTGCTGAAAGATGGTAAAGCACTGGACAAAGCCTGCACAGCCTGCTCTGCTGCCAGAGGGGTTACAAAATGCCAGGAAGCAAAGAGGCTTCTGCGCCTGGTGGTTACAAAATGCTTCAGGAAGAACCATCCCATAGAGTCAGAGGCACAGCTCTCCAAGCACTGTCATGTAGGTACTCCCACAGAAGAGACACTTCTCTTCCCTATAGCAGAGAAAGAAAAAGAGAACACCACTTACATGCACCTTTCTAATAGGAAATGCCTTCTGCCTACAGAACATTAAGTTTCCTCTAGAAAGAAAATGTTTTCTGTGTTCATCATTAAGCCTAATTTGCAAGGCTGAAGACACCTGAAAGGCAAAGGCTGTACACTGCCAATAAATCACTCGATTTTTCCCTCTCCAGAATTCTAGACCTACCAGGAGATGAGGAATATTGAAAAATAATCAGGCAATGGCTACAGGAAATGATCCAATAGATCACCATTACCTCTCTACCTGGCTGGCTGGAGAGTTTAAATCCAAACCCTTGAGCTTTGCCTGGCAAAGAGTTTCCCCTTAAAGGCCTGGACCAGCAACACCAGCAGATCAGCCAGAGCTGGAGAAGGTGTTTTTGCTAACAGATGATAGCAGCATTGCTGATCCAATTTAAGCTGTGGAGCAGGGTGTTGAGATGAGGTCCCCTTGAGGAAAATATATTTAGAATAGGCATAGAGTGTTCTATAAATAGTTGAGATGGCCAAATTCAGCATTCAAGAAGGCTTTAGGGGTTTGCAGTGTGTTCCTACTGCCCCCCTAATTAGTTGAAATGTGAAGGGATTTCAAGGAATCCCATTAGCCAACGTCATACGACATACACTACTCTGGCACAAAGCTTTCATCCCAAGTTTCAACAGCCTAAATGCAAGCTGAGAGAACCACATATACGTACAACAGAAGCAGGCACTCCAGCTCAGCAAACATGAAAGTGCAAACCCAAAGAATATTAAGTCTGGTACTTGATCCAGGTACTTAAGATAATAGTACCAGTGGGCCATTCGAGTTCTCTTCTTTCCATCTCAGTATCAGGACCACCTGAGAGGAGGAGGGAACAGGGGTTACAAATAACCTTATGAATAGAAGCCCTGTGGAGCTGTCAGTAAAGACCAAACCCAGAACCTATAGGGTCAAACACAAAAAAATGTATTTTAGCTGAAGGACCAGCTCTCATAGCATCAAAGAAGGTTCACTGATCTTTAAGAAGTCTCTTGCTGCTACCAGGCAAAACACACAATTTGCAGGCATCCCTTGTGTGACACTTTCTTTTGAAAAGTTTGCTTGGCAAGCTGGTATTTTGCTAAGTAAAAAGACTGATGTTCAGTTACCACTTTTGCCTATAGCACCTTAAAGGAGTTCTGTTTTCCTAGCTGTGTAAGCAGTTTAAGGCCGTCCAAAGCTATACGATCTGGCATTGTAACAGTAAGTGTGCACAAGCATGAGAAAAGCAAGGAATGTTAGAATTAGGAGCAGCACCTCTAGGCCAAGCTTGCTGGTTAGTTCAGAGTAACACGGTGAGCAAATGAGTTCTACAGGGAGAAGTTCATTGCATTGTTGTTCATTCAGTGACAGGAAAATAGGATTTATTTCTACTCCAAGCACTGTGATACAAGGAGAATAAAGACAGAGAAAAGAGATTTTACTTTTACATAACACCTACATTTGGGATACATTCCTGAATGAAGTGGGACGCTGATGCACATGACACAGAGATTGTTTTTCCCATTTAAAGAAAAAAAAAAAAGCAATGCAGAGATGCTCTTCATCCATTACAGAATTTCAGATGAAGTGATTTCATGACCACTGCAGTGCATGCCGCGATCTGCTGCTATTTCATGATCAGCTTTATGTAAATAAGGAGGAACACACAGACTTGCCTTTGAAGAAACTTACCACAACAAAATATCACACAAAAACTTGTAACACAGGCATTTCCTAATTTTTGCTTCCTTCTTGAAGCCTTCTTTCCTGATCCCTTAGACATGCAACCATTGCCATCAAAAGGAAATGTAAGCAAAGACAGTCACTGCATTAAGGGACTTTTTGCTGCACAGGAACTAGAGAGAGGTCAAAAGAGCAGAAGGGTGCTCAGAAAGGCTCCATGGAAGAGGATCTGCAGAACCGTGCAAGCAGCAGAAGCATATCATGGGAGTGCTCCTGGGAGCCAAGCCAGACCTAGGCACTAGCTCTGCACTGCTCCTCTTCTCCATCTTGGACCCCAGCATCTGCAGTAGCTTTACCAATGTTCCACATCAGCCTGCTGGGGAGGACACGGTCCACACAGTGCGCTACCTTACTTTTTTCCTTGACCCCTGCATCACTCACTCCTCCTGCACAGCCTGCAAGGCTCCCTGTAAGCTGCTGGGACCATGAGTTACTGTAACATCCCTGTCTTTGCAGGCTTCCTGTGTCAGGAAGGGTTTGCTAGTTGGCTCAGAAAGCTAATGTGGCCCCTCACAGACCATCTGCAACTTCTTAAGATCACAAATGTATTCTTTACATCACCAGCACCCGAGGCAAGCAAGAGGCTACTAAACCATGAAGATACTGTGGCCAGGCTGCCAAAGACCTTTAAGGGCATGATGATCCCCAGACATGTGTAAATGATGCATACAAGCTTACCCACAGGGTAGACAGCCAGGAGCTTGCCCCCTCTCTCCAGAAGCAAAAGACCCCAGATTAACGACAAGGGACTGGCCGCAGCCCACAGGCAGCTGCGCAGTGCAACTCAGCAAGTAAAGGTGATGTTTGCTGCTCCTCATTACCGAGCTTCCCTGCTCACCTCTTGATTTTGCCATCTAATCTGATTTGAGAAGAAGCACAAGTCTGTGTAACATCAGCTGTTAAAAATAGCTGCAGCACAGAATAAAACCCCCTGGTACCTGCCCTTCAGCCCCACACTGGAGTTCAGAAGATGCCAGAGGACTCTCTCCAACCCTGCTCAAAGACCCAAAGCACTGTGGGTTCAGCCTAGGGACAGAGCGCCGTCTGTGAAGGATCAGAAGAACTGGGACACTCGGATTCTTTACATACTTCAACATGTGCACATAGACAGAAGGGAGGGGAAGAACTCGACAAAATCAGAAGTGTCCTTCTCCCAGCTCCTCTCTCCTTCATGTACCAGGAGAAAGCCTGCAGAATTAAAATTGAGATTTTTCTCTAGAGAAACCCAACACCCAAGCCGGATTTCTTATTGATATCTTCTTCCCCCTGTTCCTTCTTACTTTGCAGGTAACTTAATCTCCACAAAACAAGAGGCCTGGATGCTCATTTCCTTGATCAATAGCAATGGTGTGGTGTTCTGGCACTGATCATCAGCTGACCTTGCATTTAAACCCTGCCCTCTCCAAACCATTAGCTTGTGCTCTAGCAGAAGTCTCCTGTTACTCGCAGCCACTCCTGCACAGACTTGACTATTGTCTTCAGCAACGTTTTTTAGTAATCATATTGAATGAAAGTGAGCATCGTGCTGCTGCTTTCGCACCCCTAGCACCTAGGAAGAAACATAGATACATAGCCCTCATAAGAGAAATCAGAAAGTCCCCACTGACATCAATAGGGCTGTATGTTTAAACTCCCCAGTAGACTCATCCGAGGCGCTGGGACAAGTGAACTCCCACACAGAGAAGCTCTCCAGAGGAGTTCCATGAAGGAATCACACCTCTGAGGAGACCAGAAGTGCTGGGAATTGCTTTTGATTCAACAGATGTGATTTGCCCTCATTTTTTCAGCACTTCCAGCAAGAAGCAGCACAGAGCCCTTTTAGGGAAGCTTGCCCTGTGGCACTGCATGCCCCAGCTCCAGGCATGTTTTCTGGGATATACAGAAATGCATCACTGGGAAACTAACCACTCTGTGGGGATGCAGAGCCTGAGCCCAGGATCTAAGACAAGCTGTGCCCACATGCGTTTGGAAGGAGCTGACATAACTGCTGTCTAAGGCAGGGGTCATGCCCATTCATTTCACCAGGGTGGCCAAAACCCACTACACTAGGTGTATGCCCCCCCCATGCCCCCTGGCAGCCTAGGGAGAAGACATGCAGAAGGGATCTTCCCTATATAGGTGATCTCTTCTATAGGGAAGGCTAGGAATCACCCATATGCACCACTGCCTCCCTCCTTTCTGCTGCTTAATCCTTCCGCAGGACCCAGCATAGTCAGAGCTCTTGATTTTTCCTTCCAGGTCTACACAGTTTGAATGCATAACCTTGGCCGTGCCTTTTTTTTTTTTTTTTTTTCCCTTCTGTATAAAATCACTATGCTCCTGTAAGCCCCAAAAGCTAAGGAAGTTTGACCTCCTGGATGCTCAGAAAAGTGCTTGGAATTGCTCAGATGGCACTAACCACACACCAGATGTTATTAGCAGAGAACTCACGATAAATCCTGGGATCCTCTGCTTTGGCTTACTCTTGACTGCTATAAGAAACACATGAAACCCCAGGCTAGTTAAAAACCAAAAAGCTTTTGTCATTTTTCGTAAAGACACTAGACAGGCACTCTGCGGTTCCTTGACAGTTCTGCTGCAAATAGCAGATCCTGCAGAATAGGAATGTTGTTCAAAGGAAAGATCCCCCTGCAGAGGTCTCCCAGCTATGCCTCAGTGACATGTGTTGAATTTCAGGGGCTTCTTTAAGACAGGATGGGAGGCCGGCTCTGATGCAGCTGGGTTGCACTGATTCTTCTGTTTCCCTTGGTAATAGCAAATCTATTTATGAGCAGCTCAAGTTTTTGTTATGCAGAAGAACTGAGAGAGTCAGCTCTTTAGGAGAGTCTTGAGTTACAAAGCACATTTTGAGAGGACTTGGGGGAAGCAGGCGCGAGTGGGAGCAGAGTGGGGAGACTCAACCCTCTGACACCAGTTTAGTCAAACACAGGAGGCAAGTGAAGGAAGCTGCTCTTTTCGGGCTGATACACCAGTGTCCTACTGCTTCTGCTCCTTTTAGAAATCTTGTGACATGGTGACAGAACACACTGCAGGGAGTCAGACCCCCTTGTAAAAGAAATCAGCTTCTTCCTCCAAAGTCCTCTTCAAAACCAATCTTAAAAGTAGTGTCCCAGTTTTTTTCCAGTTCTCATGTGCCCCAATAGAAGCCACCCAGTCAGCTGAAATCCTGTATGCCATTGAAGAGGGGCATTTCACAGTGCAAGGGGTAAAAAGCAAAAAAAACCCGACAAACTCAAACCGGAATGAAAATGGAAAAGGCCCAGACTCAAAGAGTGTGCCTGTACATCAAAGGGTGGTGCTGTCACAAGCACCCAAACCCACCGTGGCACCAAAATCAGCAGCGGTGTTATTGTAGTGACCTGCTTGGATAAAGTACCAGGTCTCAGAGACCAGCATAGCAGGGCTAGACTGCTTCAAGAGATGGAGCCAGCACTTGCACAGGGAGCTCCTGCATCACTGTGCATCTCTGCTTTGGATAGTGAGGAGTTTAAGAGCCACCCTCCAAACTGATGTTGGGTTGGGTTTCCAGCCTGCCAGTTTGCTTATCCAACGGACTTACTCCAGAGTCGTATTAGCCAAACTAAGAAGAGTGTCTGAAAGCTGAAAGCCTACAATGAATATGAAGTGGAAGTGAAAGAGGTGCTTTAGAGCAGGGGTCCTCAAACTACAGCCCTCGGGCTGGAAACAGCCCCCCAGGGTCCTCAATCCAGCCCCCCAGTATTTACAGAACCCCCCACCCCCCCCGCTGGGGGTTGAGGGGGGGAAACCAAGCAGCCGCAGATGACTGCCTGCCACTTAATCTGCTCGCCAGCCCCCTGGTTCAAAAGTTTGAGGACCCCTGCTTTAGAGCCTGAATAATATGGGTGATAAGGTCTGAGAGCAGCTGACAAGCAGAACAGAGGAAGAGGCTACAGAAAGAATACTTATAAGAACAGCTTGCCGTTACACCCTGCTTAACACTGTCCATACGGTGTCCATATTTTTGAGTGTGTTTAACACATAAAATTCCCTTTAGAAATGGCACAAGATGCCATTTACCCTAGAATTGCAATCCCAGAGATAAAATCTGCCAGGGGACAGATTGCTTTATCAGTTCTGCCCTCTGGGACTGAGAGTACATATTTGGCAAGGGCTACACGAGGTCTAGATGGGCCATTTCTGCTCACACCCCTACAGAGCACCGCTAAGTATTGAGTAAGATGTTAGACGGAGGAGACTCACCAGGATTCCTCTCCTGGATCTGCTTACAAGGTAACAACAGTGGGCACAAACCAGGTTGAGCTTCTTGAGTGCTAATGAGCAGCTCCTCGCAGAAAAATCTGCTCTGCCCTTGTTTTCCTATCCACTTCTCTGTCACTGTGTTCTTTACAAAAGCCTAACAACCTCGGTGTGGTACGTAACACGTCCATCTATCCTAGCACCCCATCTCAGACGACTGCTGCTGACTGCTTGCAGGGGAAGAGCATAAGAGCAAGTACAGCATAATAACTTTTTCCAATCTTCAAGCAAGTTTCTGGCTTTGGGATTTCCCAAACCAGAGGCAGTATTTGCACCTTTGCCTTTAACAGCACCAATGGACTTACCTGCTGGGAATGTCTCTCATTGCTTTCTAAATCATTTATATTGTTTGTATGTCAGTGCCTCGCAGCACTGTGTTTCACAAAGTACATGCTGTGTCAAAAAGGATTTCCTTTTGCTGGCTTGCTAGAAAACAAAGAAACTCACCTAACCATGGCACCTTCCACAGATCATTCAAGATTTTATATGGCTTAGTCAGTCACCTTCCATGTTGAAAAGGACAACTTAAACTTCAAATACCCAACTGTCCTTCTCAGCACTTGCATGGGCTCTAGTATTACTACACTCCATGTGAAATGAGGCGATCAACACTGCATGTCACATGAAAAGGTGACCTCTGTGTGGATGTCTTCACAGTCCTCTGGGAAATACCTCAGCAGCCCTGCTTGCTAAATTAGCCCCACTCCACTGCTGGGTTGCTTAATGTAATGGCCTTCTCCTCCCCAGAATTTAATATCACCTTCAGGATATTTCCCCCAAAGAACCCAACACCAATCCCACCACTTTACAAAGGGCGTTCACTGGAAAAGAACTGTGGAAGTAAGACAGGGGAAGGTTTTGGAGGCTGCACAGGAAAAAAAAGTCCCCAGCCTCCCTCAAGCTCTCATCCCAATCTGACTAGTCAGCACCAGGTGCCTCTTGCAGAAGACACGTGGCAGCCCTCCAGCGATGAGCAAAGCCGTTCCCTTCCAGACCCGGGAACACATTCTCCTCTCGCTCCAAGTCAGCCAGAGGGGCACGTGTACCTATCGGGCAGAACTTGACTCCAAGGTTGCAAAAGCACTTTGGGCTCCTCTGGGATGGTTTTCTGTTCTCTACTTCTATCTGGTGTCCATTTGCCTGTACTGAAATGGCTAAGTTACTACACCACTTTATGCTCTGGTGCCAGCCAGGGGGCTATACCCAGAGGAATGCCACCACACCCTCACATTCTGTAAATAACACAAGAACCTCAATTATAAAGGCACTTTGAGCTGTTCTGCCAAGCCTTCTGCTTACGGTTACCCAACACACTGGAAATTCTCTCTTTAGCTGCATAACTACCAGGTTGTTTTCTGTTCCCATAGCACAGTTTTCTACAAAGGTAAGTCACAGCCAGAGCAAATCACAGCACTATTCTTTTTGAACTGGGCTTGAATCAACACTGCCCATCCTCAGTGCCTGTCTATTCTGTAATAAGAGCTCTACCTCACTGTCGAGCAGCAGGATATTTGTCCTTGACTCAAAAATTCTTCACTGTATCATCCAGCAAAGCTAAAACTTACATGTAGAGTATACATAGCAACAAACACCTGTCAGAGGGCTGATAGATAGACACAGCTGAATTCAATCTTATGTTCTTGATTTTCCCTTAAAATGTGTAAAACTTGGCTCCTGGGGTCAATGACATAATCAGAATGGCATCCCCTTCAATCACTTTCATTCTCTTCATCTACCAATGACTATATCTATTTAGCTTTACACCAAGGGACTGGTCAGAAAAAGGGGGAATGAAGGATGACTCTAGGAAACCAGCCAAGCCCCAAGAGAGTGCTGGACACAGAGGAAATCCATTCTGTGAGTGCAGAAAGACAGTAAATGTCTTCAGAAGCTTTCTGAGGCAACGGTGGGGAAGACAACATGAGGCAAATCCTCTCTGCAGCCCCCATAATTCACTGGACTCCATTCATACAGCTCTGGCCCCTTTGACAGATTCTATGTCCAAGACAGATAGACCAAATACCACTGAGACACCCAATGACAGAACCAGACTATCACTTTGCTCTGTCTTTGCAGATGAGCGTGGATTTGACTAGCAAAATGAGGCAAGGAATGCAGATTCTTGGTCAGAAAGCACTGAAATAAAAAAGGCGTAACGAATACAATACATCTGAGATCATGAAGCTAAGAGCAAGCTTTCCTGCAATACTAACCAACTTCCCACCCACTACTGAGAACATTGCCAAAGCCATGCAGAGCCAGGCCAAGTCACCTACATAAAATATATTGGTTACGGCCCCATGTACAGCATCAGCTGTATGAAAAGTGCTGGCTGGATTTGACATTCATGCAGAATTCCTCTTCATCCACATTGTCAGGGGCAGAAGTTACAGACCAGACTTTCTGCTAGCAGAAAACAGAGCAGCTCAACTGAAGTGAATGGAAACACCAGGCAGAAATCTCAAGAGCATTCCTCCTCCCTTCCCACAGGAGACAGAAGAAAACCTAAGCCCTCCAAACCTGCCTGCCCATGTCCCACTGCTCCTACCATCCTGCCCCGGATTCATCTTGCAGACATCATATTGACACTGCACAAAAGCCAGCAGAAGCTTCCAACAGGGACTGTAGTCCCTAAATTCTCAGATTTTATAGTAGTCCCTAAATTCTCAGATTTTATAGTCATTTATGTGCAGCTGAGCACTGTTATCTGCTAAAGATCATAGCAGGAAGCACTGTGCGGATTTGCTCTCCATCGAGCACCAAGCCCATGGCCCCAGCAGCTGTCAAGGATCTCTTATCCCTGCAGCACAGGCAGCAGCCAGGAAGCGCAGAAACTGGAACAATTTCAGTAGAAGAGAAAGGGAAAGTCAACCACTGCTACAGCAGAGCAGAACCTGGGCCGCCTTGTGTGAAGGCACAGAGTATAATGCCACCGCCACTCTGCAGGGCTTCCAAAGGTGAAAGGCACTATTACCTTAAGAAAGCAACAGTAAGAAGCCATATAGCCAAGTGGCCCTGCACAATCCAGATATTGCAACTGCCCTCCTTCCCATGTAAGGTGTGAATTGCCTGGTGGTAAGGAGGAGCTGGTGGAGCTCAGGGGCAGGTGCTGGCAGTGCTCACATGTAGCTGATTCCCTGTAAGCAACTGTAGTGAGATGAGGGCTGTATTTTTGGAGCAGTTCTCTCTTACCAGGAACAGGGCTTGAAAAGCTAGTAACAGTACAGCCATGAAGCACTCACAGCCCTTTGCACAGGACTCTCACCCCATTTTGCCTGCTCTGCTCACTCAGAAGTTCCAGGAGACCAGCCCCACATCTGTTGCAAAGCCTACTTGTGCTTACTTGCCATGAAACAGAGCCTCACACTCATTTATTTAGAGCAGGCCTAATGATTTCTCAGCTTATCAGGATGATACTTACATTGCGAGGTGAAGGAGAGAAGAGAAAGCACAATTGTTGCTGATCAAATAGAAAATTCACGAAGTATGTTTCAGGAAGCCATTCACTCCAGTAGCCTAGTCCCAGTGTCCTTTCTCATCTAAAAACCTAGTGGAATATGGACATAAGCAAGATTTGGGTCCAGAGAACTGTCAGAAACTTATGCAAAAGACCTCATGGAGTAGGACCTCGAAGTCCTCTTGTAATGGAAAACTGATGACAATCAAAGCTTATTCTTCAAATCACATCTCCAGTCAGGGCTGCTTCACCCTGGTAACTCTGAAAAGCTCAGGGGAGCAGGACTGTCTACCAATCCCCCCAAGTTTTAGGAGGCAGTGCCCCAACCCAAACATCCATGAAGTAAGAGACAGGCCATGAAATCATAGCAGTACCTCAAATTTAATTTTCTCCAGATATTTCTGCAGGGAGGACCAGAGGAAAGGCAGCTACCTCTGAAAGTCAACCCAATAATGTAGTAAGTTTAGATAGTTTACTTAGCTTTCCCCTGAAAACATGAGAACTAGAAATGCCCTCTTTACATTCTGCTTTATTTAACAGAGAACCTCACACTATTCCAGTAATACACTTTATGGAACACCACAGTGTACTGGTAGACGCTGTCCTATCAGGTCTGTTGTATTTGAAGTTCCTCTCAAAAATTTGACTACTTTTTAAATTGTCTTACACAGTGCATAATCTTGAATTTTAATTATACAAATTCCCTAATATAGCTGTAGCAATAATGAAAAACGTTAAAAAGCTTTGTTCACCAGTACTGATAAAGAAGTTAGGCTTAGAAGAGGGAGGTACATGGAGAATACAGACCTTTCAAATGAATTCAGCATTTTATCGATGTTGCTGTGAAAACACTTTGTAAAATTTCCCTGTGGATGTTCAGCTCCTGCAGGGCTTGCTATCCCTTGCATGAAAACACTTCCCAGCACAACAGGAATAAGCTCCATCTGAATACAGTCCTGCTACACAGAAAGCAACGACTAACAATGTCCTCACTAGTTTCCCACTGACAGCTGCCCCCCTACCTTGAGATTAACAGACAAACAAAGATTACAAAATTTGTTAACACGGTCTGTAGAACTAATCACACAAGGTAGAAGGAATATGAAGGTGTGAGTTGGCCTTTCAACAAGGATGTTCGTCCCTGCAGTCAGACAAAGCTGATGTACAGCTTGTGCCCAGAAGACACCTGAGGACAATCCTACTTATTTCTCCCTGGCTGCTCTTGGGGAAGGGGCTGGCAGAGACAGAGAAGTACTGATTTGTAGCTGAAGTCAATCAGCCACGTGGCAGACGTCGTACACCGAGCTGCACTGCCTTTCTGGCTGGGGTCGTTCTACTTGTGCCTACATACACCTACCTTGGATGACCGTACACCTACCTTGGATGACCAGCTGGGCCCAGACCTGGGGCCCCAATGAGCTCTTCTATCTAAATACATGCTGCTCTGCTCCCCCTGGCTCACAAAGCAACCCCCCAGGAGGAATGTTGCCCTCAGGCAAAAAGACCTCTCAGATGCGCTTCCCCACCAGGGGTGGGAGGTGTCATGCTGAATGGGGTTTGGGGCACTTCCAAGCCGAACTCAGCCAGCAGCCAGCCCTTACACACACACACAGCCCACAGGAGGGCAAACGCTTGTGACTCCCAAGGAGCCAACATTTGCTTGAGCTCTGCTGTGTCACTGGCATTCTCTGCCTATAGGTAGGGGCACCACTAGGAGGACCCTGTAGAGTTGGTTGCTACACCACAATTGCCCCTGACCCAAATTCTATTCTGAGTACTCAGAAATCAAGCAAGAAATATGCCACAGAACATCGGGTTTAAGGAAGAAGCACTGTGTTACCCCTTCGCAGAAAGATGGCTCATGAAATCACGATGCTGCTTCTCTTTGCTTTCCCAAGCTTGGGACATCCTACTTTGCTGCTGGTTCTTTAGATCATAACATTGAGCTTGAAATCTCATTTCAAGCTTTACCGCCAGTTACCCAGCCAACCTGAACAAGAAGACGGGAGACATTCGCCCTTGCTGTAGGCGTGCTCTCTGTCCTGCTGACGGGATCCCCGACGTTCAGCAGAACAGATCCCTGCAATCGTCCCCTCTGACAGCAGATGGCACGAATGCATCAGCAGCGCTCGGCACGCCGATGGGGTTTGCCAGCAGAGAGAAGAAGAACCGTTCAAAACAAAAGGCGACAGTTCTCACACTGCGGTACGGGCACGGGAAGAAGCCACAGGCAGGCAGACGGACATTTTTCCTCGTCACCTGCGAGGATTCACAGTGAAGAGGAAGCCAGCTCTGACACAATTATTGCTATGAGCGGCAAGAGACCCCCAGTACTAGGTTATCTTCTATCAAAGCAGACTCGGTACATAATTTACATCCAGTGTATGTCAGAAGTCCTCTGATAGTATACAACGAGGTGGGAGTGAGATGCAAGTTTAAGAGAGGATAAGCCAGAAGACAGACCCCAAACCTGTCTACAAATCCTATTTAATGCCAGATTTCCAGATAGTGACAATGGAAGGGAAAGGCCAGCATTTTGTGCAAGCCATCTGTACAGGGCTCCTTTTGTGTCATTTCTCTTTGATTATTTATGCCACTTTACACAGCAGCGTAACTGAGCAGACAGTGTGCATCATGGCTTCAAAGCAGAACAATTGCTGTTTATAGAAGCACTGTTACGAACTTATTGCTAATGCATTTTAATGAGTTACAAAAAGAGCAGTGCTCTGAATGAATCATTGCAGGTAAATTTAGTTCAAAATTTAGACTTTCTATTTCTTCATCGAAAAGCAAGCAAACTTACAGCAAGCACACACCTGCACACAGGCAGTGGGGCAGTTCCTATATTCAAAGGTACTTCAATTTAAGGACAGAGCCCTCCAGTGACTGGGACTAAAGGTGAAAACAATACCCAACTAATCAGTTTCTCTTATTTTCATTCTCAGAACAGAGTGAATACAACAAAATTAGTCTGGGAGCATTCAAAATTCAATGCAAAGGGGGACATCTAGGAATGTACATACGTCTATAATATGTATTTGAAAAGCAGGACTGGAATTTTGGAGCTGTTCCAGGACAATAAATGGACAGTCTCCTGGGAGATGGGGGAGGGAAAGACACCCATTAAGAAAAAGAAAAAAAAAACCACCAAATGGGTGTTCTTGTAAAGTGGCATTTGCACATTTTAATCCTGTGTATAAAATTTCTGAACTAAATAAATGTAAAATGGACCTAAATAGCAGAGACATTTGGAAGCCAAAACTAGCTTCTTACTCAAAGAAATTTTATTCCTATTTTGTCAGCATGACTCCTCAGAGATTCAAGATACAGACCTTCTGCAGTGAGCAATATGCTGTAGAATAGGTAGGAGGTTACAGCATGACTCCACTGGTAGTACTGAGATCCATCAAACTGTCCGTGTGTCAGCTGAGTTATGGGCAAGGAAAGAAACAAGTCCAGAGTGGTTAGTGGGTGCACTTAATGCACCCTTAGATGTGTGTGCTTTAACACAGACAGTTGTGAACATCTGGCAGTGTGTAACACAGCTGGGATTGAGGGAACATCAAAGGAACAAAACCACATATCCTTTGAGTTTACAGAAATAGCAAACTAGCTACCGCAAGCAATGTGTTAGTAATGCTGCCACCACACACATTATAACACTGTGCCAAGCAACAGCAATCAGCTCTCAGGGGATGCTGGGTGTCTCCTACAAACGCTTCTGAAGCTGCATTTAAATAGCTATTGTCACACCCACACCTTAGCTGTAAGCCAGCAGAAACCTTAACAGATGACACAAACACATATTTCTCATTAGCAGACTTACCCCAGAACACTCCCTACCCTGAAAGCCCTGTTTGAAACCCCTGAAAACCTTATGGGAGATACTGCTGGATACCTCTCTTGCTGGCTCAAGAAAAACAACCAGAAGCAACCCACCAGTGAGCCCGCTTCAAGCTCCAGAACTGGTTTTCAGGTATTGGAGCATAACCCCTGGACAACACTCCATATGGCATATGTTCACTGATGCTTCAAAGCCGGACGCAGGGTGTCCTGTCATGTTCTTGTGTGTTGCCCTGATCTGTCTATCCCCCCCAACTCAATCAGGAGTCTGGAAAACAGGGAGGCGGATGGGTAACACTGAATGTCCATACCCATTTTCACATTCCATCCCAGTTAAAAGGAAAGGGGTGGTGTGTAGGGCACGTCTGCCAGCCCCAGCAGTGTGAGGGGCAGATCACTTGTTGCAAGGCGGATGGGTAGTTTACAGACCACAGGAGGAAATCTTCTCCTTTGGGGAAGTCAGAGTAGCAAGGATGATAAAGGTCCTGAGGGAAGGCACACACCTGCAAAATAGCAGGGGAACAAGAACAAGTCAATGAAGTGGCAAACAAGAGCCCCACATGGCCACAAAGCTTGCACAGTCCCCGAGGAATAATTGTTGAATCCAGTGGAGCGTTTAAAGTAAATTTGTGGCAATTCAGAAGGCACACAAGAGTTGTAAGCATTGAACAGCAACACCCACTCACATGCTCCCTGACTGTTGCTCACTCTAACAAGGATGAGCTGGGTACGCAGCAGAGGGGAAGGAGCCAGAGCCTCCGCAATTCAGTCATGCTTTCGAAAGCCCACAGTATTTCAGCTCAGAGGCCTGAGACCAGTGTTTGTGTAACAGAAGAAACAAATGTGGAAACAAGTGAAGCGAAGACTGCTTAAGGCAGGGAAGAAACACAGGAATTGGCCTTCAGGGGAGCCTGTGTTGCTAAAGAGCAATCGCTTGATTGCATGAAGGACGAATGCTGGGAGATAGCTGGCTCTCTTGCCTACTTGAGATGCTCAGCACATAAACAGCCCTGGTTCAGTGAGCCCCCAAACCACAGCTGCATTCCCCCCACCAACGGCTTAAGTGACAGCAGCCTCTCTCCCTTCTGCTCAGCCAGCTGAGCTGACCTGAATACATAGCCACCATGCAAGCTTCGTATCCCTTGCAAGTTGAAGCACTCTTCCTGCTTCTCCCAGCGTGCCAGCTAGATCAGGGGCTGCTCTGCCAACCCTTGTGTTCAAAACCTGTAGCAGGAGCTCCTGTATGGACTTGGCCCACAGAAACACGGAAGAAACACTGAGTTCATTGCTACCTTTGCCCCCCAGCTACAGGCCGCCACGGTGCCTTTTTGGACTTCCTTCCCCTGCTCAGAAACAAACCTGGAATTCTCACAGCATCATCTACTGGCTCCAGAAGCTGCAGCTTTGATGAGAACTTAAAATTTAAAATCACTCTTGATTAAGAACAGAAACAAAAAAATTTAATTATGAGCTGGCACCACTGCAAGGCACTCAACTGATATTTTGCCCCCTGCACTGCGGAATGGCAGGGGCATGCCACAACTGCTAGCGACTTGTACCAGCTCAGGTGTAAACCACTTGGCCCCTGACTGCTCAGGGCAGAGCTGGAAAGCCAGCCCCTCTGCTGCCCTGACAGCAGCACGGCATGCCTGCAGCCTCCGGGACAACAGGGGAAGAAATTTTTTACCTCTTCTCTGTTGCTTCAGATGTCTGTCTTCACACACCATCCCACCAACTGCCCTGTGGTCACTCATGTGCACCCTGCAAGGTCCCACATGTGCTGCGCAGGCAAGGGCTGGGGCAGGCAGCCACACACTGTGGGCTACATGTATGCTCTTTCCCTGTTTTACTGTCTTTTAGAAGCTGTGAAGTTGAAAGTGGGAGAAAAGGGATCAATAGATAGAGGAGTTGCAATCTCTTGTGAGTTATCTTAAGAGCTTGGCTTTCAGCTATTTTCAGCAAATTAGTGTGGGCTCTTACACACTTAATTCTGCTCTCTGTGAGGTGAAAGCAGGACCACTGCCAGCTCTGTGACTCATACAACCACAGGGAAACAAACACAAAACGAGCCTCCTGCTTGCTCTTTCCCAGGGCTTAATCACACCCTTCGTAACTATTTGATGTGCCTGCTCCAGCGCATCCCCAGTTGCAGAACAAGAAGCAGGGCTGGGGCTGGTCTTAGACAGCTCTTGCACAGAATTGCTGGCAGAATTTGAGCCAGATCCCAAACTTCCCAGTGAACAGAGAAGAAAATTGAGACCTGTCTGCACTTTTGAGACAGTAGTTACCAATGGCCCCTGCCAGCTGAGCAGTTAATAACTGTTATGTCTTGTTAAAAACCATTTTTGGCTATGACACAGAAGAAAATCCATACTCATCCATCACCTCCACGTACCAACATAACAGACACCTACAGACCTGTGCCTCCCAAAGCCTCTAAATCCTGAGCCACAGACAAGTGTTTGTATTGCATTCAGGGCCTGACACTAAGCAAAGATGTGTTGGAATTGCTTGACAAGTGTTCGATACTCAGCATTCAGCCATATTGCAAATTCTTGCCTTCTGCAACATTTTTTTTCCTGAAGACCCCACTTTCTAGAGGGGTAAAAGTCTCAGCTTAAATTTATGAAAAGAAATAAGCAATTCCTATCCATCACAGCTGCAAATACCTGAACATACCCTGAAGGAGATGTGGCTCAGAAAAACTTAAAAAGCTGAAGAAAACAGAATAGAAATGAAAATACAAGAGCTT
>JAVJGJ010000003.1:15645908-15679395 GCA_035590215.1 Microhierax caerulescens | reverse complement strand
AACAAAGTTTTGAACACGATGCTCCTTGAGACCACTCATTTTTCCTTCCCCATCTATGTGCACACAGGGAGCCAAGAGCCTCACTGCCTCGCTATTTCTGGATGTGGGCAGACCCTCCTCTGCTTTTGCCATTGAAGATGTCTGACATATCAGACAGGCCAGCTCCTGGCATTTGGTTACCTTCCAGGCTCTCTGTTTAGCTTCCATCCAGTGATAGCAGATGCCTGCCAAGAAACTTAGTTGTCAAGGAGAGCTCTTTCCAACAACAGTTAGGTAGAAACTATGTTATTATCAAGAGTAGCACATCTCCAAGGTAGAGCACTCAGGTTAACTGCCTGCTAGCTCTACTTCAGTTGAAATACAGGCTCAGAAACAGGGGAGAAAGCCAAAATGGAGTTGGCAGCATAACCAAGCACCGGAGTTCCTAATTTCACTTACATACAGGATGCTTTGAAGGCAATGCAGAGGTCACCAAAGAGGGCTGTGCTCCTCCTACTGCCATGGTTCAGCTTCTCCCTCACTCTCCCACACTGATTTTACACTCCAAATTCAACCTAAAATGCAAAGAAACAGATCCTAGCTTTTCACTAACGTTGACTGTGTCTCCTCTGGGAACTGCATATTTCAGGTGGCAATATTTAACCTAGAAACAGAGGAAAGCAGAAGCACTTATATGGAGAAAAAGAACAGGACCAGACAGGTGGGTCAGGACCGGTGCTCAGCAGAGGGCTGGCAGGCGCTTCCTAATGAAAGATGTAGCTGAAGGGCACGCAAAGAGTTTCACTCCATTGATGCAATTCTCTCGCTCCTGCTGCATGCTTCCTCCCAGCCCTAGCAGAGGACAGATCTCAAGGGCAGTAAGAACTGCTTTTTTATTTGCCTCTGCCTTCACCAATTACAGCTTCTATTTTCTCTGTTTCCCTCTTCAGAGTCCGGGTTAACTAGAAGGGAGAAATTTGCCACATTCACCCCTCTTACACTACAAATAAAGCTAGCTCACAGCAGCATTACTAGCTACCAAAAACTTCATCAGCAGTGAAAAAGCAGCCAGGAAACAGCAGCCAGAAACAAAGAGTGCATGTGGGTAATTAGGAAGAGTTACCCTGCATGGAATCTTCAAAACCAGCCAGAAATAAAGCAGTTGCGGGAAAGCAAGATATTTGCAAAACTACCAGGTGTCAGCTGATCTAATTACCTGAAATGACAGCTCCTGACAGCATAAAGCTAATCTTTCATCTCTTGAGAGGAATTTCAAAGGTAGGAGACATTTCCTGGCATGGGGAAAAAGCTGAGCTGGGAATTCAGGTTATAAGGCACACAACAGAGTGGGAGCCATTTTAAAGTCCACAAGCACTTACTACAACACATAGCTTTATTTGGTGCAGCCTCTTCCATACAAAACATGTAAAAATAGCAACTGGTGAGAAATGAAAATCAGAGATAGCGAGCCTGTGCCAGAGACATTTAAAGGGAACGATGATATGATGCTATGGCTTCAAGCAGTGATTTAAGACTCCATAATTAATTATTTTCTCTACACTAGCCATGAATGACAGGGGAAGTACCAAGACTTATAGCTCCATCCTCAAAATAAAGTGAGCCTGAAAATTCACTGGATGTAAAGGAACAAAATTCAGCAAAGAACTCAGAATGTTGAGAGTTTCATTCTCATACCAACTTTTTCATCAGTCTCCTACCATCACAAAGACCTGGTGTCACAAGACCTTTAAGCTTCTTGTGCAGTTTGTCTTGGAGATGAAATTCAGCACCAGCTTATTGCATGGCAAGGTCTTTTCTGAAGAGCATTCCACTAAAACAAAAGAAAGTATTAGCAAGTAAATTGGTAAATCCTTCTTAACTAGATACATTTATTGAAATCCAAGAGCTGAATTCAGTCTACATGGTCAAACCAAAGAGTACAGTAAAATTTTAAGCCAACATTTTCCTTTTTCTTTTAGGAAAGACTGGTCACTGCATCTTCACACTTTCTTCACAGTAATGTGCATCTAGACATCTCAGCCAAATTGTCTAAACTCTGCAAGTTATCACACTGTGAGCCAGTTTATGCCCTCAGCACCATGGTGAATGCATGGTGACTCCATTAACCCAAGTGGCATGTTCTTACCCTAGGAAAATGGTTTCACAGCCAGCACCAAAAGACTATTTGCTCCATTAGTGGGCCACTGGAGGCCCAGAATTAATGCTGAGTGGAGGGAGAAAGTAACCTTGGAGTGGAGAAAGCAATTGCAGAAACATTACTCCAGTGAAATGATGGGTCTTAGAAAAAAATTGGAAACAAAAAATAAAATTTGTCCTACTATGTGCTAAATTCTGTGTTTGTCAAATATGAAACAAATTCTCAGAGCACTACAGAAGACAGAAATCCATTATGACCGGGATTTAAACATTCTGAAATTTTACATCCTTTTGAGTTGAAACACCAGACATAAACCCTTTGAAATTATTCACAAGAGGAAGAATCTAAAAATATTTCAGATAGTTGCATACAGGAACAGCAAATAGAAAATACGCAAACATTTCAAAAACCTCAAATGCTGTGCTCCAGAAAAGAAACATCAAATGTTGTTATTTTTCCTTTACAATGGAAAATAGAGGTAAAGCAGGTTAATGAGTTAACTGCAGATGGAAAATGATCAAATGTTTTTGCAAGAGCTCTGCTTATCAGGTTTTTAAAACAGATCCACTTATGGCCTTTGCCTTCCAGAGCAGGATGCTCTCTTGACTGAAAGGCCAAATTGTTGGCCATGAGCAACAGAAGCAAGCTTTTTCCTCTTGTAAACCAGCGGAGGACACGTGTGTAGCTTCCTCTTCCCTTGCTTTTATACAAGGGAGAGGTTGTGCCCATGCAGATGGACAGGAGTGGGATCCCATCCGGCAATACTGGAAACACACAGTCAGGCTTGGCTGCCCCAACACACATGGAACAAAAGCGAACAAGCTGGAACCCAGCCTGCAGCACTCTGCCAAAGCGGTTTGCCAGGAGGAAATCCCAAAAGACTATGGCCTGGAGCCAAGGATGTGGGGAGAAAGAATTAAAGTCCATCTGAAGTTGACCGTATTTCCTTCTCCTCCGATTGCTATGCAGTGTCCTCAGGTCTGGGAAGTAGCTACAGGTCTTTCTATGAAACAGGTACCAGGACAAGGAGGTGACCTCCTTGGGAAAAACCATGGAGAATGGAACAGAAATACTTGTGAGGGTGTCTTGCCCTCAACACAAGCCAGTGTCATGCTGGAATGACCACACAAACCACTGTTTCCACATGAACACGAACAAACACGCCAGTGTCTCGTGCAGCCAAGTGACATATAACGCGAGCAAGCAGTACCACGTAGTGACTTATGCAAGATTTGGTGCGGACAGACACCAGACAGCTGGTTCAGGACCACAAAAGAGGACTGGATTTTCCACAGAGCAGGAAAGGACCCAGACAAACCAAGTAATTTCTAATCCTGGAAAGTGCAACAAAAAGGGAGTTTGGTATCCATAGCTCACACTGGGGTTTGGCCCGCCCTACTCAAAAAAAGCCCTAGAGATACTCAAACGGAAAGAAATGAGACAGAGAGACCAACCAAAACCAATTAGCAGACTCCAGCCAGAAGGCAGAATTATCCTAGCCATTACTGACATGCTGAATTTCAGCTGCAAATGAAAGCTGCAAACTTTGACAGTAGGGGAAAATCAGCTTCAGGGCTTCCAACAGGCCAATCCCAAACCACATAGTTGGGTTTATTTAACAAACAAAACATACTATAACTAGTCTTTTCTTTTATCAGTCTTAACTGGGGATTTTCAGGGTTGGGATTTTTTTTATTATTTGTGGTTTCCTAAAAAATTCCAGGGGAGGCACTGACCGTCTTAGTGAATTTACAGCCTCCAGTAAGCTTTTTTTCTCCCAGTCACCTTTCACAAGCCCTGGAGGAGTTGAATATTCTTCTTCTTTTAAGTTAATTGAGTTGGGCTGAACAAGCAAAATGACAATCAGCCAATCAGCAAAGCATCAGCATGTTCTCAGGGCTCAAAGATCCAACAGGGTGGGGGCAGAAATGAAAAGCTGAAAAGGATGCAGCATATGCATCCCTGGCACTGAACAGATCACTTTCATGACATACTCCTGGCCTTTCTTTACATGACCAGTTATCCATGCTCATGTATGCATGCAGGCAGATACCAATCCCCTTCCTTGGGATGTGGAGCAAGTACTAATCCCAAAATAGCTCTACTGATATCCAAGAGATTTCTCCAACAGTAAGGTACAACTCAATGAGAGTAAGGACACCAAACATACCCTATAGCAAGCCTGTAGCTCTCCTTCCCTGGATCAATTTATTAATTTCTTCTGTGCTGGTGATTATAAAGAGGGGGAAGGGGACGGGGAGACAGAGACAAGGCCCTTGTGTGCAATGAAATTAAATGCACAGCAGCAGCCATCATTAATGATGCATTATGGAGTAACAAAGAGAGTCTGGTTGATTGACAGTCCCTAACAAGTTGTGTATAATAAACACTTCTCTCTAGACAGAATGTTCCTGATTATGGGATATGTTCCCCCTCATGTTACTGGCGGATCCATTGTGATAGACGCACCCCACTTGAAAGGGGAGAGACACCCAAAACAAAAGGAGGATTGACTGGGAGATGCTTGACTGAAGGAGCCACAAGGCCACCTTGCTGAGGTCTGTACAGAGCAAAACGCACACGGCTGCAAAGTCATCCAGGAAAACAAATGGCTGCAAAACAAGTATGAAGATCAGGGTCAAATATCATCCAGCAATACCAAAATAAACCCTTCAAATGCCACTACAGATGCTCTGGATTTAGCTTCCTCAAAAGAGGTTCTGAACTGTATTTTTATGATCTTCTCTAAATGAAGGAGTATTAGTGCAGATCCTTGGTTCCTTGCATCCTGCATCAACTTCCATGTATAGCACAGGGTACCCTGCTCGGGGATACAGGCAACCCTACATACCCACATGCTAAGAGGAGCACCCCAACAGAGGAGACGGGCTCCTTTCCTTCTCTCAGCACCAGCCTGGCTCAGGGTTTGAGTGACCAGCTCTGGGGCTTCAGCACTTAACCAGCGCCCACACTGAACTGGTTATAAATCCATCCAGTTCATGCTGACATTCCTGGCCCCCAAGATCTCACCTGCCCTCAACAGCCTGAGTCCTTCTCTCCCCTGACAATTCTTGCTGCATCACCATTATGTCCTCCCCGCATCCCTCCAGCAGTACTCTCTTACCCTTCCCATTGGACCCCAATGATTAGAGGCCGCACAGAGCTCATGAGGTTCCATGCGACAGAGATGTCCTACAAGCCACTACAGACTGGGTTCAAGCCACAGCCCCTGAAGCAAGGTTTAAGCTGCACAGGCAGAGTCCATTTGTGTTGCAGCCCAAGCAGAGGGCTGTAGGGTCCTCACAAGGCAGATCACAGACCACTCAAGCAATGCAGAACTGCTCCAGTTCAGGCCTCCCAAACCCTGTCCCACCAGCAGAGAGGATCTGTCCAACAGAAACAGGCTTATCTAGCAGTTCCTACACCAGTTCCTCAGTTACTGGTATTAAGGCTATCGCTCAGCTTAGCTGGAGAAACTGCATTTCCGAGAGGGCACAGATTCCCTTAAAGGGAGGGGTAACATCACTGTGGGATTTAAACATCTCTTGCTCCTCGGGGCTGAATCCAAAATGAAATGGGATGGAAGGACACAAGCTCACAAGAAGCAGAGGGAGCATTCTAACCCACAAGTGTTCACGTTCAGATAGGCACCTAAGCAAGTACCCCAATCAAGCCTATTTCCAGGCAGTGCTACAAGCCCAGGGTTAGGGCCTGCAGCAGATGATGAAGTTTGCTGGCAGACATTAAACAGAGGGTGTAAACTCTGAGTTTCCCAGAGAGTGATTAAAAGGCAAAGGCAGGAAATTTGCCGCTCTGTAATTAATGCCAGTGAGAAGTCAGAACAGAGGGTGACATCACCACAGCTAATTACAACTAGGGAGAAGGGTAGGACTAATCGTTATCCTGACCCCTGTAATCCATATCTGACTTGCTCCAATTGTGCTCCTGGCCAGCCTTCCCAGGAAGAGCATGTTTCCCATGCTCAGCAGCATGTTTCTGGCTCTGTTCATACCAAGCATATATGAGGCCAGACCCCTACATATTTTACACGGATGTTAAAAAAGAAAAGTAGTTAGCAGTGGATCTGGGGACAGATCACAGGGCTGCCCATGAGTGTTGCAGTAGGACACCCAGCCCCTTAAGGCTTCTGCTGTAAGAAGATCCTGTAGGCACTGAGGAGCAGCAAGCCTTGACCTTTCTTCCCCACCCTGCTTTTAACTGCCCAAATCCCTTTTTCCACACCCACCCCAGAGCTGGCATTACTCCAGTAGCCAGAAATAAGCAGACATCTGGCATCAAATGTGAGTGAAGTACTTCTGTACTCCTTGTGCCAAGACAATTCTCCCCAAGCTGTCACCATCAGTGGCCTGGAAGCTGCTATTTCCACATCCACACGGACATGGATGGCAGAGCTCTACAGCTCATTGCCATTGCTGGGTAGATGGGTCTCTCAGAGCAACAAAAGCCAGAAAAAGCAGGAATTGCTTAAGAAAGTCTGCTCTCATGTGCCAGGAAGGCCTGAGAAGACACTATTGACACATCCTGTTGTCCTGATGCTATCAGCATACTTTGCTGAGCCTGCAAAAGTAGCTGTTTCACTATAGGAAAAGGTCAGAAGTAGGTCCTCTCCCCCAAAAATTTTTGTAGTTCTGTACAAGGTCGCCAAGACGTCAGGGTATGAAATTTTCAGCCAAGGGCTTCAGCTGCCCCATTCAGCCGTTGCAGCTGATCTTTACCATCTGTTTAACCCTCTGACTCAGTGGCAATTGGCTCTCCCACTGCCATGCAAAAGGATACAAGAAGGCTGACAAATCATCTGCAGAAATGCAGCACTACAGAAAAAAATCCTTCTGAAAGAGGAACCAAAACAAGGCAGCCGGTGTACCATACCTTGTGCCTTCCACCACCCTGAAGGGACATGCATCTATTCTGCATGTAAAGGAAACGAATTTGCAAAGTTGCTTCGGAGAAATGGCACATCAGTAGCGGGAGCTGTCAGTTCCATGGAAAACTAAACAAGGCTAAAAGTTAATCAGCTTTTACAGACAGAAAAAGAAAAGCTACATCCAGAGGAAAGGGAAGGGGAAGTTGCATGGTCTTAGTTTTATTAAGAAAATTGTTCTTTACAGCAAATGTGACGTTAGTATCTGCAGCCACTATTTTGGCACTGCATGAAAGTCACAGATCAATGCAGAAGCAGAGAATGTAGCCAGTTTCTGATGAACTCTTCAGCATGAATCCAGTACAGCAAGTTAAACATGACAGCATAAAGAAAAAAAATCCACCGTATAGGATTCTGCTTTGTGTCTCAATATAGGAGGTGTTAGTAACACACAAAATTATTTTTAAACTCCTTTCTAAGTCTTGGTGTATATGCAGCACTCCTGCCAAAAATATTTAAAGATTATATTGAAACATTGTCAGAGACCCCATGTAGCTATAAGTGAAACTTCTTGGTAGCATTTAGATGTGTTCCAGCAGTGCTACAAAGATTTTAAAAAATGATGGAAATCTACAGAATGGCTTCAAAGTAAGACATCAGTCAGTTTATACAGAAAACTACACTAACAGACCTGTAATACCTAACTGTTTGTCTGCAATGGTTCATTACAAATTCCTTTTAAAATCTTTCTCACATCCTCCTCCCCTTTTGCTATCCTAGTTTTCAAAAAGACTGTAGGAATCCCCTGGATTAAGGGGGAACTCAGTCCAGTAGCATGCAATATCCAGTCAGTCCTAAGGCTATTACAGCACAGTGCTCCCATGCAGAGATAAGCAATGGTTTAGAAAAATATCTGAGCAGTTCCAAACATCAAGATGATTTCACACCCCGATGGAAAATATGCAAGCTAATATTGCAGCAGTCAATATGGCATTCAGCATACAGTCATAGCAAAATCCATAGAAGAATACAGCTACATTCCTTCATAGGATTAGAAGACTGATCCATATACCACTGAAACCAATAAGATTTTTCCCATTAAGTGGGAACTGGATTGGATCCTATAAAACATTTACTCTGTGAGCTTTCAGGAGACATGAAAGTGCAGAACAGCTACACAGTCAATGCTGAGACACACAAGCATGCTAGTAATTTGTAACGCAAACTGTAGTATCTGCTTATTTTTTGTCCTCCTAGACAGGAAGAACTGATTACAAAATGGGGTAAGCAATGGGGTTACATAGCTGGACATTGCAAATAATAAATAAACATGAATAAATGAACTCATGACTAGCCAGGGAATAAAGCTAAGATAAAACCAATAGCACATTTTTTGCATACGCCAGAAAAGCTATGCATGCAGCTTTTGAGAACAGAGTCACATTTTAATGTGAGGTTTTGAGAAGGGATTTTAGATAAAACATACAAGTAGTCCTAAAGGAATGCAACAGTTATTCTTAATGAAAGAGTTTTAAGTTGCAAATTTTTGTAGCGTGTAGACTAACACTGTATTACCCCAGAGCACACAGGCTCCCTAAAGTTACAGAAATACAGTAAGGTAACCTAACACATACATATGGCCTTAAAAATCAACCCAGCCACCTGTCTCACCCGCTGTTGGAGGTGAAGAGGCTGACACAGTGTGCATTTGAAAAAGCCCCATGGTGGGTGCTAAGGTGACAGGAGCAGAGCAAGGGCTGGGAAAAAGAGGTGCATGCATCAGAAATAAAACTGGAATTGAAACCCAGCAACATTAGTGTGCTGTGTGAAGTTTCGTAAGAGGAAAAAAGCCAGCACTGAACACAGTCAGGATGCCTTTGCCTAGCAATCCAGGTTAAATGTATCCAGCAGCAGGTAACAGGCCACAGACAGCATTTCCAACATGGGAAGTCTCTTTCCACCCTGAAGTTTTGCAGGATGGATGCCAAAGCCTGAATCCCACTAGGATGAAGCCATTTCAATAGAGATCCAAAGCATCTAATGAATGGCTGATGATATTCTTGTCTACTAAGAAAGATCAGACAAACAACGAAAAGCAATTATCAGAGGGGATAGCAATAGCAGATGGAGGAAGGGAAGGTTGAAAAACACAACCAATCAGGCCCACAAACTAAGAGCTGTTCACATTTGCTCCGGCAAGACAAGCTTTGTGAATTACATGTTTTTGAAGAAAATCCTTAAGAAAGCCTGTGCCCTACAGTCTGCTACAGAGTACAACCCTAGCTAGTCCCTGACAGAAGGACCTGTGGTGTACAAGCCACCCATCCAGACACTAGTCAAACACTAAGCAGCATCACCTTCTCAGTGGCAAAACTCCTGAGCTTCATATCCAGACCCCTTGAAAACAAGGGTCTGAAAAGGAAGTTGGATAATATACCTTATATTCCATTGCTATGAGTGAGGGTAGTATAAGACGCCAGAAATTTGATGCATTTATCTCTTTAACATTTATCTCTTTAACAACTTTGAGATCCTTGTAGTCAAAGTGCCAGAGACAAGGGCTCAGCAAACAAAGAGGAATGAGAAGGTATCAAGCTGCAAAATACAATGGCAGGCACATCAGAGAAGCTCACACAGGTGAAAAAAGCAAAACAGCTGATCTGTCTGCACAACTGAACTGCTGTGCCATTTATTTTTAAACAGCCTCATTGCTCATGATACTTGCGTCTACCTTTCCTCTCTCACCCACGCCACAGCAGCTGCCCTACTTGTGTGAAAAGGGAACTTCTGAGCTTCAGCACTTATTAGGACAATGCCTCATGCAAGCAGGTTCCAACTGGGATGCCTGCGTGACAAGTCTCCGTGCAAAAGGCAAAATGGCAGGGGTGGGAGACAGATTGTGACAAAGCAACTAGTCAGTGTTCAACAACAGTAGAAAAACACTCCTGGGTCAGTTCATCTACCACAGACTGTCTGACAGCAACGAGCAGCAGAGACTTCAGGGGAAAGTGTAAAAAGGCAGAGCAGCCTACAGCGATAACTCCTCTGGTACACCTTCCCCAGCTTTTGGCAGTGTGTGGCTTAAAGGTTTCTGCATGCAGACTTGTATATGCTAAATAGACACTGACAGACAAATTCTCCGTTAATTTGCACAACTCCTTTTAAACCCGTTTGTATTTTGGCCTTCATGTGTCATGGGGCAGTAAGCTCCATGCCGTAACTATGGGTCATGGGAAATGCTTGCATTTCAACGGCCATAATGGCCACCAAGTTCATTGGTGCCTGTAATTCTTCTGCAGCATAAAAGACAACCAGAATTCGTATCATAATCACCCCTTCCACCCCACTCACCTCCACTCCCATCAGGGGAAAAAGGAGGTTTGCACAGAGGAGACTTCTCTCTTAAAACACAGCAGCAAATGCCACAAGTCAGGATTTCATTATTTCAAACTCCTGCTCTCTTAGAGCATTAACTCAACAGTTTGGGCTGCTCTATGGCTGCTTTAGAAGGAAGAGAGAGATTATATTCTGGCCCAGGCCTGCTGATCAAAAAACCCACCCCAAACAAACAACTTTTCTACCAGCCAAGGCCAAGTCTGGGCAGAGAGCTTCTGTGAGTGATATCAGTATTATCAGTCCAGACAAATCCCAGTGCGTAACAGAGAACAGGGCAATGAGAGGAAGGCACCAGGGCACGCGCATCCCTTCTAGCACTGCTGGCTAATAAATCCTGCTCCAGGGGAAAGAACTGACAAACTTAGTCTGTCCGGTTTGTGCACTGCTAAATTAAAGCTGATATATGGAAGATGAATAAGAAGAACTGTAACAGAAAACTGTTGTCAGGATGAAAGGGAAGATATGCGGACTCGTTAGAAAAAAATACTTTCTCTGTCCATCCCACCTTGCAGATACCTATGCATCAGTCAGATTAGAGCTACTCCCACCTCAGAGCAGAAGTAACTGTCTACCGAGTCCACCACCCTGCCTGTAAAAACAGCTGGCTGGTTATTTCAGGAGAGGATGCAAGACCCTGAGGTTTCTTCTAACTGTCCTACCCCAAGACACCAGAAAATGATTATTCCTTGCAGCCTGTGGGGTGACACTCCCCAGAGCTTGCCTCCGTCCTGGATCACAGGCAGCCTGAGAGGTTGACATGAACAAATCAGGGCCTGACAGGTCTGTGGTTCCCTACACAGTGGCCGAGACCTTATGCTTTGCAGAGGACAGCAGCTACTTGTGTTCCTGAGTAACCATCTGAGATGGGTCTCACAGGGAATCTGGGTGCAAGCTTCCAAGGGTGGGCTCTGCTCCCTAATACAGAGAAAGCTGTGGGCAATAACCTGCACCCTAACAGGATGTTCATAGCACTTTTCTTTTTCTTCTTTGTTGAAGCAGAATCATAGATTTAAGGTCCTTGATTATGTGATCCTGTGATTTCACAGGGTCCACTTCCCTGGTTCCTGACCAAGTCTACCTATGCTGTAGCACTTTCCCTGAGCGGCTCAGGCCAAGCAAAGGGAAACAATTCCAGAAACAACTCTAAACGCTACTCTCAAATTAGAAATAACCCATCCTCTGCACAGAACTAGCCAAATAGCTGCCTGGGTGCTGAGCTGTCCCTCTGCCCATCATACCCTGGCTAGTACGAACAGCACAACTCACCCTGGAGAGCACACTGAGCCTTAACGAATGGTTTCAGAACCCTGCCTTCAGCCTGTTGGACTATTGCAGAGCCAGGCAATTGCAACCATTTGTCTGCTCTTTCTAGCAGCACCACAGGGGTCTGCACCAAACTCCGTCTTGAAAGGCAAGGTGAAGAAAGAGCACTGTTGCAAAGAGATTTCATTAAGCCAATAGCATCATGGGCTATCAGAAGCAGTTTTTCCATCCAGGACATTTCAGGCCCAAGGCTAACACTTCAAGAAAAGGACAAAGAAGAATAATACTTCACACATTCTGTTTTCCAGCCTTTCCTTTCAAGCATCCTCTAAGTCCCAGCACACAGTGGAGTCCACACTTAGTAGTGTTGCATACAAATCTTAACTACCAACTTAGTGCTGGCTAGGGACTGACAGAGGAAAGAACAAGCCTGGCTTGTTCCCAGACAAACTCTCAGTACAGGCTGCATTCTGCTGTTCCTAGAATCATAGAATCATTTCCATTGGAAAAGACCTTTAAGATTATCGACTTCTACTGCCAAGTCCACCACTAAACCATGTCCCTAAGTGTCACGTCTACACATCTTTTAAACACCACCAGGGATGGTGACTCAACCACTTCCCTGGGCAGACTGTTGCATTGCCTGACAACTGTTTCAGTGAAGAAATTTTTCCTAATATCCAATCTAAACCTCCCCTGGCGCAACTGGAGGCCATTTCCTCTTGTCCTATATTGCTATTATCCTGTTGTTATGTGGGAGACCAGCACCCACCTTGCTACAACCTCCTTGAGAGCAATAAGGTCTCCCAGAGCCTCCTATTCTACAGGCTAAACAACCCGTTCCCTCAGGCGCTCCTCATAAGACTTGTTCTCCAGACCCTTTGCCATCTTTGCTGCCCTTCTCTGGACAGGCTCCAGCATCTTAATGCCCTCCCTTTAGTGAGGGGCCCAGAACCGAACACAGGATTTGAGGTGCAGCCTCACCAGTGCCAAGTACAGGGGGATAATCATGTCCCTAGTTCTGCTGGCCACACTATTTCTAATACAAGCCAGGATACTAATTGGCCTTCTTGGCCACCTGGGCACACTGCCAACTCATATTCAGCTGGCTGTCAACCAACACCTCCATGTCCTTTTCCACCGGGCAGCTTTCCAGCCACTGTTCCCCCAGCCTGCATCACTGTGTGGTGGTGTTGTGACCCAAGTGCAGGACCCTGCACTGAGCCTTGTTGAACCTCATACAGCTGGCCTTGGCTCATCAATCCAGCCTGTCCATATTCCTCTGCAGAGCTTTCCTGCCCTCAAGATCAACATTCCTGCCCAGCTTGGTGTCTGCAGACTTACTAGGATGCACTTGATCCCCTTGTCCAGATCACTGATAAAGATATTAACCAGGACTGGCCCCAGTACTGAGCCCTGGGAAGCACCACTTGTGACTGGCCACCAACTGGATGTAACTCCATTCACCACCACTCTTCGGGCCTGGCCATCTTGCCAGTTTTTTACCCAGTGAAGACTACACCAGTCCAAGCCACAAGCAACCATTTTCTCCAGGAGAATGCTGTGGGAAATGGTGTCAAAGGCTTTACTAACGTCTAGGCTGACAACAACCACAGAGTTTCACTCATCCACTAAGCGGGTCACCCTGTCACAGAAGGAGATCAGGTTCATCAAGCAGGACCTGCCTTTCATAACCCCATGCTGACTAGGCCTGATCAGCTGCTTGTCCCACACCTCCACGTGACTGCACTCAAGAACACCCCCACATGATCTGCTAACCAAATCCATGGTGGTTCTTCCTCTGCCTCTGGGATAGAATATCGTATGCTGTACAATCATGTTACACCATATTTGTGTTGCCAGAAAAGCTGCTTTAGTGAAGAAAATCAAATAATTTATCCAAGCCACCTTGCAGTGTTAAAACCTCTTTTCTGTGAAGGTGATGGGACAGTATAACCTCTGCTAGGCAGCGCTGTAACTTCCTCTAAATATGGTTTTAAGGTCTGCTCCATCTAGTGCCCTGAGAGATGAGTAACATTGGCTAAGTTTTGCATTTTCATGTTCACATTTACTCCAAATAAGCAATGGATTTCAAGGACAAGGAGAACTCTTGGTATTAGCACATATGATCAAACCTTTCCCAGACACCCCATTAAAGTTTATCAGCTTGAATTCCTATTCACTGGGTAGATAGAGCATCCCTTTTTATCCAGCCCTATTTTCCTTGCTCTATTTTCTATCTGTTAAAACTAAAACAACCCAACTTAGGGAATGTGCTGCAACCTATTACTGAGATATCTGCCAATGCCCTTTAACCACCTTACTGCATTTATTACAAAGAAACTTACTTTAACCTTCATTTCCTTCCTTCCTTCTTGTCTCTACTTATAGCTTTGTACTGAAACTACGCAAACATACTGCTCTTAGAGTAGCCAGCTGCATAATTAGATTACCTTGTGGTACTATCATATATGTTAATGACAGAGCAGCCCCATGCCCGACCTCTCAATTCAAAGTTTCCTTGAAGCATCATTCTCCCACTCAGCTGCTCACTTTACCCACAGACTAGTACACATGCCATTTTTGAGGACTGCCTCCTATCAATTACATCCTTGGCTTTGTGCTCCTCTCCCTTGATGAGCGCTTGCACGTATTACATCCTTTTGTACTGGCATGAAGTAGTCTTCTGTTGTTTAGAGGTACTTGTTGCCTCCTCTGAAGCTTAGTGATGTACAAGTGCTGGGGTTTCCCTCCTATTCCTCTTGCTAAGGGTGAATATGTCTTCAAAGGACCTTCCCAGCACCTCAAGATGCTCCATGCCATAAGAAAGACAATGGTGATAAAAATACTGGGTGGAGAAAGACAGGGCTCTTTCTGGTGTTTGTTTTTTCATTCACTCACTTAGAGGGTCCCTGAGGTGTGGGGCAATTGTGCCTACTAGGGATACTGCGTTTAACACCTTTGCAGTCTCCATTGCTTAATATTTCAATGGTTAATCCTGGAACAAACTCCTGTTTAGCTCATACAATTAATTCAGTACTAGCCTCTCCTCTTGCCTATTGCTTTACCAGCCTCACTTGCCTTTCTTCTGTCAGTGTTTAGTGTTCATTCTTTTTCCAGGCCACTGCAGCAGCTTAGCTCTGCTAGCTTGCTCAACTTCATAGGCTGCACTATATGTACTGTTATACTGCAGTGTCGCCTCCTCCCTTCACATTATGTCACCTGTTACAGTTTAGTGATGTGTTTGAGGGCCCCTGTACTCCTTTTTCACCTCTATAACATGATATGTCTGTCCCTACTGTTTATAGCCACACATTAGAGAATCCCATTGCTTTAAATCATATAATCACCCTCCAGTGCCACATACAATAACAAAGTCCCCATTTATCCTCCACTGTGTGGGTTCATCAAACATGAACCTTGGGAGAGAAGCTCCCAAGAAGAAAGGCCAGAGATATTTCTGACTGTTTCTACAAGGCTGTATGAGAATTTTTTCAGGGACCGCATATCTGCAGCTCTCAGCTGTGCTGAGAGCCATAATCACCAGGCATGCATTCACAAAGACAGCACCAGTTCCACTCAGTGCCCTCTCATCTTGAATGCCTCTGGCTCAGCGGAGCCTTGGTTTCCATTCCATTCACTAATACAGAGACACCCCTGTGTCCATCACACCCCTAAGAGACTTTCCCTGTTCAACCCAGTCAGCTCTGCAAATACCTATCAGCAGGCTCCTGGCTCACAGTTTCCACTCAGTGCCCTCTCATCTTGAATGCCTCTGGCTCAGCGGAGCCTTGGTTTCCATTCCATTCACTAATACAGAGACACCCCTGTGTCCATCACACCCCTAAGAGACTTTCCCTGTTCAACCCAGTCAGCTCTGCAAATACCTATCAGCAGGCTCCTGGCTCACAGTTTCCACATCACTGCACAAAGCCATCTTTCTTCTCTCTAGCAGCTGCCTGCTTGTTACTTTTGGTTAAGAACCATTCCCACTCAACAAACATCCCAGGTTTATAGACTTTATACCACCTCCCAGGGGCCATTTCTCTGACAGTTCCTCATTAGCTAAGGGAAAATGTCATAGAAGAATACCCAGGAGAGTTGAAATTCACAGCTAAAGAATGCCCCACATACAACCCTACTGGTGCCAGTGGGTGCCACAACCACTGGTTTATGCTTTAAGACTCATAAGGGCCTGGGAAAAATCTTTAGGGACCATCTGCCCCTGCATTCGGTGGTTGAGCTCTTAAAAGGGTTGTCAGCCACATTTTATTAGTTTGAGATGAATGTATCACCCCCCGGGTGTTTTTTAACATGCTGGTTACTACATAGTTTTTGGTTTTAGATATGATACTTAAAGGGAAACCTAATCTTCACGCATGCACCTGCTGACACAACAGGAGGACTCTGACAGTAGATGTGTGCAACCTGATCCATTACTTACATCAACCATCCATAAAGCACAACACCCCCAGCCAGGAGCAGGGCCACTTAAACCCATTACAGTGGTCTTTGCTGTGACTAAGCAGCACAATGAGATTACGCAGGAGGAGCAGGGGGATGGGGAGGACCCAGCAGCCCTGTGCTTATGGTCACAAGATTTTAAGCACTACACATTACAAAGGCAAAATGCGGATGGGAGGTAGGGCATGCTTCAAGTCCAGCAGACAAGATAATTTTGTTTTTTCTGCAGAACTGTTTAGTTTGCTGCAGCCCAGATCGTGGTCATAGACAGTGGAGGGCTCATCCAGGAGAGGAGAGTGCAGCATCTGAGTCAGTACAGCAGAGGCACCTACCCTGAGGCGGAGGGGAGAGATACCACGGAGATTTGCCTCCTCTTTGAAAGGGGCACAAAGGGATTCTGAGTCTCCTGGATTTAAATCCTGGCAGAGGTCAGTGCCAGCTTCTTTTCAATATCGCCTAAGAAGGTCAACATGATAAAAGCTCACCCCCTCAGTACTCAACAATCAGCGATTAGCAACCACTTGAACAGCAGCAATAGATTCTCCTCCTCTCCCCCAGTTTTATTACCCAGCAAGTCTGTGAGTGGGTTCAAAGGAACAGATGTCTTCATTGTGCCTTCCCCCTCCTTTTGCTCACAGGAAGAGGTGGAGCAGAAAGAAATTAATTTCCTCCAAATTATGTTTTTAGCCTACTCTATCCTCTCCACTATTCAATGGTCACAGAGCTAGGGAAGGAACTGCAAACTTCTGATACTGCAACAACTTCCTCGGAGTGCATGTGACTAAAACTTCTACATTTTGAATACACAGAACAGCCTCTTCAACCATTTAGCAAGCACCAACACTTCCATCTAAAATCTTAGCGGTAAAAGTAAATAAAACCTTGGTGAATACATTTTACTTCATCTTTGTATCCGCCTGAGTTTGTGTTTACTGGGTGGCTTTTAACCTACCAAGACACACCTCAGTCTGTAATATGCAGCATTTTATTGTTCAGCAATGCATGCAGTTCCGAGTGGAATTCAAGGGACTATGAAGTACTCTATTAAAGAGAATTTGGTGGCAACATAAAAGCCCTATTAACTCAGTTTCTGCTGCAGGCTCTTTTGTCAGCATTGCCAAAAAGTGCAAGAGATGCAATTCATGATTAGCAAAGTGTTGTCACTGAAACCCTACAGTATGAGCTCAGTCTATTTGCTGCTGGTGCTGCCTTTTGCCTAGATCCAGGCAAAGGTAGGAAAGAGCCTTCCTGGCAAAAACTACAATCATCTTGGCAAGATTTTGCTGACAGAGCCTGCCTTTACTAACCTGAGAGGACAGCAAGCCTCCTGCTTTGAAAGCACCAGTCCCTGCACATTGAGCTGCACGAAAATCTTCATTGGCTGGGTGAAGAACACGAGACACAACATTAAACACAAAAGAAACCAGAGAGGCACGGCTGGGACGCCAACTGCCTTATTTAATAATTACACAGAAAGAGGCAAGCCAGACTGTGCAAACACTGCCCTCTCCCCAAGCAGCTGGACTCCGCAGGTGCAGAGCATGAGGAGCACCAGCCACTGTTTAGAGGACCACCATTTCCCACAGAACACCAAGGTTACTACATCCAGCAGTATGCTGTAGCCCAAGCACGCCATACTTGACTTCTCCCAAATTACCAGGAGATGTACCAGGGTGTTGAGCAGAGACTGCCGTTTCAGCTCCTCTGCTCACTGGCACAGGATATCCAGAACCAAGCAGCAGTAGGGAGGTATCCTGATCTCTAATGGAAGGCAGGTAGGAATGCTGAACCATAGAGAATGCTCCCAGAGGATAGCTACTGAAAGGAACTGTTGTGCCAAGGTGTGAACAGCTTTCCCATGGGAACAGAATGACAACTCTGCGTTTCTGATCTCCACCCCTTCCTGACTCAGCGGTTGCAGAAACAAACCACAGCTCTTCTTATGGTTAGTTCCCTCTATTAAGACGTCATGTAGTATAAATTTCAGCAGAAGATTCTGACAGAGCTTAATTTTTTCTGGGAACAGAGCAGGGAGACAACCCCCACCACCATGTATAGACACTTCTTCCTTTTGATGGATCCACAAGTAAGGCTACTAGCACCCCATCTTTTGGCAGCTGGAGACTGCTGATACCCTGCAATAATTTTGCACAAATGGGCTTTCTGACAGTCACAGACACAGCACTGTAGGCTCCACATTGTCCAGTGCCAAGACTTGCTACTCTGTATTCACCATAAATGCCCTCTGTGCAGTAAAAAACATGTCTGGTTCAGCTGTTCATCAGTCGAGATTAATACTTCCCTATTATGAGTTACAAAACAGCCAGTTTCTGCTCTTTGGGCTGAATTCCCCAGGCACTGACAGCAGTACACTTCACTTGGACTTCATTCATATATAAAAGTTTAACCTGATTTAGGGTTAAAGTGTTCCAATTTACAACATCAGCAATAAAGTACAAAGAGCCGTGCTGTTAACACATACTGACTGAATTTGATCGAGCACTTCTGCTCATTCTCTGCGCTCCCCAGCCTACATATGAGCAAGTTTTAAACAAACAAATGTGCGTTTACAGTACTAGACTTTCAGGCAGCTGCCCAGTCCCATCTCTGGCATGAGTCTGTGCATACATCTAGCCTCAGAAAAGCTTATTCCAGTAGCTTTCTGGGAGACTGCCAAGTGTGACTGCAAAAGGAAAAAATAGGTGAGCTAATCACATTCCTGCTCATGAAAACAGAATTTCCTCCATCTCAGCAGAAGACAGAAGGAAACACATTTGGCCAAGAAGACCCCAGTGATCTCTAAGCTGATGGTATTTGACAATAAAGGAATACCTGGAGTGGGAAAAACAGTGTGTAATTTGGGCACCAGCTGTGCGTAAGCACCTTCACATATTAACCGAGCCTACTGTGATTTCTGTATTTCATGCTCCCAGGCTGGCAGCACTCAGTTCTGGACATACATCTCCAGTACCTCCCTGGCCTCATGGCACAAGATATCTGTGCAGACCCTCCATCCCATAACTTTGTTAGACCTCTGCTAAATCAAAGAGAACTGTACCTGATGTGGCTGCAGTTACAGATACAGACAGTAGAGCCAGCCGAGCATTTCTATCAAGTTATTCCTTTTCTCAATGCAACAGCCAGCTGAGTGTTCTGGAACATGTTTTGGCACTAGGTTTAGCTGAATCATGTAGTAATATAAGCCACATCTGTTCCACACACATGATCTGGAAAGCATCTTTTCTTTAGCAATTTCACAGGAGGAGAAGGTAAAATTGATAACAGCTTGGCTTGTGGCCTTGAGTGCGCAGCAGATCAAGGGAATCAGCGTTTCTAGTCCAGACTGCAAAAGGGAAATCAATCAAGTTTATTCTCCATAACCCACTAAACCAGCTCAATTATTGGTAGAGACAGTGAGCAAATGCCTGCCAAGCTCCTCAACAGGGGAACTTCCAGAAACAAGTAAGACAAACTCTGTAAGATGATCAGCAGGGATTTTTGCTGAGATGCAAGAAGCAATCAAAAACCAAGCAACTGCCAAGAGTCCAGTCAATGGTTAAACCAACCCAATGGAAATGCAAGTCAACGAAGTAGCAGAAGGCACAGGACTACTTAAAATGCTTCCACTACTTATATCCTAAAGACACCTTCAAAGCAAAGATACCAGTTTTCCATTAATCTTTGCACAGACTTGAGTACTATAGGGCTCTGTCCCCAGTTGACAACTCCTAGACGTACCCACAACACATACCAAAAGCTTCCGTTTCAACATGAAATGCTAGTTTAAGTATTACTGCCAACCATTACCCTGACACTTGAGGGATGGCTTTGCTGGACGTGTATCAGATGAAACAGTACTACCAGTTCATTCCCTGCCAAGACCTCACCAGATAGTGTGGGTGCCTCCCTGGCCGTAGCACCAGGAGCTACATAAAGATTTCTGTCAGCAGAACATTCTTCCAGGGCAGAAATATTGGGTAGCAAAGCCAGCTATCATGTTGCCTGTTTTCTGAAGTCTGACATTTGGAAATCTGGCATGTACAATCTCACCTGTGGTAATCATAAGGTGTATACATCCCTTGACAACCAGAAGAAAAGACTAAGGGATGGAGGAACCCGAGCTCCTTGTAGAGTGCTCAGTACCACCAAGAATAGTACACCACTTCAGATGAGTGACTGAGCTCTCAGCTCTTCAAAAAGCAGATTAAAACTCCTTGCTGCATGGGGAAAGAAAGAAAAACAAAGAATAAAGAGAGAGATTTAATAGCTTTGCTCACTCTCACTCCTCCTTAAAGAAAAGCTGTAGAGTTAAGTAGAGACTGACCGTAGCTTAAGTTTTGTCCTCATCAACCTTGGCTGCATGCTTTCAATACCAATGAAGACAAGAGTTAGAAGAAAAATAAAGTGAGAGCAGGCAGATAAGGGGATTTTGCAGTGATCAAGCCAAGCATTGCTGTCTTATGCTGTACTTGAAAAGGGAAGTGAGAGATCTTTTCAAAGAGTGCACTAAAAGTACAGAGTGATAGATCTAGGAGCATTTTAGATTGCAAAGCCCACATTATGACCTGCATAATAATAATAAAAAAATCCTCCTTCCTTTTCTCTTGGGTGCTAAAAACTAAGTAGACTTGCAATAAAGGGTCAAAAGTTTCATTTGCTTTACTTCTCCTTCCTCAGTGACCATTTCAGTACCTCCTAGATCTAGTCTTCCCTCATGGCAAGCCAGCACAAAGAAGGTTTTTTTACATATATAGTGCCAAGATACACAGAAAACTGAGCCAGTCTGGGCAGGAAACAAAATGTGCTGTAAACTGCTGTGGACAGTGATCAAAATTAGTTCAAGAAAGGTCTTGAAAACAAAAGGCCGGTGGCGGAGGGAGAAGCAAACACCTTTCTAGGCAATTAACAGGACGTACACAAGTGGTTTCAGACTTAAGCTGCGAATGAGAATCTGTAGTACCATTTTCAAGCTCAGCTCAAGGCGGCAAAATTTCACATTAAGAAGACTGGTGACTTGGTCAGACCCTCTGTTGTGTGCATCTGGCTTCTCAACTTTTCACTGCCGTGTGAAAAGATTTCAGTTTATCTCACTTGGAAAAGTGCACTTTACAAAGCTACAAACCCATCAAGAAGTTCAGGAAACACTGCTCCATTTACTACGGATTTTCCTTAGGAAGAACCTTGTATAAATCAAGATGCTGGGGACAGGAAAAGCTGAATCACGTATTGAAGAAACACTGTACGCTACAGTGATTTAGAAGAGGAAAAAGTCCAATCCCATCCTCAAAGACTACAGTGGAAAGAACTGCAACAGAATATGTGTGAAAGGAGACAAACACTTTTCTGTTACAAATTGGAATTAAACCTAAAGCACTGGAAAACCCTGACCTCCCTCCCTGTTTCCAAATAAATCTTCCTCTTTTGAATGTCTACTGTTGCTAGTTCAAGATTCTTTATATAATGGGAGGGGACAGAAACTAATTTTGTTTCTTCTTAAAAAAGTAAAAATAAACGTCCTCCAAAGCCTCCAAGCTTACCCTCTCTCCAGGAATTAGGAATTTGTACAAAGCATCCTTGACCTGACAAAATCACAGAAGAATACTACACAGCAGCAAAGAAAAAGTGGACAGTCTATATGCACATATGCCTTATGATACAGTGCCACGTACATACCATGATTCACAGCCAAATGTTTTCATAACTCAGCTTGTATATTCATATCCAACCTGTGCCCACCAATTAGCCATCCTTTCCAAATAGTTAAATACAATAGTTATTTATGGCTGAAGACATTTTGTTTCAAAGTAGCACAATGCAACATTTGCAACACTGAAGCTAAACAAGGTATTAGTTTGCAAGTAATCCTGCTGGCCTAGGAGATCAGCATTCCTGAATTATTATAATTTTATTCTTGGAAAGAAAAAAGCTTTGCTTTTACAGAAAACAATCACCATGCAGTTTGGACATGGAGTGATCACACCTCCAGATGGATAAAGAAAAACAGGGATGGACGATGGGATAGAGGGTGAAGCTTGATCGCAAACCCAACCCTGCCTATGAAATGGAAACAACTGTTGTGTTTTCACTGCAGGCTGATGCTGGACAAGTAAACATGCACTGCCTTGGTCTGTGCAGACAGATGCCACCAGGGAAGATGAAGCCCCGTGTGGCACAACATGCTTGTGGTATGTCAGTCTGGTGGCTCTGTCAGGTGTAAATGCTCTTTAGTGTTCACAGCACTTCACTATCAAAGAGACTGTAGTCTGGGTTAGCACTGTGCACCTCTTTTAGGAATGCTTTTTGGCAATTATAGGTAAAGAAGATATGAGTGGTGGGAAAAACAGGTCATAAAAAGCCAGGATTATTTAAATATAAAATAAAATGCATCAAAGTACACTCTATGGCCACACTAAGTCTCTTAGGAATCACGAGACACCTCCTGACAGATCACTGGTAAGCACAGACTATTTCTCCTTCCCTTAGACAGCTAACAGCCCTTCCCACCGCTTAAAATTCAATACTGTAAGAAACAGCCGACTCCTCTGTACATCGGAAGCAATGGGGGAAGCGAACAAAGCTGCTTTACTTTCCTCTAATCTTTCTCCCTTGTGTGCCTGCACCAGATGGTGCCAAGCTGCAGGTTGGAGGGAGATAATAAACCCAGAGGAAAAAAAAATGGTAATATTAGGTTATAAAACAGCTGACCTTCAAATATGACGTCAGCTCCTGTTTAATTGATGGGACAGGTCCAGACAGACAGACGCATGCACACTGGGATGTCCATATTCAGCACCTTCCTTTCTAATATGGGAAGAAACCATACGGCAGCGCTGTTAAAATGGTCTGTTCAGACTTTACAGGTGTGAGAATAAGCAGAGAAAAAGTCAGTCTCCATTTATCTAGCAACAGGCAGACCCACTTGGGGAAAGCATTCTTGCTTTGTTAAACCCCTGGTCCACCGGTCTCTCTACTGATGATAGCCTGCCTCTCCCATTGTAAGCAAAGTGAACAACCCCTGAGTTAGAGAGCACAGATCTTCCAGAAGAGGAAAATTATCAAATGAAAGATGGTTTTAAGCTTCTGGCTACTCTGGTCCAGAGCTTTGCTTCTAGCTGCCATCCCTGTAAACACTGCTATGAACAGTGGTTTTAAACAGTGTTGACTGCTGGGGTTATCTTGCTTGGGTCAAGCACAAGCTCAGGAAAACTCTGCCACAGCATACAATTTTACACACATATACACAGCATAAAATTTTGCAGCCTTTTTTGATACGGTGTTCTCAAACATTTCCCACCAGCCTAGTGTTGGATGCCTATTTTGTATGATGTCTAGCTTTGGGATAAAGAAAGCAAAACACACTAAATAGTAGTCCCATTGATTAAAAGGCAAGTCCTGTGCTAGGCTACTGTGAGGAAGATGAAGCAGTGTGAAATGCATAGGCCTGAGAGTGGGAAGCCCTGGGTGGCTCTGCCTCCCCTGCAAACATGCCACAGAAGGCACCTCCCTCTCCTTGGCAAGGAAGTAATCTCCTGCCCACCTGCCACAGCTGTCTCTGCAAGTAGCTGAAAAGGGCTTTAAAACTATTAAGTGGTTTGAAAAACATTAGACTCGGGTTTAGTGCTTTTAGTGTTCTCCCAGCAAAGGTGACAGACAACAGCCTCAGCTAGAAAAGTGTGCATCTTATGTCATCCTCAAGGAAGCAGCCTGCACTGTGCACTGAGTCACAGGGCTTTATGGCTATGCTATGTTTCGCCACTCTCAAGGGAAATCTATACAGAGGCTCCCAGCAGCAAGGGACAAAGCCACACTGAGTGACAACACTGAAGAGTTCAGTATTTATTAGGCATGCACAAAAATAAAATAGCTTGCCGTAAGCAGCTCAGTGCTGAACTACTGAATTTCAGTTTTCTTGCTGCTTCAAAGATGCTTCAATCAGGGAAGAACAAAGCCAAGAGCAGAGCCACTCAGTCACTGTGACCCTGCAGAGTGTCTGCACCCAGACACTGATGCAAACATCACTCATTCACATCACAGCCGTACCAGGTGTGCCTGCCTCTGCTCTCTAGAGCCAGACGGATCCCTGGACATTGGGCAGCACACAGTCCCTCACCAAAATACTGCTTCCTTGTCCTGTGAACAGCCCTGTAACTTCTTGTTGTCCTTCTAAGGTTGCTGGCAGGAGAAATGCCTTCCTAAGAACTCAGAAATTTTATACAGAGCTTGGAACTGGGACAGCAGTGATTTAACATCTACCATTAAAAGTAGTTTAAAATTTAATGGTCAGAGCATAATAAATCCTATTCAGACATTTTCAGTTTGTGAGCCAGGCCATCAGCAGAGCAGAAATAGATTTGCTGCAAGGCAACCAGGAACAATTTCAAGTGTATTTTGTAAAGAACATAAGCCCTGGATTGTCTCGAACCACAGCTTTACCCAGCACCTAGATGAGAAGACACAGAAAAGGATGTACTCAAGCAACCAATATTTGCCAGTTAAAATAGATGGGACCAAGAAATGAGGAATAAGGCAGAACAATGCTGAACTGTAGCGCAAAACTGGAGCATTATCCTCCTTGGTGCAGAACAGAATAGCAACAACCCTAAAAATTACATTTTCCTCCAGAATCACACTGGTTCTCACTTGGGTCCAGGTTGCTTTTCATACTGCATTCCACATCTCAAATACCTTGAATCACTGCCCAGTTATCAAGCATGTCACTGAACACCTGCACCTGTAGGAACTCCCTGCTAAGAGAGTTTGGATGGGACTCCAAGATGCACTGTTGTGATCTTTCAGAGAAGCTGGTTACATGGTTGTTCTGCCATGCTGAGGACACAAATTGCTTTGCCTTCCTTTGGCAAAGCAAACAGGAGTACCTTTCACCATCCACCAGAAGCAGAGATGGGGACTAGGGATTGCACTCCTTCACCCCTTGTTACCATGCCTGCTACAAAGCAAACCCAAGACTCAAACCACCTTGCTGTGCAAGACACACAGAGAGCAAAGACACACAGGACACAGAGCTGTGGACAAAGCCAAGCAGGCGGTGGGGCCTGTATGACCAGCTTAGTTCCTATCTTCCTCCCGTATGGGTCAACAGCAGACCTCCCACATCCTCCAACAGAAATAATTGAAGTAGCTGGAGACTAAAGATGCGGTTGCTTCACCATGGAGGGGATATCAAAAGAGAGAGGTTTGCATCAGTGATACCAGTTCCATCTTCCCAGAGACTTTCTCCTCTTGCCTCCTTGGATCATTGCCCCTGCAGTTTGGGGCAATACAACACTAACTACAGCCTCTTCAATATCCCTAAAGTTTTAATGCCTTAAAAACAAAGGGATTAGGAGAGGGAACGGTGAAGAGAGAGGCTGAAGCTGTGCTGTGCCAGGGAAGAGAAGAGGCCTCCCTCCAGCTCTTTGATGTTGGCTCCTGCTGTTCTAATGGAATCTTACCCGGGAAAATAAATCTTTAGTTAAAAATACTGCAAACAACCACAATGGGGCTTTATCGTGGCAATACCAACCCCAGTGCACCTTCTAAAGCTCCTGAAGTTGAACACGGTGTGAGCCATGGCAACCCCACACCGTGCTGAAGTCCACATTCCTAAAATTCCCCAGTGCACCACGCATGCTCAGAGAAGGCAGCTTAGTGGCTCAGGGGTTATTAGCTGAGAGTTCAGGTTCACATGTGCCATGGGATGGAGGTCAGGGCATGGTTATGGCTCCTTATTTCTCTTGGACTTTCATTCGAAAATCTTCAAGCATTTTCAGCATAGCACCCTCGCTGTCCTCTCTCCACCTGCTGTTGCTCTAGGTGGTTCTTGCTTGCATTCCTCCAGTCCTTACAGCCTAGGGAAGTGCTGTACATCTCGGAGGCTGGAGTGCAGGAGATCCACGCTGCAGCAGCCTCCTGGGAGGTCTCGTAAAACAGCAGCACACAGCTTCCACCCTACCCCCCTGATAACCACTGCATCAGTGTGAGGGAGCAGAATAGTGTTAATGCAGCAGGAATCAAAAAGCCTGCTTGTTTCTTATTCCAAATGGAAGACAAAGGTGGGGTTTGTTCAGCTAGGCAGTACAGCCAAGCCTTGCAAGGAAGGCAAGAAATAACACGGGTATTTTTCATTCTGGTTTGAACTGAGTCCCTTGAAACAGGAAGGGGTTAGAAGTACTTTATAAGGAAAGTAAAAAAATTGGAAATTCATTAGAAAAATACTTGTAAGTGCTCTACAACTGTCCAGTAACACTGCTCCTCTGGAGGTAAATTGGACTGGGAGGAGGGGACAAAATGGGGGGTGGGGGGGGGGATGGATATAATGCTTCAAGCTTCTTTCATCCTAACTTCAGAGCAGGAAGGAGTCACTAAACCTTTCTGAGTTTTAAAGCAGAAAAGAAATGGAAACAACCATTGGATTTGTGGGTATATATTAGAAAAAATATGGCACACTAAAAGAGAAGAGTTGAAAGGTAGCAGGGAAGTCTGGACATAACAAAATACAAGAGAGAAAGAAGGTCCCTAAATTCCCTGTGTTTCCAGCATAGGAACACATATGGCAATTGGAGAAAATTATCCTGAAGGTAGAGATTTAGTTCCTATTATTTGGTAGAAGTTATGTGACAAATCAGTTTGTAGTCAAATCACACAAACCTGTACTTTTTTTTTTTTTAAGCTATTCATCTGCAGTGTTTAATAGCAACATTTTCAGCCTTAGACTCTGAGCTGTATTTGGCAGCTACAGTGCTAATAATAAACTGTTAAAATACCTCACTCCTTTAGCTGACCAGCTCCCTTAAAATGTCTTGTGGCAGAAGCCAATGTGCTGTTTGACCAGGAAATTAGTTGTCTTGGAGACATCTTCACATATAACAGCAGCTCAGTCAGTCACTTTGAGTGACGCCACCTAGCAATCTACACATTAACTTCAAACAGAAAATGAGGATATCAAAGCTACTGAAAGAGAAATCATCACCTGCAAGAAACACGCTGATCCCATGCACTGTTAGCTGATAGGAAAGCTGCAGTGAGATAAGAGTTTTGATCTCAAAATGGGCTGCTACCTCCCTCTGTACTTAGGTCACCAAGACCCTAATGGTGTTCCTGTTCATACAATAATTCACATAAAAATTATAATCTAGACCGTTCTTTCAGAATCAGTTTCAGGTCAAACCACAGACATTACTTCTAAAAAAGAAAGTTACCAAAAGGTTACAAAAAAGAGGCAATCCAGAAGTGCCACCACCGAGTTATAACTAAACCTCACAGATTAAAACGAGGGTTGTAACTACAGAGCATGCAGCAGTTCTACAGCATAAGGCATCAGTTTACAAAGTCTACCACATAGATATTTCTAAGGTAAACCACTAAACCCAGGTTATGTGATCTGATAAAAAAAATGATGCTTACCTTCTAGTCACCCTAATGGAATGGTAAAAAGAGATGCTATTCCTGCAAATAAAAAGTAGAACCAAACCTGCCCAGCTCAAAGATACAGACAGAGATGCATCAAACTCCCTCTCACCAGCTCTAACACATACACAAAATGCCAAAGCAGAAAGTGAGTCAAATACCAGCCAAATTAGATTCATGCCAATGCATGTATTACTATACTACATGTTTGGGATTCAGGATACAAATAATGGGACATGATGTCTTTAGTCACCTTCAAAACACATCTCCTTCATGGCAATAGGCCGCCTGCTGTGGTTTCTCCTGCCCCAAAAGACAGATTGGTGCTCTAGCAGGTGCTGAATCGAGAAACACGGACCAAAGCCATCCACCAAGCATGCTCAGGTCTCTTCAGCACATCGTCTGATGACGGACGCAGCAGTAGTCAGAACTGACAAATGTTTATTCTCCTCAGCCTTGAAGTCCATACCCATCCACTGGATATGGTGCTCCCCCAAGGCCTTATGCAAGCCCAGGAAGATGCACTTAATGCATCAACATCTTTGCTAATGCAGTAGCTTCTGAAACCACAGGTCTGTCAACTGTGCGTCTGCATATTTGCAGCACAGAACATACAGGCAAGTCTCCTGCATAATTTTCTTAATAGTAACACATATGACTTGGGAACAGTCCAATTCCTGTGCAAACAGGGGTACATACAAAGGCTTAAAAACGTCATGAAGAAAGACACTGTCCCTGTAGAGAGCATTCCTGCCAACAGCTCCAGTTAAGGGGAAAAAGAAAAGCCTTGTCCCAGCTGTAATGAAAGGTTCCCCTGGGCAGCAAGAAGAGTAGCTTCACTCACAGAGTATTTGCATCTCAGCTGAATTGGTTAATGTGTGTTGAACACTCTGAAAATTGTGAAGTGGTATATAAATGCTAAGGATTGTTATTTATTATTGTCTTGGTGCACAACAGCGGAAACTAGTGCCATTTACAGACGCAAATTAAGAACAACAGGAGGTCTATCAACATGCTGTGGGTCTGGGGATTTTGTTAATTTGTCTCCCCCACTCCTGTCTCCCTCAGACAGAAATCTCTTCCATAGTACTCCTACCGTCCCCACCGAGCAGTGAAGCCTGTAACAGTGGAACAGCTCTGCGGGAAGGGGATGAGACATCCGTCCACCTGCACACCTAGGTCTTAACAGCACTCTCCTACACTCCAGAGCACTGTCATCACTGCCCTTGCCCAGCAAATATTTTCCATCTAGATTATTTATTTGCAGCAAAGTAAGGCAGAAAATAGAATAAAATTAAGGCACATAAATGTTTCAAGGTAAAGAAAGGGCTGGTTTAAAAAAAGCTGAGAACTCAGAGTGACATACACTAGCACAATAGAGTGATTCATATACACAAGTGATGTCTTACAAGACTGGTCTCAGTATAAGAGCAGATTTTTAGACACCAGTTTCTTTACCTGCATTGTTAAGAAGCAGCTTAGATAAAAAGATGATTCTAAACTGCCTGTCTGCAGCTTGGGTGAAGACGTGAGAGGCATTATCTAGTTTTTAAAGTAACCCAGAAGTTTCCTATGTTTCAAGAACCAGAATTTAGGTTTAAGAAGATCAAAAATAACTTTTTTTAACTTTGATTTTCCAGACTAACTTGTCAATTAACTCTGCAGCTCTGATAATGTGCAAGTAGTTTTGCTCAGTGCTTACAGAGCACATATGAATCCCTCCCCAAGATAATTAAAATAACTGCAGAGATGTAGTCATTCATTGATATTATAAGCCTGTGTCAAAGTAGTTATTTTCAGTACAACATTGCCACCTCAACTGCATGCTTTGCACATTTGCACAAAATTCACAGGATATTGGAAAAAACTGGGGGTACAGGGTCAAGCTTTTACAGACAACTTAGCATATAAAACAAGCTTCTGACAGATGCTCAGTCAAATTGTAATAGCTCATTTTTCTCAGTAATGCACTTACACTGTGCATTACAGCTTACATGTTGGGAAAAAAAAAGGCATTTAATTCAGAAGGTGCAGTTTGTTCAGACATGCTGCACTTGCAGACTTGCATTCCTCTTATTTTTCTCAAGTTACTGATTGCTTAGCACAGGGTTGCCCTACTGTCTATGAAATACAGACATTTCAGCGACTCAAGCTTTGAGGGCCTAATATCAAGGGGCCAATATCAATACCTAATCTGCCATTCAGCACATTGTATGCAACTTTCAAAAGGCAAATTTCAGAGACAGAAAGCAACAGAGCCCCTGAAGTGTTGTTACAGTGACATTCCCTCCTCTATTTGCAGAGCTGCAAATTGTTTTATGAACACCATTCAATCAAAAGTTTAAAATAAACAGCAATTCACTGTCCATGCTGGAACAGAAGCAAGCTCTGCCAGTTGTGTCACAAGAACTAACCACTGGAGAGTACAGCTACCCCTGTGTACAGATCTGCATCCGTACCAAGGCTTCAGAATCATATATAACAAAGAGAAGTGGGTTTAGGCACCTCTGAATCAATATAACCACACCGCTCTGAATGCTGGCAAAGGAAGAAGTGTATTTAGAAGGAGATTAGGGTATTTCCCCCCTCCTCCCAGGACAAGCCTTATTTAATTTGAATGCAGTCAGTTAGCTCCTTTGTTTGCACTCAACTCCAGATTCCTCAATACACCAGGCAATCCTGTACAATCACATTCAAGAGTGGCAATATACAAAAAAGTTTACAAGAATAGGTCTCAAAGTACCTACAAGAGCTTGCAAGCTCCTGCAAAATGCCCTCTAGAACAGGTTCCTGTCGCACTGAGCTAGGGACAGAGATTAGAGTTATCAGCTTTGACACTCAGCAGGAATGTGTCACAAAGGATTAAATCATTATATCATGAAGTGTCAGCAAACGCAGCTTTCCTGCTGTTCTACCACTAAGTTACACATTAATTAGTGAGGTACAAAACAAACATGAAATATCTCCAAGCATCTGCCTGTGGATCAGGCCCAGACAGAGCTATTAGCACAGGATTCCTTTCCAAGAGGAGTCACCCAAAGCATCATCAGCTCTTCAAGAGATCCATTAAAATGCAAAGAGTAGAAGTGCTGAAGGGAAAAGCACAGAAGCTCATTGCAATGTTTGTCTTAGCATTTTTGATGCTTCCTCACAACTGCAGCACCTGATTTTCTAAACAAGGTCATATATGCACCACTGAATAAAAACATCCTTCCTTGAGAGAGGTGTAGAGCAGTGTCATAAGATCCTACAACATGAACAGGAGAGTTGGGATACAACATTTTAGAACAGATGAAGCATGTGGCCTAACAGATTATGCAGTAAAGGAAGAACAGGCTTTGTTCATTATTTCTTGCAACTGCAAGTGTCCTTTAGCTGCTCAGCAGTTCTGAACCAAATCATTCATGAACTTTGTCTGTCAGTGGGTAGAAGAAATTCAGCTTGGTCTGACTGCAAGCTACACTAGAGAAGATCTAAACAGACCAATGACATCTGACACATAAACCTCTATTTTTCATATAAATCGTGACCTTAGGTGTCACTGGACAAAAGAAGGAAAAAAAAAAAACCAAAAAACCCTTCTCTGGCAATTCCTTATGGCTATCCCAGCAGGATTTCTAGCTTCAGCCATGTCTTGTATTTTTCCCTTGCTTTCTGTCCCAGACTGCTGCCTTCTAATGCTTGGCACTGCCTGAATCTGCCAAATTACATCAGCATGCAGACCGTGGCCAGGATGCATTCTTCACACTAATTTTTCCAGATTTTGCTTTGGGATCCCTTCAGTATAAAATATGATTACTTGCTAGAACTGCCTAACTGGGTCATGTTGTAATCTCTCTCTCAGAGCCTGAACTACACTTGATCCCAAAGCCACTAGATCAACACCCACTGGTGGAGTTGCTATTTGCCCTCACTGATTAAATACTTTCCGAGGCTAGACTCTTACAAACAGACTTCCTTTTCCAGCTTCAGTTTCAGAGGGTTGCATGGTTAAACCATCCTACCATGAAGAGGAGCAGCACCATGATATTCCACTACTCTGGTACCACCCCACCTTTCACAGGCTGCTGAAGCAGAGATGAGGATGGCTTCTGGTAGTACCGAGCTCCCACCATGTATCATTATATTCAGAAACTTGTGCAGGTCTGTGTAAATTTAGCGGCAACTCAGAATGAAACATAGATCTAGGATGTCCTGACTCAGTGTTTTATCCACAGAGTTACTTTCTTAGGGTGAAATGGATGCTACCCACCTCCTGTTCTACAAGCTGAAGCCATCCAGTGCTGTGCAGACTTCTGCCCAGCAGCCCTAAACATGAGTGGGTGGATAGCTACCACTGCTGTTTCAAAGACATGAATATTATGAACCTTAAAGTAATTAATCACCCCCTCTCAGTAGTATGCAAATTGGACTTTCTACATCAGCATGCTCATAAGAAAATGCATTAACAATCTTCTAATTAAATGCTTTAAATTAGATTAAAATCATACTGTCTGACAGGTGACATATAATACATTAACAGGATTGTTGTAACTTCCTTAGCATCAAGTGTTTATTAAAAGCTCAAAAGTCAAATATGCTGGGGAGAAGGGAATCTATCTTCCTCAGACTGAATGCTACAGACATGTTGATTCCCTTACAACCAGAAAGTCACTGAAATGGTGCTTTGAAAGAACTGCAGAAAGTTTATCTAATGCAGAAGGGGACCATGATTCAGGGACCTGTCAGGTTGGCTGAAGTACTAAGGCACAGATTAATCCACTCAGTCCACAACAATTGCTATTTGCAGTAAAAGGCAATGCAACAGAACAGTAGAAATTAAAGCAAACAGTAGATCTCATCACTAAAGAGAAAAAAATCCATAGCAACATCTGTCAGTTGGAACATCAGCTGCTGCTGAAAGATTTATTTTGAATGTCTCATAAGCTGCCTTAGCAGTTATGCAGCAGTTGCATTAGCGAAAAAAAAAAAAAGCAGCCAATCCTCCTATTTTTGTTAGTCAGACAGTACGATAGGTTTGTGCTAACAGAAGTCATAAACTTTCACCAGATATAAAATTCATAATGAGGATGGGGAACCTGTGAAGTATGGTTGCAAGTTCTGATAAAGCTATAGTTCAGTCTCGTGAACTCACATCACACTAATAGTGATCAGAACAAGACTTGGGCAAATAACTTGAGACATCCACTTAAAGCTCATTTTTCAGCTCTTTTATCCTTGCTCCTATGCAAGCACACTCCTCTTTTCTCCATAAGGGATGTTCTGTGAGTACAACATCCAAAGCTGCTTTCTGTTCTAGCTCCCATGACAGGTCCCCTGCTTTTCCAGGGCAAAAAGCAGGCCAGATACCCTTCTTTGCTTCCCCGGAACTCCATCTACTCTACTGTTTGTTTCAAATCCCAAAGACAGGCAAAATTAAAGAAAGACTAAATGTAATACAGTGTTGTGCAGATGAATGGACTGTTACTCTCTAAGGAATTGTATCGCCTTGTTCAGAGGACAGCAGGCAAAGCTACTGATGGGCAGAATTAACGGTTTTCTTTTAGGATAAGGAACTTAACCCATCCCAGCTGTAAATTGCTAAGGGAAAACCTAGCTCAGAAGGTATGTCACCCTACATAATACATTCAAGTTTAACCCTGTCTTTTCATAGGAAATGAGCTACAGCACTTGCTTCTCAAGTTAAGTTTCATATACTAGCATCACTCAGCTGTAGGTAATAGACTCAATAGTGGGTCATTTTTCTTAAACTCAAAGAGAGTTGAGAGGTCTATACCAGAGCCTCCACCTGCAGCTGCCACCACAGGGTCTCACACAGGCATGCCTGGAAGTAGACTTGTCAGCTCAATCACTGTTCACAGTGTCAAGCTGAAGCAGCCCTTGCAACTGAAGCCTCCTCAACCGGAGGTGAGAGCTAATCTCTTGGCCTTAAACCCATG
>JAVJGJ010000003.1:15604661-15639872 GCA_035590215.1 Microhierax caerulescens | reverse complement strand
GGGCGCAGGGGGGGCTCGCTTCTCCGCCGGCGGCACAGCGGGCGGGTGCTGCGGCGGGAGCCGGACCCCTGGCTCAGGATAAAATCCCCCCTTTTTTTCTTCTTAAATTTAAACTTGAGCAAAAGCCTTGTCCTGCAAGTGGATTAATGACCGGCTGGGCACCCTGCTCCTCCCACATGTTATGTGTTTATTCCTTTATTGCTCCGTAAGATCCCCTAAAGATTGGGGGGGGTTATATATATATGAAGTATATCTATTGCAGGTCTTGGAAGCAGCGATCAAGATAAAGTAACCTCACCGCTGCACTCGAGACCAACCCTGCCTAGAAGTGCTCCTGGGAGCTACTTAGACAAAGGGTAGGAGGGGAAATGGGATCTCAGAAGACTCTGCCTGAGGTCAAGCTGCTGTGGCAAGGAGCCCAGACCTCTGATCTCCATCCAGTTGTCCACTGTCAAGACTATGTGCTTTTTTATGTATGTATTTTTAATGCCTTCTAACTTTTCAGCCCGGAATGGTTTTCTCCCTTTAGCCTGATCTTCTGTGCCTTGTCCCATCATTGAACAGATACAGCACAATCCATTATTTACCTTAGTGCATCCACTGGAAGAACTGCCTTATCTTCTTGCCCAGGGAGCATACAACTATATCGTGTTAGCCTTCTACAGGGCATTTCAGGTGCTGTGGCACCAATGCAAACTCCTTGGATGTGTACTATTCTCTCAAGATTCTTGGCAGGAAACAAAGCTTTCAGCCCAGTCCCAGGCTATGGTAAAATATGTCTACCAAAATCAGGCAATTCAGAGAAAAAACAGGAAGGTGAAACTAAGCTTAGTGTGAGGAGATTACAGGCTGGTTTCCCTAATGCATAGTAAACACAGCTGCTAGTGTTCAGACCTGAGCTCAGGGCTTTGGCTTGGTTCCTCTGGACCACTAATCTTGATCAGAAATGGGAGTTCAGCACTTCTTCCAGTGGGACCATATCTGAAACAAGAATGAAAATCAAGGGTAGGTTTGGAGCCTGTAACAGAAACCACAGCCTATTCAGAGGAGAACAGCTGACGCCTCTGGCTTTGTCCTGTAACTACTTACACAGCTTTTGAGGGCATTGAAATGCTCATTATTTAAGAAATTATGTCCCAGAGGTAAAGGTAGGAGTGTGTGTGTGTACATGCACATGCCCTCTGCTTGTGTACACATGCCCTATTGTGTTCAGACACTGCTCACAGCCTACTCTGAAAGACACCGACTTCATTCACCATCAGAGCCAGCCTCGGTGAGCAGCTGCATTGTCGTATGAACCATTGACCAAGCACCTTTCCTTCACCTGCCTTCCCAGCAAAGCCTACAAATAAAAACAATTAACTGATAGCATTAACATAATGCAGGATCTGACTTGCAGAAGAGCAACTGGCAGTGTTCAGTGTGGGTGGCCTGCCCCGCAGGATTAGCTCTGCTAACCTGGCTCAGCCCATGCCCTCCCATGCTGGCCTGCTGTGGTTACTGCCTGACCGAGCTCTCTGGACCTCCTACCCCTCTGGGGGTTGCAGAACCCTGTTGCGGTTTCTCTGCAGCGTGTTTTGGTCGGGGGTGACAATCTCATACGGGCGGACAGCTCCCTCTTGTGATAACACTGCTCCCATAGGAGTCACAGCACCTCCTGAACCCCAAACCGCTTCAAGACCTTCTTGTTTCAAGACCTGTCCGTCTCTAACATCCTGCTTGCCTGCCATAACCGTTTCTAGTTGTATGTGTGGTGCAAACTGCTAGCAGCTGTGCATCACTGGCATCACTTGGTGAAGTAGCTGAGCTTTTTGATACCAGCTATGCTTGTCATCCCCAACCCTCTTGCCTCATCTTTTTCAAGCTGATGTTCTCCACACGATTCATGAGGTGTGTAGCCTTCTTTCCTAACCATATCTTATTTGCTGCATCATACTTCAGTACTAGGACTTTCAGTAGTTTCTTCATGAGCATTTTGTCTCAGATTCTGTCTTTCAGTGGGTCTCCAAATGATCGCACTGACTCTCCACCCACATCAATCACAGGCTTACATTATCATTTTCCCCCTTCTTCATTTAAAATGTTTAAATCTCATTCAGTAAATCTCATCCTAGCTCGCTTTGATTGCCTGAATTCATTAAACACCTATTGGAAACATAAAGTGCTTTAGAAACAGCTGATGCCAGGAGCAATAGAGATTTCAGGTTGATTGCCTTTTTGCACCTCAGCTTGAAGTTATAGTCACCTTCATGTTTGCAGAAAGTTTCCACTGCTCCATGCTACTTGCTCGCCTGGAGTTTGTTTTATTCCTGGTACCATGCATTATTCAGAAATTACTCAGAACCAAAGAATGTGCTTCATTTAGTATCTGAACTCAGACCAACACTGTTCACCAGGAGCAGCAGCAAACAAGCAGTTTTAATTTTCTTCAAGAGTCTCTGACAGATACTGCACCTCTCTGCCTCACCTCAGTGCTAAGAAAAATTCTCCTTCATGAAAAGCAGTTGTACTTGCAAAAGAAGGAGCCTTTTTACCACCTTCTCTGGAAGCCTGTGAATGGGCTTGGGTCCCCCAGTGGCAAGTAGGATCTGCCACACTGTCATATGCTTGTTAATACCCTTGAAACTGCATCAGCTTGCAATTTTACCTCATCACATCAGTACAATTTAAGATCTCTGAATAAATACACAGTTAATTCAAGTCTTACATAAATCAAGCACTAGGGATTACTTGAGCAAATAAATGAGAATGAGATTGCAAGTATGGTTGGCCGGGAGTTTTTCTACCAATCTTTTTTCTTTCTGAAATGGAACTTTCTGGGGGAATATCGCAGCATCCCCAAAGCTCCTCCTGTGAGCATTATTTAGGGCCCAGAAAGAATATATGGACTCTGCCGTACTGGTCCCAAGATTTACCAATGAGGACATCCATCTTATTTGGGACAGGGATTGAACACCCTGACAGCTAAACTGTTTCTCACTTGCACTGGAATCTGTGCCTTGCCTCTCACATGCACTTATCTTTTCTCCCATGTGTTTTCTCTTTCTTTCAAAGCATCTTCCTCTGTTTCTCCTGCAAAATAGACTTCCTCTTCTCTTTCTTCTGCAGAACAGATATCCTCTTTTCTTCTCAGCGCCACTTCCAGCATTTAGAAATAGAACAGGCCACAGAGAAATGAAGTGAAAGGAAAGAAATAACTGTTCTCACTTCTGTAGAATGACCTGAGACCTCAAAATGCTTTTCTCGCTTGAATAGGCTGTCTCAAAAAAATGCTGGATAGCAAGTGGTATTAATACCACCATCCTAAGACTGGCGAAACAGTTCTGCAGTAACTATGAAGAGCAATTGGCCAGAGATACCAAAGGAGAAAGATTAGGCATCCCAGGGCCTGATGCTCACTGCATCTCATTTAGGTGCTGCAGGCTGGTAGGGGAAATTAATTGGAACAAGATCCAGAAATAAGACGGAGCCTCAGATACATCATCTTAGGGTATTTCACTGCAGCTGGTAATTAGAGTGTGATGCAGAATGAGCTAGACTGATCCCTCATTTCAGAGAAATTGTACCCAGATTTTCTGAGGCTAAAAGTAGACTCAAGAAACATCATCCTTATCTGTACTTAGCACTGAAGCAGCTGTAGCTCAAAGCTTCATGTGGCAAGGGGCTTCATCAGGAACAAAATTACTGACTGGAAGAGCTCTATTTTTCCAATCTGGTGGTTGCAACTTCTGCTTCATATTATTGTGGTACCTTCTAAGCTGTTGAAGGGTCCTTTGTGCCTTGTGTTGCAGAAACTTGGTCCTGGCCTATAGAACAGGCTATCTGCGCAGATAAGTAGAGTGACACAGAGCAGGGAAGTGAGCTGTGCACAGGGAGGGAAGTAGCTCAGCAGCAGACCAAGGATCCTGCTGTGCCATCCTCATCCCTCTCCATCACTGGCTCTGCACCCAGCCCTGCTCTTCCCACTGATAGCTGAATCCCAGCCAAGATTCTCTTCTATTCCCTGTTCTCCTCCCTGCAGCCTTTCTCTGTATGGCCTTAATTCCCAGATCTGTGACGTTCCCAGGAGGAAGGAGCCTAGAGTAGCACCAAAGCTGGTTTCACATTTATCAGGACCTCACTTTGATTAGGCTACCCTGGTGATCTCCTGATGTACTTCAGTTGCTTCACTGCTCTTCAGATCTTTCCCTCCACTAGCAGTCCCTAGTCTGGTTCTAGAGTAGGGCATTTTGGGACTCCCAGACAAGACTGGAGTGTCATAGTGTGCTATGATGCCACTAAAGCACTCCTTGTGCTTCTCTGTGCCAGGGCTTCCCCTCATCCTGGTGCCAGAAACTTTGCCTGTATTTCACACACCCCAAGAATGTCTTCAAAACAGCAGTTACAAGTAGCAGTCTTCAGGCTCCACACAGCTGGGATCAGCCAAGGCTAAGTCTAGTGCAGACTCAGGGAAAAGAGAGTCTTTCAGATGAAGTTTGGACTCACGCTCTCTCCCTGGCACTGCTAATCAAGTTGCATGCTTCAAAGAGGCAAGATTTGAAGGAACTACAGTGAACATAAAGTCACACAGCCCCACCAGAGCACTCCCAGACTCTGGAGATACTGAACTGGCAAGGAACTGGGCACCTGCTCTGTACCTAGGGCTCCCCTTGCCTTTCCCCATTTATAGAGGAAAGCCAGTCCCATTCTGGCCCATGGATCCAATTGATTTCACCACCTGGAGCTGTCTCCACATGGGGACATGAGTGATAACCAGCTGTGAAATTTTCCAGCCGAAGCAGCATGGATTATATTCAACTCTGTTCCTCTCCAAACACCTAGTATGTCCCAGATATTTCCCAGAGACCATGAGAAGGTCTGCCTGCCCTTTTTCCCCCTCTAGTTACTGCAGGCTTTGTCTAAGTTAGTGTCTGTAAGGAAAAATCTGGGTGATTTACAGGCATAATTTCCATATGCAAAGGATTATGACAGATGAATAGCACCCAGCACACACCACAATCTTGAGACAGTTTTAAAAAGGGGTTTGTTGCCTCCTTGACAGACTTAAACTTTTCCTCCAGATTAAAAAAAATAAAATAAAATTCCTCCCCCTGTGAAAAGTTGTGATCTCCTACATCCTGTCAGCAGAACACAGCATCAAGCTATCCACATGGCAGTGGAGCTGTGCTCATTAAAATCTTTTGAAACAGTGGCATTGCATCTGTCATAGCCAGCCTCAAAGTACCCATACTCAGGATGCTTAAAATGTTTTCTGAAAGAATAGCAGATGCTTAGCGCATATCCCAAGCTAGAAATATATCTAGCTTGTATATCCACCAGGCTTTTGAAGTAAGGTTCTAAGCAGCAGGCTGCTGATTCTCAACCAGCTTCAGATACTAACTACTGCAAGACCCCAGCCAGATCATTTTACTATTCTTTCCTCAGTGACCTTTTATTTTGGCAAAAATACAGTAGTGATATGTTTATCTCATTTATGTTATGCATAATTAGATTGTACAAAGACAACTTTGAAGTTGATTTGATAAACTTCTTAGTCTGTAAGTGGGTTGGCTCAGGACCTATGTAAGCAACGTTTGGAAATACTTTTGCTGTTCATTTCCTGGGCTTATGTCAATTTTCTGTCATTAGTTTTATTTTTAAATTGGGATTATCTCAAGTAATAAAATTTGGATTCAGATCAGAGCAGTGTTGAGTGTTGTAGTGCTGCACTGGAGCTAATGCTGTGGTACCGGGATCCTTTCCTACTTGGAAAGGATACAGCTTTGGCATTTGGGTTTGGTTCCATATATAATAAAGAAATTCTGGTGGGGCAGATTAGAGAATACAAACAGCAAGACACGCTCCCTTACACATCTACATGCATTTTGCATAGCTTGACTATACTCATTGCTGTTGTTCATTTGTAGCTAATTATTTGTATTACAGTAATATCAAAAGCCACAAATTAGAATCAGCATCCTATTGTACTGGAAACTAGATATAAACATAATGAAGAACTGGTCATTAGCACTTCTGTTTTGTTTCACTGTATGGTCAGAGACCTCTCTCAACAACTCTCTTCCTACCCAGGAGCTTAGAAAAGTTGCCAGTGGGTCTGTGCCTGCAGTGATCTAGGGTGAGAAGAACAAATTACACCACTTCTCCCATGCCAGCCCTCTGCTCACAATATGGCTACCAGCAGCAGTTTAACCCCCACATTGTAGGGGTTAAATCTGCAGCTGTTGAACAGATTTCAACATGGCATTTTTCATGTAAACTGTAAAATAACAATTGTCTTTGTGATTTAGACATACCTGCTACTTCTTTGGAGCCCCATAATGTACCAATCCCAGCATCAATTGTTATTTAATATCACACATTGAGTTCACAGGTGACTCAGTTCTCCAGACCATTGGGTAGTGGTTGTAGCTGTAAAAGATGGTTATTTTTCCAAGTCTGAACACAAGAAAGGCTCTAGCTGCCAGACTCTTTCGTATGTTCCTGGAGAACACACTTCTTACAAGTTGTCATAAAGCTGTGGGAAAAAGGAGATCTGCAGGAAATATTACAATTCCCTGTGGCAGCATCCACACAAAGAGAAAACAGTCCTTTTGCCATGTATGGAAAGCCAACAGTCCCTTTCCTCTGCCTTTCCCCATGTTGTGCTTCCTGTTAGAATATCCCAACCTGTAACTGATTGCCAAACCACTGACTTCTGTATCAATTTCCCTTTCATTAGGGTGAAGATCTAAGAGCTTTCTGAGTGTCTTTCTATAAAAATATATCAACGTAAAATGAAATACAGGAGGCCTGAGCTCTGTACTGTATTTAACTACTTCACTAAAACCCTTTCTGCATCTGGCCACTGCAGACAGGTTTTTAAGAGCTTGTTTTTTGTGTTGCTGAGAAGCAGCATTCAGCACAGCTCTGGCTGGTAGATAGGTTCATATCTGAAGAAGGGAAGAGATGGATAAACAAAAGGCAGCAACAATTTATAATGAAAAAAAGTCTCCTGTAATGCTTGTGACAGACTGCAAATGTGTCAGATAAAACATTGTAGTGGTCTACAATAAGGAATAGGAGTTTGCATGCTGAACACAGGACTTGTCTGTCTGCCAAGAAAGACAATTGCAACTGAAAAATAATGAAAAAGATGGGCAGAGGGAGTTACGGAAAATCAAGGGAATTGTGCTTTTCACTAAAGAAAGATATTAGTGAGAGAGGACTTCACCAGAACTACATCATGCATGAATGTGTTTTTTTAGCTTTAGTTCAATTTACAAATCTAATAACTAAAATAATATTTTTTTTTTACTTCCAGTATTGGGCATGCTGTTTTCTGCTTACTGGAATGATCTGTATTTACTGTTCAGTGTTTTCTGCTAGCAGCTGGCATACAAATATCCAAAATATAAATGGGTCCCTGGGAAATTAAAAACATCCTTTAGTCTGAGATTATCAAACATCTTTTGTCATGTGGGCTTTCAATGCATGGGTATGCAGTGCTGGAATACCTGCCACAGAAGGACTTTTGTAAAATCGTCCTAATTTAATTTTTCTCAAAAAAAGCCACAATATCCTTTGACGCTAAAATCCCTCTGTGACTCCTGTTCTGAAAGCCTGGCATGTTGTCTCCTGGGAAGAAAGTCACATAAAGTCACTGTGTTTCCTCTTCCCTCCTCAGCTCTTTTGCAGACACAGGCAAATCCTAACATTGCTGCTGTCATCTTTCTTCCATTTTCCCTGCTGTGAACTTGCAAGAGGCAAATGAGGATAGATGCCTAGACATTTGCTATGACTTCTGTTGTTCTCAGCTCTGCAAACACCTCAATCTGGAAGCCTTAGCTGTACTACTTAAACTCTGGGGAACTCCGGCAGAGAGTGTTAGTGTCAGGCACTGTTCAGCATGTTCCCCATCAGGTGGTGGAATAACAAATCTGTTGAAAAGCATAGAAGTATGCTCAGCAAGGTCTTTTCCTTCAAGGTTCTATAACAAAAGTGCAAAAGCAGTTAGCGTAAGCAGAAAAAGGAACAGAAATGCCCATCAGAAAAGGGAAAGTCCCAAACCAGATATTGTGTCGCCATTACTTAAAGGATGTTGACCAGTTCTCCTTATAGTTACGTGACAGTCTTAGTGTCTGTGAGGTGGGAGTGAGGGTGAAAAGCAGGGTTTGGGGAGTTCTATTCTGTTAGTGTGACAAGCACCAGGGGAGAAAGAAGCAGGCTGTGGACAGCACAGTCTGCTCAGGAGAGATCTGTGATTGCAGTTGGAAAACCAGGCTGCTCAGCTAAAGGAAGTAAACAAGGAATTGATCAGTTATTGCAGTCATGGTTTCTTGCATGCAAGCTTTCAGGGTATGATCAAACTCCATTATCAATTTACAGTGTTAGTCTGTGAAGCTGTAATCCAAAGTAAAGCTCTTTGAACCTCCCTAGAGCTGCAGAATTTAGATAGGAACAAGAGCCTGCCAGCAGTAACTCCATGCAGGATCAAACCTTAGCTTTTTTCTGCTTTTCTTGGCTATGTGATGCATTTTTGTGGGGTTATGAGGATGGTCTCCTGTGATTTCATGCTGTCCTTTTTCCCAGAAACAAGATCACTGGTCTCTGCTGTCTATTTTTGCTTTTCTTACTCTAATGAGTGTGCATTATAAACAGAGGTGTACAACATAATAGAATCCCCTGGAAGTATTTCTAAATAAAAGGCTTTTAGGAACCCTTTCTAGAGAAGCCCTATAGACATTAATAGATAGTGAACACTTTTCTATAGGCATTGTTTTTCTACTAGTCTATACAATTCAATAGCAAATTATATTCCTGCTATCAAATCCCAAAGGATGATTCAGAAAACCATTAGAAAGGATCTAATTCTCTGTAATTTTCTGCAGTAATTAAGATAAAAGCCTTTCAGGGTCTCCTCTATTACAGTTCATGGGATTTTTCCACAGGAAAATAATTGATCAGTTTAAATTCTCCTTGGTTGCTTAAGCAAAGTAAAGCCAGTAAATTCTGGAGGTTTATTCAGATAAAATTTCCTCTCATTTCTGTGGGAAATTTACTTAATTTCAGGAGACAGTGAGGGACAAGAATTAGGCCCCCTGTCTGTGATTTTTATAACAGGACATCAAACTCCACCTTCTGCTAGAGCTAAATAATTTGAGTGATTTTGCCTCTTCTTCCCCCTGGGCTGGCAGGGAACGTGTGTTTTATAGAGGTATTGCACACAGCAGCAGGTCCCACTCCATTAACACATGAAGGCTCAGCGCTGCAGTGAACTCAGAACCGTGGCTTGCCTGGAGAGCTGCAGAGTGCTAATTGAAACACTGCTAGTGTCTTTCCCATCATGTGCTTGGAAAGCCGTCTGAAGATGAACACAGCTCTGTGCCTACCTATATCTTGTCCAGATAACAGAGATGATGTTTCTAGAATGTTGTGCTGAGCTCCTGTGCCCCTTGTCTCCCCGTTTGATGCCCAAGGAGAGGCACTAGTGACCTCTAGAGCAGGGAACTCACTGCAAAGCCCTGGGAAGAGGTCACACATATGAGAGAAGAATGGGTCATAAAAGCCATGGTGGCATATCGAAGAGCTTAAAGGCAAAAATCACTCCTGTGCCATGCTTTGTTGGAGCTCCCCTTGTGAGGCTGTGACCTATACTTTGGACTACATAAAGCTGAGGGTCAGGCCTCTGTGAAATCCTGACCTTGCTGACAACAATAATAGATTTTTCACTGACTTCCCTGGGTTTCTGGTATGAAAGATTTGTCCATAGCCCTATCATAAGCTCACTCCAGGCAGTGCCCTCTCTGACCATCCTCATGTTTTTTCCTCCAGCCTTCCCCACCCCACCTTTCTCCTCCACTACACTTTGAGGCTCACAGTGAACTGCCCACAGTAAAATGACAACAGTAATGGTTTCTACTATGTGGCATTTTGCATTCCCAGATCTCTTCAGAACCAAGTTTTTTAATTTCACTGGCCTTCCACATGCAGCTTAATACCTAGTTCTTCCTTGGAGAAGTCAAGGCTGGGTACAGAATATAGAACTTTGGATTTAGCTGTCCTCACTGATTCTTGTATCTGTGACTTTCCTTATCTCATTACCTGCCTTTCTGACAGTGTGAAATGAAGCTATTCCTGTTTCCAGGAGCTAAAGATGACAGACCCCAGCTGATGGTACAAGAAGGTCATGAGGGGCTAGGAGGACTGTGAGAAACCATCCCTTGTCTTAGTGAAGAATGGAAGCCTGCAGAAAATGGCTTATCAAAGATGTTAAACATCTCTGCTTCCAAGGGGAGTTTTGCAGGTGTTGGATACACTCACCAGTAACAGGACTTCCTGCTGGAATTACTGCATCGATTAGCCACATAAAAAATGGCATCCTGCTCTCCCCACTTCAGATAGATCCTTCCTCTAAGTGTGTGGTGCCCTCTTTATCCTTATTCTGTAGTGATTTATTTCATCTGGGGGTGCAGCATTGCAAAATTTCCTGGCCTAGCATCAGTATCAATGGCTTATTTTGCCTCCATGTACCAAAGTGCGACTTTGATTACATCACTGTCCCAGCTACTCTAAATCCCAGCCAGTTAGCAGCAAACTTAAAGTAGGTCACAATGAATTCAGAAACAAATGGCTTACAAAGATAAATCTTCAGTCCAACACATCAGTGCCAGTACTGTACAAGCAAGTAAACTGTAAATCCTCACAGCACCACTACAGAATGTCATTGTAATACTCCAGAGACCAAAGGAAACAGAGCACTCTGAATTAGCTGTTTTTGCTTTTATTAATTTTAATGGCTTTTGGTTGATGCTTTATGAAATTGTCGTAACTCATGAATGGTGCTCCTTCTTCATTTGACACTGGGAGGGTGGGTGAAAGGACATGACTCAAGGGTTTTTCATTTCACTCCAGACTAAATTGTTCTGTGACCTTAGGCATGCCACCACACTGTGTGTGCCTGTTTCCCCACTTGCTAAGCAGAAACAGCATTTGCAATGCAGGTGAGTTGAGTGCTGCTGACCCTAATTCATCAAGTCCTGTACCAGCCTGTCTGCCTTTGAGGTCTTGTGGAAGTCCTTGGGGAACCTTGCTGTGGCTGATGACCACAGTGGACTTTACGATGCTCTGAACCCTCCTGCTAAACTGGAGGACTCAGAGCACCAGAAAGTCTGCTGTGGTAACTGCAAAAATAATAATTAAAAACACTAGTAATTGCTTGTCTATGTTCTTTTTGATTAGGAGTTTGCACATGGCTACTAGGTCTTCATTTCACGATGAATATTTTTCCATGTTTGGAGTGACAGAAGTCAGGCTGCATTTCCAGAGTTTACAGGGGGCTTATTTTAGCTGTCTGGACATATACCCATTCAGCTTTAGCCAAACCATCATGAAACACTTCCTGCTATTTTTCTGGACAGGTATTTTGTTCCTATGTGACAGTGAGTTCCCACATTTTTGAAAGCCTTCTGCCCAAAGGTGATGTTTGCGTTAGTTCATAGTGTAAGCATACAAGAACTCCCACAGTACTTTTTGGTAAGATTTTTGCTGCACACAAGTCTTTCAGCAGCCCCTTTACATGAATGAATTTCATACACACACACACAAAAAAAAAAAAAAAATAAAAATTAGTTTCAAGATTTTAAGCTGAAAAGCACAGTGTAAGTGCCTAGGGTTATTTTCAATTAACAATATCTAATTCCAAGCACACCATGAATTACATTTTTCTTCTCTCTTTAGAGCCAACATTAATCCTTTGAAACAAAAATGGCTGCATTTTAATGAGAGTTTAAAAGGGTGAAAGTTCTGCTCTAGTACACTGAGCATAATAGATTATTTTTGTGATGTATATCTTCCATCCACTCACTTTAATTTTCAGAATAATATCTGGAGAGCAGCCTGTTTTATCTCTGGTCTCTCTTCATTCATTCCACTTAGCTTCCAGTGTGTGTATCACAGTTAATTTGAAGTTGATATTTGTTATTCCTTATGGGCAATATGTTACAATAACACCAAAAAGATTACTGTTGTCCTCTCCAGGTTGACTTGCACAACAGATCTCTGAGAAGCATTTGTTTTAATTGTGTTTTTTTACATTACTTCCTGGCACTAGAACATAAAGAATCCCGTTAGATTAAGTCCTCAGTTGATGACATGGGGTATTAGCACAGGAAAGCCTTCCACTGGCTGGCACAGACCCCATGCAGGTCTGCAGTGGGTTGGCACATGTTTGTCCTCCTTCTGTGGCAGCTCAAGTCATATGATGTGGTGTGGAGGGGAAGGGATCAGTGAAACACAGTAACTTGTTTTTGTAATTGTCCATCAGTGAAACACAGTAACACAGCAGGCAATGCTAGTAGTAAGGGTAGGAAAGAAATTGCAAACTGAGAAGGAAATTTCCTATCCCATTCATGCAAGACACCAAGCCTGATACCTTGCCCATGTGCCTTGCCTGTATATGGTTGTTCATGCCTCCTCTCCAGATTTTGTCCCTCCTGTTTCTCTGTTGCTTTAGATGGTGTTCAGGACAGAAATGTGGGCAAGAACAAGGTGTCTAACAATACCTCTGTGTGCCCTTTTCCCTCATTGTGTCCTGCTCTAGACCTGAGAAGCCCAGGTAGGTATTTATGCTCCAGATGGGGAGGGCTGGAGATGCCTATGGAGGAGGAATTTCCAAATACTTGTTTTGGCATACATGGTCAGAGTAGGAGAAAGCCACAAGAAACAGGTCCACTGTGCTGTCTGTGTCCTACACACAGACTAGATGACAGAAAACAAATGGATATAGAACATCACAAAACTCTTTGGTACAGGAGAATGCACATGGGAGGCTGAGAGATTTTGCCTGAGAAACAGCAAATACTTTAATCTGTCAGTTCTAGCTGCTAGCTCCTAGAGATTTAGCTAAATGCCAAGATCTCAATCCTGATCCAGGTCAGCATCCCAGCCTACTCACCAGCCTGAATTTCATCAATTTGGGACCATGGGACCTTCCTACATTATTAATTCATTCTCCTGCAATGTTTCACTTTGTGCAGCTTAGAGGAAATCCAAAGTGGGACAGGAGTCCCGAAAGTGCATAGGAGCAATGGCTAGCTGATATATCCCAGAAGGCATCCCACAGCTGAGAAATTGCCTCCTTTCACCAGAGAAAATGATGAGGAGAGATGTCCACTGTACTGCTTCCCAATCTATTTGCCAAGGAGGAATGCTGCTGCTTACAAAGGACCTTGGAAGGTGCCCATTCTTTCACCTTGGCCCACTTGTGACTAAAACAACAGTATGCATGCATGTTTGATTAAACGTTATAGGCTCGCTTGCCTAGCTCCATTATGAAACTAGATGCACACATGGCATGCACACATGTCCTAAATGTGGGCATTATGTTGTGTGACCAGATGTCACCAACACGTTTCTTCCTTCCACCTCGTGCTTTTCAAGTGGTTGTACCCTGAATCAAGGGCATGGCAGGGAAATCGTCTCAGGCTTAGAACCATCTTTGTCATAGTGTAGAGATGCTTTTATACATCAGCTTCAACATCAGGAAGTCCACTGGAACAGGTTTAGAAACCTCAGTGACTTAGTTGTAAACTTTACTGGTTTTATGGTTTGCATCAGATTAATGTATGGCAGCTAGACCCTACTTATACAGGAAATAAAAGGAGTTCCTCATCCACAGAGCTCTGAACTGAAGTAGGTGAAGTAGGTGGATGAAACTAAACAGTGGCTGTGAGCCCAGTGTGGTAGCAATTCAGTGCAGATATTTGGGTTTTCCACTGATGTATAGATAGCTACAATCTGACTTGGAACAGCATCTTGAGCTGGGTAAAACTGACTTCTTCATTTTGTGGGAAAAGGGAGATTTGAGCAAACCTGTTATAACATCACTCCAAGGTTTAAAGAAAGAGCCTACCTTTATGCAGAAAATCAAACTGGATGAGCCAACCATCTCTCAAGTTCCTTTGATTACTCCAATCAGGGCATGTAAACAACATGCTGCTAGAGGAGAAAAAGATGAAGACTGTAAGTATGCAGAAGAAAGACTCTAACAGCTGCTTATGGAAGAGTAAAATAAAGACACAAGATCAGTTTGTGAAATGTTATAGAAAAAACTACAGTAAATTATGCCATCAGCTAGGCCAGCCCAGGTATATTATAAGTAAAAGTTATTGAATCATTCACACCCACTGCATTGTGTAACAGGCAAGCAGAGAAGTGCAGATCCATAATGCAGAGGTGTTACGGAGATGGGTAGGTGGCTGGCTGACCAACATTTTGGCTGTAATACACAGTGGTGGGTGACTATAGTACTGTCTGATCTGTGCACCTCTATGCTCTCTGCAGGTATTTAGCTCCTGACTCTTTGAGCTATCCTGTTCTTCCTTTCTCCATTCTGCTCAGTTATTATTAATGGACTGTAACTTTTTTGTTTGCTTTGGTTTAAGTATATTTACTTAATTTCCAGCAGGAAAGCTCTAATAGAAACTGCGCCTTGCAGCATGTTGGGGAGCTGACATTGATGACTGTGTATTAAAGCCAAGAAGTTGGTGAGCCAGACAGTTGTCTATCCATCTCTGTAACACCAACACAATTTACTTTAAAATTTGGGTAGCTGTCACCAGTTCTCCTTGTATAGCCCCCTACATTGAAGGTGTCAGGGGTAGGTTAAATCTCATTTTCTTGCTGGCAGGTTTAACTACACGAGCTTGCCTTTTCTAGCCAGCCTACATTGTGTTGGGACATTCCACTGCACTGTGGTTTCCTCAAGCAGTTCTCTGCGAACCTGCCAGAGTAAAGAAATTTCAAAGTTGTTTATGTCCTTGAGGGTCTCACACGCTAGAAGAGAATGTAGTCAGCAACTATGCACTCTCCAGTGAAAGCAGAGAGTGAAAAGAGGCCTCCAAATTTAAAATACAATTTTGTGTGTGCAAATCCTTGGCAATACAAGAATTCGTACCTGCTTAGTTACCAACATTAAGGATGGGATGGAACTGTAGCTATAATGATGAGGCAGACAATGACAACAAAAGACCACCTGCCAATCTTATTCATACTCAGGAGCCATCAGGTGTTCTGTAGTTATGCATGAGGTAAGAGCATGAGGTAAGTGGACACATCTCTGTCAACCATCTGCTGAAGTTTTTTAGTGCACTTTGGATTACAGATGAATTTACATTCTCTTGCGTTTCAAGTAATGCCATAAAATCACATTCTTTCCTCCATTAGATTTGCAGATGTGCACAGTCCTCTCCTGGACTGATTCATGGAAGTGTCTCCCTGCTTTTCTGCTGGGTCAGGTCCTCTTGCAATTTCCTTTCTCTGTCACATTCATTTACCCTGGGTGCTATCACTCTGGAAGCGACTGATGCCACTTGTGTCCAAATCAACTCAGGACAGGAGAGAAACAGTAGACAGGAAAGGACAATGCTACCAGTGTTAGTATGCTTATTTGTAACCATGGCTGGATTCTCATGGCTCATTTAGACAGAAGCAAATGAACATTAATTTGCAAATGGCAATTAACCCTATAGGCATAAGGGAGAGCTTGCAAGACCTGATCCTGTTATCATTCTGAGAAATTTCAGGTGCAATTTTCACTGAGTTCAGTTGAATTTCTCTTGATTTAGCAAGGAAGTTCAGTCCTTGCTTTCAGCAGGCTGTTTAAAATATACATTAGAATTCCTCTCTCCATTGTAGCAGAACAAAAGCCATTCTCACAGCTTTAGCTGGAGAGGCTTTGGGGCAAAATTCATGTCAGCATGTTACCACAACTGACTGATTTCTTTGCTGCACAGATGAGCAAACTAGGAGTCATCAACTTGACCTCATCAGAGGAATCAGAGCACCTGTCCCTCTGCACTCTGTGCTCTGCATGAGATGAAAGAAAAAGTGAGTAGATCAGTGCTTGTGAAGCAGAGCAGCTAAGTGTAACGCTGAAACAGAGTTGCAACACCCCTGGCTGGCCTTACCAACACTCCCTGTTGACACAGGTTTGCACCTCCACCAATTCAGGTAATGAATACCAGGTCACTGCTCCTATGCTCTCCTAACCAATGTCTCATTTAAAAGCAGAGACAGCTGGTTCTTAATAAGAGGGTAGAAGGTTTTATTACTTTAACGGGTGAAGGAGAAACTGGAAGGAAGACAAGACTTCAGAGCATCACTTCCAGACTGCATTTCAGCATATCAAGCATTCAGCAGCTATACTGGTTTCCACACGCAACCCAGTACTACTTCTGGCTCCCATTCACTTGCTGCAATGAAGTCCCTTGGTTGTTCAAGGGTCTGAGACTTTGCTTAGTGGGCCAGCAGTGAATATACAGTTTCATTCTTTAGCCATTCTCCATTCTGGTTCTTAGCATGGACCTCAGAAATGGTTGCTCTGATAAAACCAGGTGGATAGGGAGAGTGAGATGTAGGGGATGAGAATTCCCTAATTCATTGCCTTTGCTACATCTTTAGAACATGAAACCCTGCCCCATAATGAGATCTCAAAGGATGGAGTTCACCTGTACACGGAAGCCTAGTGCAAGAACAACACACAGCTTTGAAAGTCTGATTTGTTCTTAAATAGTGCTCAAGTCAGTAATGTTTTATGCTAGCACACAAAAGCTGGTTATGAAGTCAAACCCTGCTGTGTCAAATGCTGTGCCAAAACAAAACAAACCCCCCCCAAAAACAAAAATAAAAAAAAAAAAAAAAGAGGATCTTTACCTTAGAGAGCCCTCACACGAGTGTAAGTCTGTGAAGAGACACAGAAGCAAGGCAATGTCGGCCAGCATAACAGATGGAGATCCCTGCATCCACATTAGCCCAGCATCACATTCCTTTGGTGTTACAGGGAAGACTTTCATAGAAGTGAAAATCACAAGTTTATTTTCTTTTTCTCCCTTCATGTGGAAGGCCTGTAGAATTCTCAGATTTATATCATCTGTCACAGGATGATTGGCACAGTTTCAGTGGACCCGTCAACCTATGTAAACCTTTTGCTGTGAGATTCAAGGCCTGCAGTCTCATCATCTTTGAGTCTTTTGAGTACCCTTGACCAAGCTGGGTAACTTTGCAGACATTTTTGTCATCTTTTCTTAAAGCCAGATACTGAAAACTATGGAAACAGAGCCAGGCTTTGGCCACAGCCAGTGTAAACACACACACGTAGAGTGAGACCTAGGCAGAGTCTCAAAAGGTAGATATTTGCCTTGCCATACTTTTATTGTAGAGAAGAAGTAAGTGTTGGGATTATGGGCACTAATGACATATTTATTCACAGGTCTATCACCCATGACAAAAATTTAACCCTTCCTTGTACTACAGACAACAAACTTCTTGGCAAAATTCTGTTCCTGCTGCAAACAAATTCAGCCCAACAGTTTCCTGCTCCAAACAAAATGTGTATTTTGATGTCTCGAAGACATGGCTGCAGTGTCACTAATGTCAGTCAGCTAAAGCTTTCAGAAAGCTCTGGTGTTTCAACCAGATGCTGAAAGGAGGGTGTAGAAAACTAAGCAGAGACACTTGGAAAGGTTGCCAGGCAAAGTTAAGATTCATGTTATTTAGGAAGAGCCACCAGTACACTTTGGAGCTGATCTAACACTCAGTGAAGGGCTCAAGGTAAATCCATTTATTGACTGCACTCTGCCGTGTATGGGTTCACATGAGGCAGAACACATCATGAAGTAAGAGTGTTGTTATGAGGGAAAGAGCATAACAAAAGGGGATACATGGGGCTCCTGGCAAAGCACTGCAGGCAGGATGTAGATGAGGCTGGAATTACTTGGAGATGAACACTGGGCTCTAACCAATAGCCTTAAGCAATGTAGCAGCCATTTCCTATGGCCTCGGGGCCAAACAATTTCACAGGACTCTTTCCCTGCTCTGGGTTTTTGCCCTTGTTCTGGCAATGATATAGCGTTTGACCTCAGGGACTACTAATCAGTGAGATTTTGAAAGGCAGTCTGCAAGATGGTAAATTGCAGAGTGAGAGTGGAAAATCCATTCTTGATTCACGCCGGGTGGAAGTGCTGGTAACCCAAAAGCAGAGTGTCGTCCTCTGGGCAACCCTGAGCCATTCTATGAAGCCAAGGGAAGTTAATACTTGGATACCTACTTAAATCTACTGAATTTGAAGAACTGCTGCTCCCATGAACAGCCAAAGAGTAATGGATTGAAGAAGGTAAATGTCAATACATCTTCAGTGAGCAGAAATGCCTAGGTTCAGAGACAGGCTATAGTGAAGCATGAATTCAGCACAGAAGCATTGATATTTCAGCCCTCAGCTGTCAAGAAGGCCTCTGCTTCTCTTTTCAACTGATGAGGCAATTAGGTGAAATACTGGGCTCAAGGGTAGCTGTTACTCACAGCTGTATCTTGTGTATCTTTGCACTCAGAAGCAATTTTATTCATCTGTCAAGAGACACAGGTCTAGAAAATTTCAAAGCTGTGTGGCAGGATGCAGCGATGAAGCACACAGCAGCAGGACTCCCAGTACAGCAGCTTGGGTGCTGGTCTAAGAAGGTGGTAAATGGGGAGTTGAGTATTGAAGAGGGGCTGGACAGAAGCCCCACTTTGTTCTCTGGATCAGAGCCCATATAAATCATCCTGCAGCACTGGCTGTAGAGATTTAATTTTGGGAATTTCCCCCACAAGTCTGACCTAATGAGAGAGAGCAATGTCTGTGTGCTGCTTCTGCACATGCTCATTTCCCAGGTGGCCATTTCCCCGCGTTAGAAAAACAAGGTAATTACAAACCGAACTCAAACCTGCTCTGTTTTAGGGAGAGGCAGTTTCTGATACACATAATTTTAAAATGGATATCACATTGCCATTGCATAGGCAACACTATCAATTCCTCATCTGTATTAATTTTTTTTCAGCATATCAAGAGTCACTTTTTTTTTTTTTTTAATACTTAAAGGTTGGAATGAATCAGTGCTAGCATGAACTTTACAAAAAAAGGTATCCCCAGCAGAAATGAAGACATAATTGATCATCTAGTTTACTAACTTCTATCTAGGGAGACAGACTAGTTGCACTGGTGACCATGGGAACATAACTGTAATCTGTCAACACTGTCATGCGGGTACTTTTTTAATTTAATTTTCATTTTCTTTTCACTTTTACATTTACTCACCTTGTACTTGACTGTGATTTTGCACAGTGGATATCTCATATTTAAAGCATAAATCCATGATTTTACTGTAAAACCATGCAGGCCTTTTTATGGCTCACCCATTAAAATTTCACAGATGAGAAATTCAAGCACTAGGCTCATGCAGACCTGAGCTATAAACAAACTCTCTGGACTGGAAAAGCCCTGATTTTCACAGACACTTTACTCAGACAGGCTTTGGGCTTAAAATGCCCATAGCTGAGAAATGCAAATTAGGTTGTAAGTTTCCATTTGGAGATATGCCAGCTCTGTTCTGCTTTGCTTCCATTTTGCTGGGCTAGGGGGTCATTGACCCAGGGTGGCCTTGAATTTGGATTGAGAGCTCACTTCAGCACTTCACTACAGCCTGCTGCTCATGTGAAAGGATACAATTTTTAAGTATGTGTACTAGTCCAAACGTTAGGCAAAGCTAATTCCTTTTTGGGGAGCAGGTCCCATTCAAGATGGCAGGGTGAGTTTCACAACTCGTACTTCTCTTTCCAAATTCTGCTTACATCCCAGCCAATTTCCTTTGCTTCCCTACTCCCTCGGGTACCCTTCACTGCTTCTCCTACCTCCAGAAAGTGGAGCGCATTGTCTTCCCAGAAGCACCCCACACTCCTGCCCAATAAGCATGTGCAAAGGATGTTCTGATTGCCTCCTTCCTTAAGAAACAGTGAAAGTTTCCTCCCTGTGCCAGGGAGTCCCTGCTGGCCTTGCAGGCTGCCATGATACCGAGTACCATCAGTCCCTGGCTCTGTAGGTGACAGAGCTCTGCAGACATCCCCTAAGGCCTTTCCTGCTGTCCCTTCTATGCTAATAAGATATCTGGACTGCTCTAACTCTAAGTGGATCATTTCCTTTCTCATTTGTCTCTTCTAACAGAACCCTGGAGGTCTGCTCACATTTATTTTAGGCTCTGGTGGAGCCATTTTCCCTGTTTCAGTTTGATTTACCTTCATTCCCAGACAATTATGCTTCCCTTTCTTAGGGAGGCCTGTTCTTGGATTAAATAAAACCAACCTGTTCTTACTGGTATTTTTTTTTTTTTTGTTATTAGCATTTTGCTCCCTCATTCACTGGGATGCTGGATAGCCTGCGTCCATCAGCAAACTGACAACTGACTGAAAGGGTACCCTAACCACGCAGACATGCATGCTGTGAGGCCAGCTCCCTGTGCAGCTCAGGTCTGGATTGTAGGCTCATACAGAGCTTGAGCTGGAGGATCGATTTCAAGCATCAGCAAAACCAACAGCTCTGCCTTCAAGTAAGGAGCAGACAGTGGGGCCACGTGATATTTACCCTGGCACGCAAGGAGCACCTGGAAAGCCACTAAGGGTGGTTCCTCCAGGAGCGCAGGGTGATACCAAGACACACTCCACAGAACAATTTGAGGCATCCTGGGTGAACAAAAACCCTCTCTGTCTCCTGCCTAATCTGGTTCCTTTGACAACTCAACATAGCAACTAGTTTAGTGAATTTCCAGACTCCTCCCATAGCCCCACAGGAGCAGAAACTCGTAGGGTTTCTCCTTTGGAGAGCTCAGCTTCCAGCCTTTTGTCCACATTCCCTACGTGGCACTAGAAATGCTTTGCTGCTGGTAGCAGTTGGGTAATGGGAACTGCATCCTGTGGAGAAATATGGAGAAGGGCATGTGCTTGTGAGGGTGGGTCAGCACTGACCAGCACAACCTTCACTCCCTGCTCTCTATGTATGGCCTAAGCCCTGTGGATAGAAGTTCACTGGATGTGTGTGCGAATGCAAGGAATGACAGATAAAACTGGAAACACAAATGTGCTTCTAGGGCTGCTACGGAGCCATCAGCAGGTGCATCTTCAATCCTTATTCCATTTGCACTGAAGTCAAAGCAACGTGGACAGATAAGGGCATTATCCCTCACCTTCTAAGACACATCTCTGGGAACCATGGACTGAGCTCACAAGGACATTACAGGACTTATTTACTGGTGGGGGGTAACATGCTTTCTCCCACAGGTGGAAGGCACAGCTCAGACCCTGCAGACAAACATACCAAACAGAATATTATTCCCTACATCCAGCTGTAACTGAAAAAGCAATGGAGAGCTGCTCCCTCCTCATGCTTCAAGACAGGGATTGTGGTGTCTAAGGAACCATGAAGGAGAAACTCTCTCGACTGTATTTCTAGTCTTCTCTGCAGCCTGTTCATGCCACTGTCCTGACAAGTGTAAATCATGTTCCAGTGTAAATCTGGACCCAGTACATCCATCATGTCCGAGTGGCAATATTGGTTATGCTGTTTGTAAATCCACTGAGAATAATGTATTTGGGCTGTGGGATGACATCCCTTAATGAGATTGTAATAGTCCATAGGCCAAGATTTCCTATTTGTAACAAAGACAGATTTCATGAACAGCAAGGCTGCCAGGAGATCTGCTGGGCTTTAGGGGACATTCATAAGCTGGGGAACCTTCTAAACCACTCAGCCATAACTCAGATACAGGGGGGACAGTTTCTAGTGCTTTTTAGACCAATCACTAAATACAATTAACTATATATCTGGCCATATATTTGCATTCAAAACACCGCACAGCACAAAATAACTGAATGTAGAAAAGCACAGCCAAGAACTGCATATATTTAGAAGCCACCCTATCATATTGATCCAACTATATTTAATATAGCAAATACAATAGTAAAAAAATCATTTCCATGCCTAGAACAACAACACTTACTCTCCTCAGAGATTTAGAAAATGAATCCTTTTTATAATGAAATTCTGCTTTTTTTTTTTGCTCCCAGTTGTAGTTTATTTATGGAAAGCTTGAAAAAATTTCTTCACCCTAATTTGTGGAAATGCACATATGCCACATCCTTCCCTTCTGTGCTGTGAGCAGAAGTTGTGTATGTTTGTATTTATGCATATGTACAAATCTGCATGTAAATTCATGTCACACTAACCTTCTTAGCTACTAAAACAACTTACACCTAGCTTGTTTCCTCTATCTCGTTGGGAATTAATCAGTCTGGATTTAATAAAGTAGGTGAGTTATACATTTATCTTGGTTTATAAAAGCAGCCTCAGAAATGCTGTCTTGTTGAAGAACAGACAGTAAGAGGAAAATTGTTAAAATACAGCCTCTGTATAGAGCCCAGCAGAATTAGGAACTCAGCCTAAGCCTCTTGAGACTCAGTCTTGTTTCTCTGGCACTGAGACCAGCTGTCTTGTATTTATTTAAATGCATAGTCTTTTGAAATTACTATTTTATCCTACTTAGACCTCTTGTTCTTTGCTTACATCAACACATGTACAAGCATGGAAAATAGTTTCAAGTTAAAATAAAAGAGAAGGCAGGGTATAATGCAAACTCCAAACCCCCTATCCATGCACAGCCCAAGGCAAGGGAAGTGCATGGAGCAATGGCTAGGTTACTGGAAGCTGAAGGCCTTCTTACCCATCTGAACTGGAAGTTGAGTTAAAGTCAGTATGATGTTAAGGCTGCCTGCTCTACTGGGGAGTTGTACTTAATGACTCAGGGCATGCTCCTAGCCCTAATTTCCCACATCTGGATCACAGATCCCATTTTACAGGTGGGTAAAAATATAAAAAAGCAAAATGAAGCAATCTGTCTGTGGTCATGCAACATGTCTGTGACAATGCAGAACAGTTCTTAGTGTCTCTCAAGCCTGTCCTGTCAGTCTCTACAGGTGAAGCTGCATGCTCTCCAACTATGCTGGGTACTGTATGTTCACATATATAAGCAAATGTATTCCTGTTGTTTATTTGCTCTGCTGCTTACCTCCACATATCTCCTAGCACAACAGCTGGCTGGGGCTACAGATGGGTAAGAAAGATGCTTACACATGAATCAGTACATCTTTGAAATCCGCCACCTCCACCTCCTGGGACTGTCATACAGATGTGGACATCCAGGCCCAAATCCTGCACTGGGAGGAGTGGACAGTTTGCCTGACATCACTGTTGTGTCTCTTGAGCAACAGTGCGTGCTTGGCTTGCTGTCTATGGCCTCAATCAGGCAAAGGGCTTGTAAAGTGGCGTAAAAGAAGCATTGATGGGGTTTAACATAAAAGGTAGAATCAGGCCACTAAAGCTGACCATATAAATCCAGCAGGTCACTGATTCTTTTGTGTTGATGTGAACTGGCATAATCAAAACCTGGCTGGGTTCCCCTTGCAGTCTCTCCATCACATGTTACTTACCATCTGAATTTCCCTGCATTCACAGAACACTCCCACCCCCTCCTGACCTGCTCTCTGAAGGAACTGTTAGTTTGAATAATAAGATCCCTTTTTAATAACATTCTCTCAGAAATCCCAAATGCCAGAGACTGCACATCAGCATGTACAATCTCAGCCATTCACATGTACACATCAGTGATTTTTCCCATCTCTGATATGTCAATGCTGTTTACAAATTAATTCTTAAATATATTTCTGCCCTTTAAAATCTGTAGCATAGCATGACTGCAGTGACAGCCCTGTGTAACTGCAGCGGTTCTATTCCAGAGACACTACTGCCAAGGATGGGCTTGCCTGTAAACAAGAGGCTTATACAGCCCATGGGCATAGTTTCTAGCCATGAGAAGTCTGTTGGGTTTTGTACAGCAGGTAGGACCTTTGTGTGTGTTTTGTGACCCATATTTCAGGTTTCTTATTACCAAAAGACAGAAACCTCCCCTTGCGTTACTAATCTTCAACAGAATATTATGGCCATCACCATGGAAAACACTAGTACCAAATTTATTGTTGGAGTCTGGAAAAACACTGTTTCCAGTGGTATCTCCATTTCTGTCACGTCTGTCCAGACATTTGCCTGGAGCTGGTTTCTTCTGCCTCAGGGAAGGCAGTGCAGTTATGCTGGTTTAGGTGGCAGAGATCCTGCAGAGAGGTTCATTCTTTGGAACATTTGGCCTCAGCCAGTGTTTTGCAAGGAAACGAAAATCAGGGGAAAATCTCACAAAATAATCCTGGAAGACAGTCTCAAAAACCTGGGACACTGCTAAGAACCTCATGGAGTACTTTGATCATCTATTTTGCAGCCAGGCCCTCTGATTTCTGTGTCTAATCAATTCAGCAGCCTGAAAACTTAGTAGTAGGTATCTGAAAACTGAAAGTTTATCCTCTATAAACAGTTCCCACAAATGATGCAATGTTCAGAGAAATGTCAGTGTTGGTTTTATTTATTTATTTATTTTAAAACGGATTTCACTAGACACTATTCCACATATTCAGCTTCATGTGTTCTGATCTCCATGCTGATAGCTCAGCATGGGGCTGCAGAAGCTGTCCTAGCTGGAGAGAGTGGGAACAGTGGGAATGCAATGAGTGCTAGCCAGATTGCCACAGAAAACAATTTGGGACAATAAGTAAATTAGCTGGATGCTTCTGTAATATGATCAGTGGCAAAACAGTAGTAACTTAGTTGTGATAACTGCATTTGGATGTCTCAATACTAGTTTCCCCCCGTGTTTACAGTACCGGGAAAATAGTATTTTATCAGTGACGTATATTCCTCTTAAATTTCGGAAGTTTTCTGCACAGCTATAAGCACCTGTGATACTTGTCCATAATGATATCTCCCCATGCAGAGGAATGAAGCACCAAATGGTTTGGCTGGTCCTAGAGCAGGGCAGCACAGAATAAGCAGGCCTGAGTCTCTTGAGAAGATTGCTGCCAACTGCAGTGGGACCTGAGCCTGTGTGCATCAGTGCTTAATTCACCCTCAAAAAAAGCCTAATGATGGGCTGGATTTGTTCTTAGTACAACTCTCTTGACTTCAGTGGAGTTTCCCTTGCAGCAAACTTGTCCTAACACACTCACATTGTGCAGTCAACCAGAGCAGCAGAGGCTCTGGCTGGCAGGCCATAATCAAATACCACTTCAAGTAACACAGCCAGCCTGCTGCCAGGGGTTTGGAGCAAGGAGAGAGGCAGCATGCCAAAGCCATCTCCTGCAGAACTGTATTCTTCCCTATTATTGAGTTATACTGATGCTGACAAGTGTATTTTGAATCTTTAATTTCTACTGTTTGGAGCTACCCCAGCAGTGTTCAAAGCTCAGCATAACTTCTGATTAAACAGCCAGATCACCTTCCATGCAGCTCAGCATCCCATTTCCTATGGCATTTGCTGTGGTCACAACCAGCAACAGGACTACTGTAAAGGAGTTTGTGCTGGCTCCTTTCTGGGTGCCATTTGCACCAGTGGCTTTGGGAGGTACTACTGCTCTCCTCTGCACAGCAAGACTGTTCCTGGTCCTTAGTGTGCCAGTTCCTGCCTTAGCAACACAAGAAAGACAAGCGGAGTCTGTTCCAGTTTGTCAAGCAGATGCCAAGTAAGAGATGTAAAGTCTACCTCTCTAGCAAATTCCAGGATGAGGAAGAAAAAATGAACATGAGCCCTTCTGGGATGAGCACACTTATTTCCCAGAGCAGTGACTATAATCATTAGCCAATTGTACCTCAAGTTCCTGTAGGATATTGCTGGAAAAGAAATAGAAGTATACTGCATGATGGTTTTCCTTGGACAGGAGATTCTGTGTAGAAACTACTGGGAACAGACAGGCATGAATCTGCTGTAGGCCTGGTATGAATTTCTCTGTGTTTTGTACAATGCTGGAGGAAATCACCTACTGTGATTTATTAGATCTGAAGATTCACTTTCCTCAGAAATTCCTTTCAGAATTTCCCATGAATAAGCTTCTGCCTTTCCTGGCACATGAAAAAATGTGACCATTGCCAAAGTACAGAATGCTGGACTTCACTTGTAGACTTTTGATGAAAAAAAGGAGTATTTTTCACCAGAAGATAAGCACTTCCACACACTGAAGATACTTGTATAAGTTTTTATCTTCTCCAGGGGAGAAAAAGCTCTCCCCTGTTGCTTCTCCCTCCTCCTCCCAGTTAGTACTAATGGCAAAAAATAGCAACAAAGTACTATGGCATCTTCTTAACAGCCCAGCTGGTGCCCAAGTCAGAAGAGAAATACTTGGTTGAGTGAGGTTTCTCTTGGATGAAAGAGTGATTCTTTGTCTTCTCTGTTTCCTAACAGAGATGGACTAAGAGACTGTGCATCTCCATGGTTGCCTAGTGGCCGTGGTTTCAGAGGGACTGGGTTTGGTCACTTTGGGGATCCCTCCAGGTCTGTGTTCCTTTTCCTGTTGCTGAGAAATAATGAGACTTGGGAAAATGAGCCTAGACTTCCCAAATTGTAGCAGTGGGAGTCTAAAACCTACTCCTGAATCCTTCACAGCATTCTACAAATACTCTACCTTGCATGAACCACAAGCCTTAACTGAGACACCATTCAAGCTGCCCTGCTATGTCTGATTTGCATTCAGATTTTCTGTGCTCTGTTTCTCATGAATGCATCAGAGTAGTCAGTGTGCATCCCAGGGTGGTGTACTGGAAGCTGTACCTTGGAGCCTGTGATTTAGAAAAAGCCAGTAAAATACCTTTTGATCACTGGGCTGAGCTCAGATGTGTTTTGCGCTAATAAGGGGCCCTTAATTTTTCGTACATTTTCATGTTTTATTATTTAAATATAAATTTAGCTGTGGTTGAATAGACTGACTTTATAGCTGGTAGAAATGTCACTCTCCTGTATAGCAGGCATGAAGATGAAGCTATACAGTAGCTTAGTAATAACTCTATGCTTCTAGACAAATGCCATTATGATTTACAAGTTTGTAAAGCTTGAAAGTTCTCAACGTAACAAGCTGGCTGTGAAACATTAGAGGTAAGGGCAGGTGAAGGAGGGCAAGAAGGAGAAAGCCTGCTCTGCTGAGTCTGTTTAGCCAGTCTCCAGCTATTGGTCTGACCCTGGCATTTCCACATAGGAACCAAATAATCACAAGCCACATCAAAGGTGGGTCCCTTTTACAACATAAATGCTGAACTGTGGCAGGAAATAGTAATGTTAACACCTCAGGCAAAGCAGCTGTTTTTTCACTACGGGACTATGGTCCCGAGAACTGAGCAGACAAGTAAAATAATGATGCTAGAAACATGTGGAGGAGCTAAGAACTGCTCAGACTAGTTTTCCACGTAGACTACATTTCCAAATCTGTAAATGTGTAAAGGCAGAAGTAATCCTTACAGGTGGGGTCTTGGCTTCCTTACAGGGGGAATGGAAACATGCAGCACTCTGGACTGACACCAACCACAAATCCTCCCTAACAAATGCCACCACCATCACTGCCAGCAAGAGCACTGGCTGGCAGGAGAGCTGATGGCTGATACAAGCAGCACCATCCAGAGATGCAGCAAAGGCTTCTGTCTTGAGGAGAAAAAAATGCTGCCCTCTGCATCCTATGGACCAGAAAGAATGTAGATATGCTAAAATCCAAAAAAGATTGTTTGCGATTTTGTTGTTGCTGTTCTGGGAGCGGCCTTTCAGAGGACACGAACTCCAGGGCTGGCTATTGCTCACGACAGCCCCACGGCCCCTGCCGATTGCCACCCGGCTAGTCCCGGCCCGGTAGCCGGGATTACACACTGCCACCTCCCGGTGCGACTGAGCAAAATCAGCGATCTGGTCGCTACTGGAAGTCCTGGGGGAAAGACTGCGCCAGCCCTTCTTGTAATAAAGTCATAGATTGTGGGAGGCAAACAAGTCTGCACTGGAACTCTAAAAGCAGCTTGGATAAATGAGCTCCAGTGGAAAGGAAAAATCTTTTATTGGTCTAAAATTACAATCAGAAGAAGAAATGGCAACAGGCTTTCCAGGATAACAAGTGTTGCAGTCTGAGGCAAACTTGGTGAATGGTCTCCCACAAGCTGTCCCTGAGCATTTATGCAAGTTTGAGCTGTTGGAAAACATGCTGGCCTGCTACAGACCGGAAAGTTTGGACTCTTTTCTTTTACTCCATCAGCTTTTTCAAGAGACATTCCCACTGAGCCAGTCAGGGGATAAGGGGAGACCACAACCTAGTTGGAGGTGGCCTGGGTCATGAATCCCTTCGGCATCGTTGTTACTATGAGACTTCACCTACTGATGCAGAGGAGGTTACTAGTTCAGTGCATCCCCATTTCTCCACTGTAAGTGATTGAATCCTCCTGGCCTTTTATCTTCCACAGTGATACAGAAGAAGCTATCCACCACCAAACAACTGCGCTGTAGCATCAGCAGGCCCAGCTGAGGTTGGGATGGTCACATGCTATATTTAAATAGTGGTTTGCTTTTGCTATCTCACTGTTACATAACAGACATTAATTGGAAGGCTGTAGAACAAGCTATTTGAGAGAGCTGATGTCTCCCACTAGGGATCCAAGAGACAGATTTCCTGACTACACATGTGCATCCTCTGCCAAAGGCTTATACAGCCAGCACTTTCTTATGATTACAACTTTCTTTGAGAGAAAAATATATTCTAACAAGCAGCCCTTAATCCTTCAACTACTGCTACAAAGAAGCCTTAGAATAAGAGTTCCTGAAGTATAACACTTTTGAAATATATGCGGCAGGAGTGATAAAACCCCCCTTTTATACTTGGAAAACAAATCTGTTTCAGTTGGGTGCACTCAGACATTCCTTCTGATTTGTTTAACATGCATCTTCTGTCCAGTCTGTCTGAACAGAGACCAACTTAATGAAGCCCAAAGATGTAAGGCTTTTAGATCTTTTTATGATGTTGTGGATGAAGTAAAAACAAAACTGTTGTGGGATGGTAAGCATCAGACAACAGAAATAACACCGTTATGTGCCTTGATTTATTATATAGCAGCCATATGGCAAGGTTTGCAGTTTCTAAATAGACAGCAGAATTGTCTCAGAAGTTGCCACACAAGAAAACCATGAGGAATCCTTACAGCAAAGAGACAGGTGGCCAAGAGCGGCCCCACCACATATGTTGCTTTCAGAATGGAAATATACCCACACCAGGGCTGCAGCTCTCTGCCCCACTGTAGTGACCAGCTCCTGCCCACCTCATCTGGCACCACACCCTTTAGGAAAGAGCTGCTCTTTCTGGTGTGCATTCCTGCTCTCTGGTTTGGGTCACATCCAGGGCAGAGAGGAATCTGAAAGCTGGTAGCACCGTCAGCTGCAAACACTGAGTATCTGCCCCACCTTTAGACAATGAGTTTTGGCATTTCCTCTTTCCTTCCCTGTTGGCATAATTTCTTGATAGGCAATGAAAATTTGTTTATTGAGTCATCTTGTGGGTTGAACATTTTTACATTCATGGAACAAGATAAACCCAACATATAAACATATACTTGGCCACAAAAATAAGCTCTTGACACACAGCGACCTGGGCTCTTCCCCACCCTCAGACAGAAGCCTCACCCAAAATATAATTCATGTTCATTGTCCTGCTGATCTACACAGTACTATTGGACTGAGGGAAGGTTTGATGGTCAAAGGCAGGGCTTTCTAGGCAGATAGTCTAGGCAGGTCTAGTGGAGACACTGATCTCTGCTGAGATGACACATTGGCAGAGAAGGGCTCTGTAAGGCAGAATGGGTCAGGTCCTAAAGGTTTCTTAGGTCAAAGTCAGTGAATCAAAGAGTAGCAAACTGGAAACCAATGCATTTTATTGAGTCGTGACAGACTGCAGTAAAACTGCATTCATCAGACAAGGCTTTATTGCCACCCACAGACTGTGTCACTGCTGAGATCAGGCTTCATGTCAGAAAAGGTGTAATACAAAAGTACTTTGACAGATGGGCAGTGCCCAAAAGACTTTGCAGTCCTAACAGATGAAGGTGACAAGAAAAAAGGAATTTTGTCTCCATGCTATAGATGGACAATGGAGTAGGTATACCTTCAAACTGCACACTGCCACTCAGGGCCCCAAACCAGCTCATAATGCTTGGTGTTGCTAAAAATCACCATTTGGACAGGCAAGGGCAGCACCTACAACATTGCCTTGAGCTAGCACACCTCTCGTCCTGACTTACCACATCTGTGTTCTGTGCATATGGCTAGATTGCTTCCAAATTGAGATTGGTGATTACACAGCTCTGGCTCTCCACCCCATTCAATTTCTTTGAATTTCATTGCATCAGAGTTAACATGACCAAGTCAACATCTGGATATACACTAGAACATCTACCCATTACTATGTGAATAGGCTACAAGAACAAGGATTTAACCCTGGGTCCAGTATCTAACTGAAGGTAAACTTTCATGTTGGCCTCCAGTAAAGGAGAATGTTCTTTTCAAAACTGAAGAGTTGACAGAGAATACCTAGTTGCAATCATTTCACTGACAGCTTGGTTTAGTCTGAGGGAGATTAAAGTTTCCTGCTGGCAATAGCTGGGCAATAAAACTGTGATGCTTCTTTAGCAGTCACTGCAATAATATTAGATAAATAGATTTCATTGTTCAGCATCACTCATACCACGTAAGTCACTCACAAGAATCCTGATATCAAGAGATGAAGAAACCACCTCAGAGAAAAAGTTTGTTTTCTTCAAAGTTTAAAACCCTTTCAGAAATTTGAGGTATTTCCTAGATGGTCCTTTACAGATCCCTTTTATATTCATAAAGAATCTTTTACGCACCATCTTTCTTTCATATGTACTTCAGAGTATGTCTCTTCCATATTGAGACTAGTTTTTACCCACAGGTTTCAGGAAGGGTTCATGATTTGGGATGCTCCCTCCCATGCTAAGGGCCCTACCTTGACATGCCTGGAAATGTTGAAAAATATTTAAGCTGCCTAAACTGCACTATCCATCACCTTTAAATCTGAATAACTACAGGACCCCTGTTTAGCTCCTACTCAGCTCCATTAACCTGAAGATGGGACAACTCATAAGCTTTCATTTGTACTATGCCCTCAGTCATGTGGTGTCAAAGGGCACCATTTAAGATAGTTATACTGTGGTGGAGGATTCCTTTCATCTTTGTACTTTTTATAGCTGCAATCTGAGGCAATTACAGAACATGACTCAGGATCTATCTACACAATGCAGTGCAATGCAGAGATTTTCAGTTACAACTGATTCATCCCATAGTGGAAGTTGCCCTGACTCACAGGACTCATTACAAAAAATGAGACTATGTACTGCTTCCAAAGCCAAGACTTCTGTTACAGTAGCTTGGATCTTTCAGTGCCTTCGAAGTACCAGAGATTATGTTAGATAACTGGGAAGAGTTAAAATACTTTTATGCATGGACAAACATTTAAAAGTCACCCTTCTGTAGTTCCTACTCAGAGGCTGCCTAAAAGACCAACAGATACCTCGCAGAAATTGAAAGCCTTGCATTTTAAAGTGTCAGATGATCAGAACATTTCACTTCTCCTGCCCAGCTTAAAATTACACTGAAGAAACTTGGTTTTCAGGGGCTATCAGAAGCTCAGCACTTGAATGGCTTGAAATGGAGTCAGTCCAGATAACTACTTATTTTTGAGAATTTGAGCAATTAAAAGTAGAACTCTGCTGCTGTCTCCAGTGACTAATGATGTAGCTAAACTGAACAGTTTGGGACAACATTTTCTCTAGTATTATGAGCCTCAGGCTTGGTTTTCCTGGTGTACTCCAAGCAGAACACCAGTCATTTAAAAGAAAATCCAAAAAAACCCCAACAAAACAAGAATTCTACTTTGTTTGTACCTTAAAATTCTAGTGACCTTTTCTGCATTAGAGGCTAATACTCCCTTTAAAAACCAGGAGCTTATAACTTGCTTGAGGGAAGTGCATTTACCAAAATCGTGCTTGTTGACACTATGTCTGTTCAAGTTCATGAAGAATCAGAGTTCTGGCCAGAATACAGTTTGGCCGGATCCTTGTAACTGCGTTTCCTATTCTGGCTGTTTAAGTGCATGCAGCAAGCTCCAGACCAACTTATATGTGAGCAAAGCCTCATTTACCCAGCACTAAAGTGTTGCAAGGGATTAAACAGGTAAATTATTGGGAACCAGATCTGGCATCCTGCTTCCTCTTCACTGTCAAGCTGCTGTCCCAATACCACTGGGCACAGACAGGTAGGAGAATGACAGCATCCAGTTCAGATCTGGACACAGCCATGTGAAAGGCATACTGGAACAGACAGCAGTGTAGCAGCCAGAAAGGAAACCAAGCTGGAGAAACTGCAAAGACAGAAGCAGGTGAAGTAGACAGATCCTGGGAAAGGAGCAAGAAAAATGCATGTGGGAGCAGAAGTCCAAGAAGTGAGGACAGAATCTGGGAGTCTGAAACTGGTACGATGACAGGAAGGGGCAGTCTGGTGTAGAGTGGAAGGAAGGGCAGGACAGCTTAGGCACACAGAAGGTGGAAGGCAGGTGCTGTGCTCTGTTCCTGGAAAGTGGCGGCAAAAGCAATGGCAGAGTGAACAGATCATCTGCAAATACTGAAACAGTCATAGCATGAGGAACTAACAAAAGCGACTGGTAATGCCATGAGGCAGCAAAGCAAATGACCCCCGTGTCACTCATAACTTTAAGATGTCATGACAAACCTGAGGAAGTACTTCTCTTTAACATGCCCTGACAAGAGAGGAAATCATGACACACAAGAAAATTATTCCGCCACATGTGGAACTGTGGTAAAAAAAAAAAAACAAAACCATACTCAAGACACCTCACACATTTATACAATTTATAAAATCCAAGACTCAGTAATTTCATGACAGAATTTAAAACTACCTTTTCTACTTCCTTCACTTTGGACTCCTTCTCTATAGGCATTATGACATTTAAGTGCATTTTTGCATATTATTTATCCAACAATATAAAGTTTTTCAATATTCTAAAGTTCTTCTACCTGTTCTTTTCGATACCATTATGATATTTTCAGCAGGTTTCTTGAACATTTGACACCAAACTAAAACAATATACTCCAAATGAGCAAAAATAGTTGACTACAGCTCCCATAGCTGACTCAGCATTCTACCCAGCCCACCCCCACCAAATCAGATCAGCCCTTCTGTTTATACGGAATTCTGCTGATTGTGTAATGTGAACACCCACTCTTTTGGAAAACTTCTTTTGCCCTGTCACCTTCCATCAAGTATGGTAGCAGAAGTACAACTTTATATTTGCCTTAAGTAAATGTGCATGCATATTCCAAGAGCTACAGACCTCTGCACCACAGTTCTACAGGCTTCCTATTCCTATTCCTTTAATATAGCCATTAATCTGTGTCACCCACACACCTCATCAGTCATGAATTTATGGTTTCTTCCACATCATTGCTCAGAATATTAAACAGCATACCCTCCAGAACTCTGCCCAAACTACATACCCAGGCTGTGATAATCCCTTGTTTACAGCTACCCTCTGGGGTTTAGCAAATAATAGGGCTGGAAAAGGATATCCTCAAGAATTTGTTGCTCTCAGAAAAAGATTTGCATACCACATAGATTGTAGTTTTGCTAGAGGATTGTACTTACTTCAAACTCTACTGGCTGCCAGGTAAAGACCATGTAAAAGTATCTATACTTAATAATGTTTATCCAGGTATTCACAGCATATGAATGATCATGCAAAGAAATATTAGATGTCAGACCTACAGAAGGAGGGCATCTCTGTGAGAACATCCTTAGACATCTCTTCTACAGCCTGAGGCATAAGCAAGTCTTAATTAAAGGACCACAGCACAGTTCAACAGTGGCTGTCATCTGCAGCTCTGGGATTATCCAGGCATCAGTGCAGATTGGCCCTAATGGATGCCCTCTCCCCATGCTCTTACCCTTGTTTCATTTTAGGCAACCTCCTCAGTGTCTGGTGGTCTCTGGAGATAGCAGAGGTGACAAAAATGAGCAGGAATAACATCAGACAAGTAGAACAGAGAAATTGTCTTTCCTCCTTCCTTGTCCGCAGTTTTGATGCCCAGGTATTTGATTCCATGGATTTTGTTTCCATCTATGAAATAAACACAAAAAATTATTTGTGAAATTCTGCCCTAAAGTTTGGAGGAAAAAGGAGAGTGCTGTACCTAAAGTTATGCTAAAGTGTGGAAATAAAAATGTTTGCCAAGCGTTAAGGAGTATTATTATCAATTTCATAGCATACTAGGGCTGGAATCTGCTAAATGTCCGAGAAAGCTCAAAAGTACTTGAGGCCTTGGCTAGGATCACCGAGATCAATAGGGCAAAACACAGGCCTGCCAAAAATTGTTCTTCAATGTCTCATGGAACCTGTTCTGAAAGGCAAAAAATTGGACCCAATCTTATCTAACCTCAGAAGGCAAAGGTGATGATAGCTGGCTGTTTCACTTAACCTTTGAAAGCTACCCATGTTTTTCAGACCTATGCAAACCTGACATCAACACTAAAATCCAGAGGGATAACCAAAACAACCATTCTTTTCTCATTTTGCTCATTTTGTCTGCAGGTATCAAAGCAGTTAACAACTTTGCCCAAATGTCAAGGTGACGAGGCTTGCAGTGAAGAGCTAATTCAGCAGGCCCACCAACAGAGGCGGCCGCCGAAGCCCAGGCAGCTGCATGCAGGGCCATGCTGCCATGGTGCATGTCAAAGCTTGCTCTTAAACACCAGGTGTGGTGAAGATGGAGTTTGGACTCAAGGAAGAAATCACCTCTGTGGTGCTTGCTCAACAACTGACCTCCCCACAGGTCAAAAAATCAGACCAGTCACCAGAAACAGAACTAAAGAGTGACTCCAACACAAACAGAAGAGTGCTGTGGTGTTACTGCACCATCCCCTGATTACCTAAGCCTGGTAGGGAACTGGGTAATATGTGAAACAGTTTCAACCTGGAGAATCCCCTCCTCTGAGGGGACAGGCGGTGTGACCCTGCCCTCCATGCCTTCCATCTGTTTACCAGCCTCTTCCCTGCCCACACCACCAGCCCCCAGCTGGCTGCAGCCCCTCGTGCATCAGCTCCTGAGCCAGCTGGAACCATGCTCTGACCCCCCAGCCTGAGGCGTAGGCCTACACATGGGGACTAGTGTAAAGCCAATGAAGGGAACCAGGATGAGGCAGAGCCGGGGGTGTCATAGTTTAAACCCAGCCAGCAACCAAGCACCACACACCCACTTGCTCACTCCCCTTCACCCAGAGGGATGGGGAGGAGAATCAGAAACGAATGTGAAACTCAAGGGTTGGGGTAAGAACAATTTAATAGGTAAAGCAAAAGCCACACATACAAAGAAAGCAAAACAAGGAATTCACTCACTAC
>JAVJGJ010000003.1:15586157-15604497 GCA_035590215.1 Microhierax caerulescens | reverse complement strand
CTCTTTGGCCAGTTCAGGTCACCTGCCCTGGCTGGGTCCCCTCCCAGTTTCGGTGCCCCTCCAGCCCTCTCCTGGCAAGGCCCAAGAAACCCAAAAGTCCTTGATTTGGTATAAACATCACCCAGCAACAAGTAAAAACATCAGCACCTTATCAACATTGTTCTCACATCATAGCCAAAACACAGCTCTGTACTCACTATCAAGAAGAAAATTAGCTCTATCCCAGCTGAAACCAGGACAGGGGGCGAGCCAGGAGCCCAGCCTGCGGGGCCTACAGCTGGGCCGGGCAGGGCTGCATCGAGGCCAGAGCATGGCCCTGGGCTGGGCCACAACGGGGCAGTGGTTGTGGGTGGAGGCCCCAGGTGGGGCTGGTCAGGGCCCATGAGATCTCTTAGTGTGCTCAGTGCCCTGATGTTGTGCTGTAGCACTTGCTTTTTAGTTCAAATTTTAAGGACCAAAACTCCACTCCCTACTCACCAGCAACTCCTGTTACCTGCATCCCTGGTGTACATCTCAGCCTGCTGGCAGGTCCAGAGGAGTGCCCCTAACAAGGCCAGTGGTCCACACTTTACCATGGCCACTCCCTAAATTTATTTACCATCATCTCATCAAAACATTTGCATTTACAAAAGCCAGGGGAAGCCTAGAAGAGTTTCAGCTACTTGCCTTCTAGGGAGAAGCGACCTGCTTCACTGCACTTTCCCATGCATGGTTTTTTCTTTCCTAGGCGGCTCACACAATGCAATTTGACCACCTCTATGTCTTAGCAGTTGCTCCTCTCCTTGGGTACCTGTAGTTTCCATCACTGCTGCTGTTTCACTTTGGTGAAACCTTGATGTTTTACAAATGAGGTGAGTGCTCTAATCCCTGAGCTAACCAGGTAATTTCACTTGCTTTTTTCTTCTTTGGACCTGCTCACTTTCTGTGAAAAAATTAAATACCCCCCTGGGCCTTAAAGGCAGGCTGACTCATGTGGGAGATCAAGGTACAAGAGCTCACTCTGCAGAACAGAAGAGATAGACTGGCTTTCCTTTTCACTCTCTGACCTCTGGCAAGTCCTGTCATCTCATACTGTTCCACCCTGGGAAATGGGAACAAATACACAGTTCTGAAACGTGAACCTAGGGAGGAATTTTCAAAAATAAGGAGGAAACCCATGTGGCTTCACTGAGTGAATGCAACTGGAGTATTGCACCTGCTCCTTTGAGCACAGCAGTTTGGAAACCTGTTCCGAGCTGTCTGCATGTGAAGAGAGCCTAAAGCAATGCTTTACAGTCTATTGCTGCTTAAAAGATTTTTCCAAGTATATTAACATATTATTTTCTTCATTTTATTCCTTTTCTGGATTTACAAGTTAACACAAGGCAATAGAAGAACTGTGGGATAAAATTAAAGCTATTTTCCACAGCAAACTCTTAACTGATTAGTATATTTTATTTAGGGGGGTTTTATGAAGCTTTTCTCATAGCTTATCCTCTGCTATGCTCCCTGTATAGCAGGCCTAGAATAAAAGAATTTGCCAGGATGCGGGGGTGTCATACACTCCATCTCTAACAGGCTTATTCAAAACTACAGGGAAGATTTACAGGTTTGTGTCTCTTGGAAGCCCTGTACTTACAACATTAACAGCATGAAGAGAATTGCCTGTGATTCTGTTTCCTAGCTTTATTCAGATGTTTCTCTATCATTGCTAATTCTCCCATTTTGATCCTAGTCTTTAGAAATTGTTTTCATAAACCTAAGCTTGTGGAGTTAAGTGGATATTTTTGATTCACAGATGGTGTTTTGCTTAAAAACAAACGAGGGAGAGAAGCATTCTACTTCTTTGAAAACCTGAGAATGTAACCTGATGGTGACTTGAAAGCCTGGAGCTCTTAGGGCAGTGAAGAAAAAGCAGGGAGGTGAGTTTGTAATTATTGAGCCATCACATGATTATTTCTGAAGCCTAACATGTTTTTTTGACACGGTTTCAAGTCCTGCTAATGGCACAGATGCACTATGTACAATACAGTATAAATTACACGTTCTTTCTTGTCTGGTTTAGATATCAAAGCAAGGTCTGTCTGCTCTGTATTGTGTTATTCCTGATGAGAGCACAGTTACAGGCACTTCTGAATTCATTCCTGAATGCAGGTGTGAAGAGAAGCTCATTCCATTATGGATATATATTACTAATTATATCCAGAAGTCTTCACAGTGGAGGTGGTCAAACACAGGAGTTGGAGAGGAACCTGAAGAGGTCATGGTATTTCCATTGTGATGGACAAGACCCAAACCAACTTAATATAATTTTGAAGTTACTTAGGCTTTAAGCAGGGTGTAAACCACGTGATTTTCAGAGTTCCCTTCCTCCTTCAATTACTGTGTGGTTCTGCAATTTGTATGCATTGTTGTGGGCCTGTCCAGCTGGGGACTGTTGACTAATTCCACATGAATTAAAACATTGCGGTAGTTTTACCCATACAACCACACATGTGAGCATACTATCCTGAAATAAGGGTAGAATGTTCTGATATTTTTAATCTGCTTTGGAAACTATAGTATTATTTTTCAGTTTCCCTATGCTCAAGAAAAGAGGGAAGAAGGAAGATTTTATGTGGGAGATATATCTGTTCTCAATGAAACATCACTGCAGGGGTCTAGTGAAAGTGTCTTCCAGCTCTGCATTGTTAAGTGTGCAAAGATTGCTTATTTCTGTAGACGCTTCTAGATTTCTGGGTTAATATATGATTTCAGTATAATGGCAATATATTTTATCTTTCTGAATCATGTTAATAGCCAGTCATCTCCTTAATCTTAACCGTATAACACGTTAGTGATGCTCAGCAAGAACTGGATGTCTAATAAATCACTGACTTGGCTGGCAATGGCTTTAACAGCCCTCTTTCCAAGAACTATTTGCTTCCTAGGTTCGGTGTTCATTTCACAGGCTACATCCTTTACTCAGGCACTTTCTTGCAGCAGTGAGAGGCTAATTGCCACCTCCTCTCTACCTACTAAACTCCAAAATCATATGTCCAGAGGCTTTCCTCTTGGGTCCATATCCACTGCTGTGGGCACTCTTTCTTCAAGAGATTATGTCATATTTAAAGGTCAAAAGATAATTTCTTAATTTAGCTGGCAAAAACAATTTATATGCATGTATTCTGTCTGCTAATTATCACTTCACTTTATAGCAGCATGGTAGTTTGTAATCTTCATCTTTCATTTATAGGTGTTTGACTTTGGTTATCCATCACTTTAAGATGCAGAGGCAAACAGGGAAGTTTGGAGGTCTGAAATGTGTAAAGTCTGAGGGTTTGACCAGCAGAACCCAAACTGAAGCATTTTAGCTTGATCAAAATACAATTATGATTTCTAGAATGTCACACTTTGAGTGGACTCAATCTGATACAAAATTGATACAAAATGCTATCCAGCTGTCTTTGGTTTCTGGAAAAGGAAATCCCAGTCATACATTAAAAAACCCTATCTTCTCCTGTGGTCAACTGTTTTTCCTAAACTTTGTTCACACAAATTTTTATGTATATATAAGTATGCAACCACACCTACATGTCATCTACAGTCCTAAATGCTTTGCTGATAAGGAACCCTGCTTACTTCCTGAGACAAACCTGCTTTTCCTGCATAGCTCAAAACTCAAGTATTCTTTTAATAAATATAGTTCACTCCAAAGCAAACAGCAGAATGCTGATCACTCACTCTGACCCTGTGGATGACACAATGACACAACCCCATTTCAGTTTAGTTCTTTTCAGATGTAGAGTTTGTAGAACAAAGAACAAATAGCAATACATTTCAAAAGCATTATACTTCGTTAGGGTCAGGAGTGGGTTTAGTTTGTGATCTGCACATAGACTGAGCAACATGCTAACTTTCCTGTCTCTCTGCTTGTAAAAGCAGCAGGAGCTGCCAGATGAGACTTTTTTTAAGTTCAACTCAGTCACTTCTCAGTGGGTTTTCCTGTAGACTGGGTAGGGAGATGTCTAGGTAATGGAGGGCAGTACATAACTAGTGAAGCTATGGGAAGCGTAGAATTTAAATCAGAAAAGGCCTTATGAATAGATGTTGACAAGTTTCTTCATTTTTAAGTAATATATATTTGTACATCTCTATATATTTGCATATAACTGAAATTGTACTAGGAATTTTTGCGAAGCACTTGTAATAACAAGATTTAATACCTTAATTGCAGGAGCCATTGGATATCCAGAGGGCTCTCTTACTGTAAGAAGTGACCATACCTTAGGAATATACATTGAGAGGAAACAGCTTTATCCAGGAGATAACAGATGGGAGAAGTTACCCTTCCTGAAATGACCAATAAGAGGTAAGCAGTTTGTAGGATTACTCAGGGCATGAGGAATCAGATTGGAAGGCAAAGAACTGCACCAATTCATTTGGGATCTGTAGAAAAAAATCAACCAGGCATAAACAGCTTTTTAAAATAGGTTTCAAGTAAGTGAAAGACTTGCTAATGTCAGGGTGCTGAGGATGAGAGGGACAATGTAGTCTTCATCAGCATCCAAAGAGCATGCAATGAAAATTGTAACTTCACCATTCATTAAGCCAGGCCTAAGGTATCTAATTTTAGACACAGCTACATCTGTAATACCAGTTCTGTTATAGACAGTGAGACAGTCCCTTTCATTCACACTAGAATGAACTAGGACCAGCACCACCAACTTTTACAGTAGAATATTGGAACTGAAACAGTGCAAGAGCAGAATCAGACTTTTGCAGTAGTCTAAATCCTTTATCTCTGTAGGTAGCTTGGTTTTACAAACTCATTGCCAGAAATAAAAAGCACCACTCTGTCTTTGAAAGGAACTAGTGTTAGAAAATGGTCTTAGCACACCACAGGTTTGTTATGTATTGTAGATCCAAGTGAATAAATGTAAAATACATCAAGGTGCAGGTAAGAAACTACTGAACACCAGTGAGCCAGAAGCAGTCGATTAAATTACTACTGAATAAAACCTCCAACCCTATAAATAAAGCAGTTAAAGAGACAAATATCAGCAGTTTCTTCCTGCCAGAGATCTGCTCTCGAAATACATATTTGAAGTTGTCTTTTATATCTCATCTATTATAGGCAGACAGACTTAGAAAGAATTCTGGGCTTTTATGAACTGATTAACTAATCTCATGACTGCAAGTATAGCACCCCAAAATCAGGGAGAAAGTAGTTTTTATCTATGACAGTCTTTTCTTTATTTAAATATCCATTGCAGTGCCAGCAAAAATTCTTTATTGCATTAATCAGGAGGAATGTTATGTTCTATATCTTGGTATGCTGGAAATGAAATACATTGTGATGTATTTCAACTCAAAGATAAGAAAATCCTTAATAGTTGCAATTTTAGTAATACATTATCCATATAGTACACACTTGTAAGCACATAACAGTCCTGAATGTTACCTTGAAAATGCATTTCTTTTAGGTCATAGTATATGGTTTCTGTTTCCACACAGGAATTTTGGCAACTGAGAATACTGACTGAAAAGCTGCTATCTTTTTATTTCTGTTAGCTCTGCACTGTTCAAAACATAAAATAATGAAATTTTAATCTGGCACCTGCACTCTAATAAGAATGCTACATTCTGTTTTCAAAATCATTACAGCTCTCAAACACGGAAGAAGACAGCTTGAATTTCAAATCAAAGCTTCAGTTTGGAGAGCCAGCAGTTAGGAAAACAACCTCAGCTTGTGCTCAACAGAACACAAGTACACTTCAGCTATCAAAGAAACATCAATTTATTTTCTAGCAACAGAGGTGGGTTTTTTCTGTACTTCCTTTTCAGCCCATCAAAGCCTGTTTTTACCCAACAGAGCAAAAGTGGGATTAGTTGCACTTCTGTATATTCGTAATTTATCTGATTATAAATTTATGGGTGCTGATTTTTTGTTTCATAACGCCTTAGTGAAGGTTTACCAGAACTGTGACTTGGGGGTATCTCCAGCAAGAGTCTGGCACAGGCAGGTTTCTGAAGGAATGAGAAATCTGGCAATGCCTTCTCATAAACAATGTCAGTCAAGGCAGTGTGGAGCGCAGAGGGTACTGAGAGTTCCAGAAACCGTGACAGAGGTATTATGTCTTGCAAAACCTGACTCGGTCATTTGTTAGGACAGAGGAAGAATGTATTACCTGAACAGAAACAACCAAGGGATCCTTCTACTCGTTCAAATTGTATCAATTTAACTACAAGTGATGCAAAAACCTAGTGCAGCTAAATCTGTGCAAAACCTAATGAGATAACATTCATATTGTCTGAAAATCAGATAAAGATGTTTAATATGTGAATTTACTGAACCTGATGTACTCCGAATTAGGAGAACCTGCCATCTAAGAACAGCCATTTAGTTAATCCAATTAAAATTTCTTCCAGATATAGCCTCAGACAGAATAGACCCTGGGATATACATATGCCTCAAGTGCATCCCAACAAAACATCAGTATTTCATAGCAGCCAGTGACCTTTCTGCTTTGTACTAAGTAGCAGTGTAGCAGTCTTCTGCAGTGTCACTATGAGGCTCAACTAGCTCCAAACCTGTCGGTTGGGAGAAAGAGGTTTTGTATAATTTTCCTTATTCTTTAAGTTTGCCAAGCTCTCTAGCTTTGTACTCACTACAACACCACAGACTAACCATTAGCAACATGGTGAAGTGCAATTGATATTCATCAGAGAACACTTGATTCAAGAAAATGAGTAACCAGATTTATATACTTTAGGACAATTACATGTGCTAGAACTGCACAGCAAAAGCTGCACTGGACAGCACTCACTAGAATGGATGAACTGCTGAGTTTGCTTCTTTTACAGTTTGATATGTCTTGCTTGGGGCAATTTTTTTTCAGTTGTCTTCGTTGTGCTGTCCCTTAGCAAGAGTATCAGGCTGGTTCTGTCTCCTGGGAAACATAACTTCATCCTGCAAAAATTAAGTCTCTTTTAGAGCCCCTTTCTGACCATCAGCCAGAAATGAAGTTGTATGCAGTATTATCTCTGTCCTTTTGAGGATGTTGCATATCACACTGTTGGCTGACAAGCCCTCCTACTGGCATCTTCTGCAGATTTTTGGGAAATCTGTTTGTGTCACCTAAAGGCAATTAGTTCCCATGAGTAGCCCCAGTGTGCCTCATCAACTGATAGTAGGTGAGGAGAATTTCTAATGCTGGCTGCAGATGGAGTGAAATCTGATGTCTGATTTCAAAAAGAGATGCAGCAGTACAGAGCAGTAGGAAGCCAGTCACAGGGATTAGCTGCCAGGTGTGCATCACTTGCATCCTTGGTTTAAGGCAGAAGTAAAACATAACTTGTTTGTAAGACTGTTTGCAAATGTACTTCCTTGGAAAGAATTTTAGCTTCATTGTATTAGAAGTGAAGAACCGTTATTTTCCTTCTTCCTCAGGCTGCTGTGCAGTTCAGACCAGTATTTTTTGTAAAAATGGCAGTGTCTCACAGGTGCCTTTCAGAGATACAAAGCATGCAGATGGAGAATCATAGAATCATTTAGGTTTGAGAAGACCATTTAAGATATTAAAGACCAACTGTTAGAACCTAGCACTGCCAAGTCTGCCACTAAACTATGTCCCCTAAGAGAAATAGTAGACCTGCAAGGTGATCAGTTTGACTGTCAGGAATGCAGGATCCTGTCACATCCAACTGGAATCAAATGGCAAGTGAATTCCTTGTCATCCTCTCCCTATGTAAAAGAGGTTATTAATATCTGTCCCTCACTGAAAAGCCCTAATCAGTACTCCACCTTTCATTCATGCCATTTTTATGCTCTGTGGCTGGGGAGGGGTCAAAGACAGTGCATCATCTGGGTGGACAGATTTACCAGAGGGTTGCATACTTTCCAAGATGGACTCATCCTCTTGTCAGAATCATACAGAGCAGCATTAGATTAATGAGGAAAGCACGTGCATACATGGAAGGTCCTTTGCTACCCATTACAGTGCTAAGGACAGCTGTTGCCCAGATTACCACTTTGCTGGACCAGCATCTTAGCAGCCCTGCTGAAAATGCAGTGTGCTTAATGCAACTTCTATCTGAAAGTCACTTGTATTCTCCCACCCACACTGAGCTCTCCTCAACTGAACTGGGAAAAGTGTGGTAAATGGTCTTGTGCATGGAATGAGTCTCTTTTGTCCCTGAATCACAGAATCTTCTTTGCTGTTTACTGATTGGCAAAAATGCACGTTTTCCAAAGAAAGGATTTTCATTGGGGAGTGCTGATTACCAGTCAAGTGGGCATACACCCTCTGACTTTGGAAGGGCTTGTGTGGGTGTGAGTTGTGGCAGAATGCAGCCTAATGTCCATTGTCAACATATCAGTTAACACCTGAAATTTAGTTTCTGCTTAGCCTCCCTTGATCCTTATTTCTCTTGCTTCTGTGAGCAGCCTCCTCAGATACTTGTCAAGGGCAAGTGAAAATAAGTTATGAGCTGGGGTTTCCAGGCAATGCAAGGAAACGCTGTACACTTCCTGATACTCTTTTGATTCTCATAACTCACCTGATACTCCTTTGATTCTCACCACTCATGAAATCCAGGTTAAGTAGGGAATCAGGCTGCCTTTGAGCCATTTCTTTGCAAAGCCCAGTGCAAGGAATGCTGCAAAAGAAGAGAACAGCAAAGGCCCATGTGGCAGTGGGAATGATCTGCCTGCTTTTTCTGTGCCAGCAACCAACAGACTCCATTGCAGCCCAGAAAATGATCCTTTTATTTTTAAGCATGGGCAATATGGTAGCAGTAATATTTGAGCAAGTTCCTGAACTGTGCCCGCAACAATATGACTGTTGCAAGTAAATTGAAAGTTTGTTACCTGCTCTACTTAATGCTAGTTTCAGAAAGGGGGAAAGTCAGTCAATATGAGAAATCTCACTTAAACTAGCAGTGAAAGCTAGGCAGGAGTTTTAACATAAAGAAAGTTGTATCGCTGTCAATGTGAGAAAAAAATCCCTTTATAATTGCAGACTTTTTTTTAATATACAACAACAACAAAAATTGCTGAAATGAGTTTCTCCAGCAGACAACTAAGGGTGTCAAAGCAGTGACAAAACAAAGTGACGCAGAATATGAGCTTTCAGTTCATATGTGCTTTTCTTGAGGCAGATAACCCATGGAACACAATTGATACATAGTTGGACAGATTTTATAACCGCCTCCACCCTCTAGTCAATATATGCTGTTTCACGTAGGTCTTCCTCATTTCCTCTTTGCTGAGTGTAACAGATGGATTACTATATAGACTGTACCACACAGAAGATTAACTCTGTCTTCTAGCATGGGGACCCTCTGGCACTTAGAATATACCTTAATTGTATTATTTATTTCAGTGTTGAATACCACAGGGTAAGTAGCACAGAACTGAATGTAGCTTAATTCAGGAAGCATAGCTATTAATGATAAATAGTCTATCTTTACTTTTTAAATGTGGAATGTTGTAAAATTAAACCATGTCTTCTTTAAAAAGAAGAAATAATTGAATTTTGTTGTTGCTTGCTTCTGCATTGGTTCCGGTCTGTGATAGAAACCTGTAACACGTGGATTTCTAATGGCACATCTGAAAAGGAGACATCTTGACAAAATAACTGCAGTAGTTATAAAACACTTTTGAGACTGAAAATACCTACAGTAATGTTTGCTTGACCTTAGGGCTTGCTTGATGTGTAACAGTTTAAAGACAGTGCTGAATAGAGACCAAGTGGCAACTTGTCACAGCTCTCCCTTTCTCATCGAAAAAGAAATACAGGAAGGAACAGTGAAGAGAATTTTCTTACTTTATCTGTCATCAAATATTCTCTTTTCTCCTTAGCTCAGTCTGTTTTCCAGTTGCTTGTTGTATTTAATTGATGAATTGATTGTGTGATATTTGCTCCTAATCTCTCTAGTTTCTCTGAATGTCATTGCTTAGATTTTGAGGGTCAGCAGGGAGATTCACTGTGAGGCACTCACTGAAGGACAGATTCTCTATACTGTGCCAAGTAAAATAAAGATAATTAAGGAGGGAACCACAGAGGTTTGAACTGAACCCTACCTCCTGAAACTGTGGACTGCAGTTGGAATATGTCAAGAACTACTGTTGCAGCCTTGAAGTCCTGGAAATCACTTCCCTATGCAATACACTCAAAGGGCAGAGCCATTCATGCTGTGATCTGTGGTGGGATTTTGGTCTTGTGTCAATTCATCTCTGCAGGACTTTGTAGCACCACAAGGACTATGGATTTATAACTGCTTTTGTTCTGCAGCATTTTCAGGGTGAATTAGAAGAGCTGAATGAGATTATAGCTTTATGTCATGAGAAATTTTCAGGGTTTAAAGGAAATATATAGCCTTCCAACAAATAACAGAGTTACATGGTACACTAATTTACTGGCATTTACATGCTTTGCCTTGCAATATTGGGGATGACAATGCCTTGAGCAAGTTTTTGTTAAAAAAAAGCAAGTCTTTGTTATTATCGTGGTTATGCCCGATCTGAGCTGCATGCATCCCTTCCGTATCTCCCAGTACCTAGGAGAGGTGGTCTCCTTTCATTTCAATGGGATATAGAGCAGAGGATCCTTCCACACTATATGAAGTGAACATATCCCACCTTTGACTTGCTCTCAGAGCTTTACCATGAAGGAGTGAGTACATATGGGAAGAGAAATTATCCGACATGGAAAACTATGAGGCTATGCAGTTACTCAGTGAACCACCCAAAGACATATGTTGAGGTCCCAACATCTTTCTTAAACAGTTCTTGAGTCACTAGTTCCACAAGGGCTTCACTGTGTTGTTTTTCTTGGCAGGATCAAGCAAAGACCAATTGGTGTCTTGAGAACATGGGATCCTGAAACAGGTAACTTCATGTCATTAGTGCTGTTAACATCCAAGGCAGATTTTGAACATGCTAGGTTCTCTTCCTTACTTTAACGTGTTGTATTTCAGCTTACCTCACCAGATGTGATTTTAACAACAACTCCAGACCATTCTGTGACTGGATCCAGCCTTGCAATGTCAATCAGGGAATGTGGATACGAACCAAGCATGACACTCCGACTGATGGAACGGGTCCCAGTGGAGACTATCCTGATGGAAGTAAGTGCTCAGTTGTGGCAGTGTTGATTTCCTTTTGAAGATAACTTGACTACTTTTATTCTTGTTTCTTTGAAAGAGGAAACAGATTCATGAAGCCCTTTGAAATGTGTCAGTTTCATTTCATGCTGATACCTCTCTTTGACTTTTCACAATGTCAGTTATAACATTGTGAAACACAGTTAAATTGGGTTGCCCCATCATGGGTTGGAAATCTTTATCAGTGCATGAAAGTAGAAGGGAGCTAATTATGTCTTGCATAAGGCCTCACAGAGAATGCAGTGACATGCAATAGGTCATTATTCAAGAGAGATCTTGTGGTCAAATTACACTGATATGAGTTAATGGCCATAAATGTAATGATCATTGTACTGGCACTAGATAATATTCACGCTATCAAAGTGTTACAAGATGGTCTGAAATTAAAGAATATCTTTAAAAAGCTTGTCCTAAGCCACATGTGATTGAAAAACTAAGTTCTAACATGGTCATATCATCAAACAAGTGCTTAGTATGTTTTCTTCTCTATATATTTGAACCACTATCCTTGCACTAGCAGATCCATTTATGGGGATCTATCTGCAGTCATACTTCTTTGTGTAATTATCCTAACGCTGAAAGGCCAGCTACTGTCAGGCTCAGTAAGCAGATTAGAACACTGTCAGATGGCATTTTTGCTAAACAATTTTCTGCATTTTTGGTATTTTGATAATAAAAACTAAAATCGCCTGTTGAAAGCAGAAATATTTTTAACCTGGATTCACACAAATAATAATGTTTTGCTTTTTAAATTGTCACAGACCATATAACACTAAATATGGCTTAAGTTTTCTTGCCAACTAAAATATATGACTGAGCATTAGATGCTGTGTGGAGCCATACTTTACCATATAGAAATGGTCATCCAATTCTTTTAGATTTCTTTCCATAGTCAAATGGATGGGAGAGACTTGACTTGAACTGCACTGAGGAAATGTAGCTTTGATCTTAGTCCATGGGAAGCAAAAATCTTCAGCCCTAGTAAAACAAAATGTCTTCTCATATTGAACCAATTCAAATTAAAGCATTTCAATTCCTAAAAGAAATACTATGAATTTCTGATTTTCAAAAAGTTTCTGTTTCATAATGTGAAACCTAAATATTTTGATGAAAATGTCTGAATTGCTTTCTAGCCTTTCCATTTTGATACAGAAACAATTGCTGATGGGTTGGAATTTTCCTTGTGGCTAGGGATTTTCTCATCTTGAGACCAAAATCTTTAGAAAAAAATATGTCCTGTAAGAGAAGGTATAGTAGCTTGCATTGTTTTCCTTTGAGGAAAGAGAAAACTGAACATGGATCACTGGGGCACTCTGTCTGGCGATGCCATCTCTTGAAAGAGGCCTACATCTATATTTGTGACCACAAAATTACTGTTCATGTGAGATGGGATGTATTTGCTTTGCTCTCCACCTCACATTTTAGTTCGGATAACTACATGGTGCTAACCATTGCAATGTAATTTCCAAACACCTTCTACTTTGCTTCTTTGCACTGCTAATGATGCCCTTGATTTCTTCCAGAGAGAGGTTGTACTTCAGTTTTATATGACACCTAACAAGTCAAAATGCTTCAACTGTATTTTAATTTTCTTCACTCTGCAGAAGGCTATTTCATCTACCAAGAAGCAAGTAATCTGATCCCATTTGACAGTAACAGGCTTGAGAGCCCAGATACTGTAGTTTCTGGAAAAATATGCATAGACTTCTGGTACTATATGTTTGGGTCAGAAGACATGAATGAGCTGAGAGTGCTTATCCAAGACAGCACAGGGGAGTCCGTGGTGTGGAGTCGGAAGGGCAGCCAGAGTTCCTCGTGGAACTACAGCACCATCACTCAAGCTTTTCCAACACGGAGAAAGATAAAGGTAATGTATTTTCAGATGAAATTTCTTTGTACAGTGTCAGCGTTTGTTCTCCTCTTGCATGCTGCAAAAGATTGTGCAAATAAGCTAGAAAATATAACCAAGATTTGTAAATATAATGTGGGCTCATGCTCTGTGCCTATGAACTAAGAGAAGAAATAAGCAACCTTGAGTTTTACTAGTGCCGTTACTTAGGGGATAAAATAGTTTTCTCTTTATTTCCTTCCTACTCTCCTTCATTTTGTCACAAAGCCAAGGACTTTAGTTGCCTTAAATAAATGCATGTTTGTCTGCTGTGAGTTAAGGTTTGAACTTTAGGATGCTGCCTGCATTGGACTCCTCTGAAGAATCCAGGCAACTAATTCTCATAAATCATTTATCAGTCAGCAAAACAGAGGACAATGTTCCGTGAAGTCTTTGCCTCATTAAAGAATATGTATTTTAGGCTTCTGAGGGAAGCTAGGAAAACTGTAATAGCCTCAGCTTACTTGATACTTTTAGATAGACCAGAAAGAATGTTTTGAAAACATGCTAAGCAAAATGATCCCATATTTACCTAAACAACTCTGATGCAGTGATTCACTTTACGTCCTGTCCAGGTAATTTTTGAGGCTGTCCGAGGACTGACAGAGTATGGGGATACGGCGCTAGACAATGTGAGAGTGAGGGATGGATCCTGTGGTAAGTCTGTATTTGCACCATATTGTATACTCCTTCCTCATCTCTGTTTAAGCTGTTGACCATTACTCAATTCCACATACAGTAGAGAAACTCCTCATAATTTTTAACCATGAAAGAGAAATGGCAAAAACTTTACAGATCATCCATTTGAATGTTACCTGTTTTCTTGTAGTAGTTTTGTTTCTACCTAGATTTTTCCTCAACACCTCAAACATTCAGAATAAGCTATCCCCTTCTCTGCAAATGTATTTTCACAAGGTCCAGCAAACTTCACCTTCACTTCAAGTCTGAAACGTATCTCTAAACCCAGCCAAGACTATGCACATTGGTCTTGGATTCCAGAATAAATGCTCTAATCAGCATTTTACAGCAAATCTCAGTTCATACAAGCTCAGCAAATACACAGCACTGGCATAAAAAGAAGTAACGTTGAGTCAATAAAGCTGAGTTACACTACCAACTCTGACTAGAAATCAGTAATTTGTGCTTGATCCCTGACCCTGTAACAAATCAGCCAAGACTGGCACAACCTGTGGACGACTGGGATCTAGAAGTGAATTACAGTTTCATCCTGTCTTTACTGACAAGCTTGCAACGTTTAAAATTACAAAATGCTAATTGAACAAGAAACTTGCTGAAAACCATATAGAAGTGTTGTTATGTCTTAATGGGCCTCACTGTCTGTGAAATACTACTCATGTAATGACAATAAAATATTTGAAATTTATGCTAGCCAGGACAAAGGTTTCCACTCAAGTCAACGCCCTCAAAGCATATATTTTTCTGTAAAATTATGTGAAAAAATACCTAGGGCCTGTTTGGGGGTTTTTTGTTTGTTTTTTTTGGAGGGCTAGGGAAAGCCAGCTCTTCATTTCCCCAGGCATATTAGCACATGATTCAGCCGCTGGATGGTGCACTAACGTTACTCCAAGAGACAAGAGTAAAGGGTCCTCCTTCTGTTCAACTGTATGGCTACTAATGTGATGAAAGTCAAGTGAATTATTACGTCTGGTAAAAGTCAAAGTCTGCCCAACCTCTTTGTTTCTACAAACTGAATAGACATTTTAATCAAACTCATGAAAAACTAAATATTTATGTCCCTTCATAACATGAAAAGTTAGTTTCCAAGGCAACTGTAGCAAGCAGCCTTTAGGTTATGATGTTTGATATTCACACTGTCATTTGCAGAACTTCTTCACCTTAGGACAATAATCTTAGGAAGAGGTTTTCTTCTGGTTTGGTTTGGGGGTTTTGTGTGTTGTTTGGATTTTTGGTTGGGTTTTTTTTTTCCTCGGCCCTACAGCAAAGTTAACTTAAAGCTTGTTGGAAGTATCAATTGCAGGAATACAGCCATTATCAGTATTCCTGTAATTTTCCACCGGTGTTAAAAAGCAAAAAGAGCAGTTATGGGCTAGATATGCAAAACCTGCATTTACACTGGAGTGGGGAGCTAGATGCAAAGAAATTGACATATATAAACAGGTGTGCAAGAAACCAGTGCACGCAAAGAAGCTGATCCCATTTTGTAGGCAGGTTACTACAAAATATCTTCAGTTTTGATGTTAGAGCTCATTAAATGAATGGGACAATTTTGTGCAGAGATTTATCAGTATGCACTAGACTTCAAGTTATGTGAAGTCTATTGTCTTCTTCTAAACTATACTTATATGTAGCTTACAAAAAAAACACATCCAGCTGGGTTTGAATCATGTATAGCACAAAAGCAACACCATTATAGTATGTAGTTACTGCATCATTGTTCAAAAATCTCTGACTTGTTCTCATATGACTTGTTTTCTATATTACAACTTAATCCCTAGAAATAATCTCATCAGTGTCAGTAATAACGGAAGACCAACTGCCTCATGTGGATTTATTTGGATGATTATATACCTACAGTGCATCTATAAGTAGGTTGGAAAGCATTGTTCTCCATGAGTCAGTTCATCATTTGGTTTTCTCGTTGTACACTAACTGTTAACACACACTTAGTGCACAGTGGAAGGTTCACAAGGGTGCAATAGGAGAGTACCTAAATGAGGAAAGTTGTTCTTTGTTCTGCAGAGGGGCAGGAGTGAATGTGTGCACGCTCTGAAGGTTTTAGTCAGTCTGTTGTACTTCCAGAGATTCATATCCATCAATCATTTGCATGTCACCAGGTGAAAAACATGATATCAAGAGAATACTGACCCTGGTATTGCTAGTTCACACATATAAGTACACCAAGATGACCACTTCTTTTAGATGATACCTTTGTGATGGATAAAGAACAGGTGGAGAAGATGCTAATATTTGTTAACAAGCAGAAGCAGGCAGGAGGGAAGACTTCACAACACGACTGTTTGTTGTGTCTGTCAGTAGAAAGCTCTTACAGCTATCACATTCCTAAGAAATAAATATAATTTTGAAGAAACAACAAAATTCCCTGATTAGAAACCACCATTGTCCTGAGAGTTATTTGTTTCTAATATATGGCATCTGCTGGCAGGCTATGCACTCCCAGACCTGCCAACACTTGCAGACAGTATGACTTTTGTGCCTAACATGCACACCAGAGGGAGTCACCTCCAGAGAACCATAACAGCACAAGCCCATTCACTATCACCAAGCTAACAATCAGAGGAGCTTTCCCAAGTGCTCAAAAGTCTCCTGTGTCCTCATTTCTAAATATAGGCAGTTCTACTTGCTTCAGTGAGAAAAATCTAGATTTATGCTGGTGAAGAGTAAGTGCAAGTTCATGTAGGTAGGTTGGTGTGGAAGTAGCATTCACCCTGTGATGGTGAATGTTGTATTGCCTTGTCTTTTCTACTAACAGAAGCTGTCCCCACCCCGGTACCACCAAGACCTACAGCAACAGAATCTACACCACCTCCAGTGACAGGTAATTTTAGCCAATCACTTATGCGAGTCAATGGACTGTAGAAGGGTATCTAAATTTTTCAGTACCAGTGCTACTTATTTGCTTCAGTTAATTTCTTTGGGTTTCTCTCTATGGTATTCCCTTATGCCTTATAAATCTGGCTTTTCTGTTTCTTCCATATGTAATCCATAAAATGGGGATGATTCTGTTTCCCCACCACACAGTGAGGTGGCTTTTCTGGATGTATCCATATATTAATGAAAACATATTCCATTTCTTGTCTCCAGAAGCAATTTGCAGTATACATGGGGATCCTCACTATTACACATTTGACAAGCAGCGCCATGATTTCATGGGCACCTGCACCTACACCCTCTCCAAGCTGTGTGAGAGCAACAGCTCACTGCCCTACTTCAATGTGGAAGCAGCCAACGAGCACAGAGGAGCCAACACTCGCGTGTCCTATGTCCGACATGTGGATGTCGAAGTGTATGGCTACAGGATCAATCTGGGTAAAAACAGAATTGTTAAGGTAAGGTTGGAGCCCACTATCTCTCATCAGTAACTCACAGTGGAAATGAAGAAATGGTACACTGACCTCAAATTTCCACCATACATACAGTAATATTTAAAGGGTAGTCACATGTTTAGAATTAGGAGTAGTGTGAAGTTCTTAAACTCTGGAATTTCAGGACTGAAAGCATAGGCTAAAATTTTGTTCTGTGTTGCTAAAAGGTGAGATTAGAGCTGACACTCCAGATGGGGCTGGTGGGCTAGCCTACCTTTCTAGCTTGCCCCCTATGCTCAGGCTTGGTTTTCATTAGGGAATAAAAAGCTCTGCATTAAACAAGTCCATGCTGGTGGTTGTTTCCTGATCATGTACGGTAGCCTGTAAAGCTGCATGCTCATCCCTGATTTCTAGTTATTCTATGTCACTGCTAACTTCGCTTAAACACCTGGCATTTGCCATAAAGCAGGGCCAGATAAAAGAGTGACAATCTGGTGGCACCAGTTGTGTCACTTGACCATCTATTGTATTTTAAGGCTTCTTTATGGCTCCTTTCCATAAAGGGCCAAGGCAACAGACATATTTGATTCAAACCCCCAATAAATGAATAGGTGACCTTACTTCATTACCACCCTTCTTATAAGAAAATAGTACAGTGATTTATGTGACAGGAGATAAAGGTTTAAATATACACTGAGATCCTTCTCATCTGATTCTAGAAACATAGTGAACTCATATATCCACATTTGTCCAACTGCTTTTTCATACTTTTCCCTTGTATTTACTGGTTTTATTATATATATGTTTCTAAGTAAAACAAACTTTATCACATATGTAATAAGAACAAATGTTCAAAGTAGATACTAATTTTAGCAAATTTTAAATAAATTGAAAATTTTACTTGGACACTTACTTTCTATTGTCTGGCATTTCAAATGTGAAAGTTAAAAGAGAAATAGAAAAACAAAAAGAAGCTTATTCAAGATCTGACCAACCCTGAAAGTTTTCTGAGAATCGATTGTAACTGCATTTTTTAAATCTTATTTGATCCACAGTAAAAGGCAGCTCTGTAAGCAGTTACTGCTGATAGGCCGTGCAAAGTCTTGGACCTTTGCCAGCTGGGTCTGGCTCACCAAGCTCACTGACCACACTTGGAAGCTACGCAGCTACGTTACTATGGCCTCAAGGCCCTAGATCAGGGGTCCTCAAACTACAGCCCATGGGCCGGATACGGCCCCCCAGGGTCCTCAAACTGGCCCCCGGGTATTTACAGAACCCCCCTGCCCGCCCTCCCCCCCAC
>JAVJGJ010000003.1:15551781-15586057 GCA_035590215.1 Microhierax caerulescens | reverse complement strand
CCCGCCCTCCCCCCCACCCCCGGGGTTTGGCAGGGGTAAAACGAAGCAGCCGCATATGACTGCCTGCCACTTAATCCACGCACTGGCCCCCTGTTTAAAAAGTTTGAGGAACTTTGCCCTATATTTTGTGCCCATATACAACGTTCATGTTAAAAAATACTTAAGAAAATGTGAGCTCTTACTGCTCAGTGCGCAAGTCCTATGCTCAATATAGGGATGTGATCTAAGAGGGTCACTATTAAAAATACTTGTTTTAAAGTGATTGTACTGATTGCCTTTCTCTGTGTCTGCAGGTTGATGGAGTCCTCCAGGTGCTCCCTCTGACCTTGTCACAGGGCGTCAGCATTTCCTTCAGTGGGCAGTACGTAGTGGTTACTACTGACTTTGGGCTGAATGTCAAGTTTGATGGAAATCACAGAGCAGAAATCACTCTTCTCAGTACCTACATGTCTAAAGTCTGTGGAATATGTGGAAATTATAATGGGCACAAAGCAGATGACTTTCTTAATCCAGATGGAGAGATGGAAACAAACTCAGCTAGCCTTGGCAACAGTTGGCAGGTTTACAATGACTCCAGGTAGGACTCCAGCTGGGATCTTAGACCCTAGCTGTTGGTTATACAATGACAAGTATTTTAAGTGACTGTTGTATGTGGGCCAAAAATGTCAGGCAAGTGGGATAAAATATATTCTTGTCAGTGTACTTATTTGATCTATCTGGGTAAAGTTTCACAGCAAACTTACCTGTTTGCTTCAAAAAGAGAAAATTTGAATAAAACATGGCACATGTCCACTAAGATTTCAGTTATTGTTGTAGTATATTAATGCTGATGCTTGAAGATCTTGTTTGAACTCTTTTGAGATACTTTGTTTTCTTATTTCACAATATATTACTTGATGATAGTAGAGGTTTAACTTTGAATGCTTTAATTTTTTGTTTGCCTTTCCTAGGTATCTTTCAAGTAGAAAGCTTGACTTAAAAGAAAGGCAAAATAAATATTTGGGTTTCTTCCAGGCCTCTCAAAGATTATAAGTTTGAGATCACATTAAAATCGAATGTTTGAAATGGAGAGCTTTAAAATATGTAATGCTTAGCCTGGCGACAGCCCTGTAGTTTTGTTAGATGTGATTTAAAAAGCATCTTAGGTGCCAGTGCATCCAAAATTTATTGGTAAATTTTTCTACATCTTTTTTTTTCCACACTAGGTGCATGCCAGATGAGGGCCATACTCCGAATTGCACTGCTGATGAAAAACTTATGATCCAAAGCAATGAATACTGTGGTCTGATCACAGATCCCAACGGTCCATTCCAGAATTGCCGCTCAGTAGTTGATCCACAAAGTTATTCTGAAGCCTGCCAGTATGATCTCTGTGAACTTCACCTGAATAATACAGCCCTCTGTCAAAACCTGCAGGCTTATGCAGATGTATGCCAAGCTGCAGGAGTCCAGCTAACACCATGGAGAAATACAACCTTCTGCTGTATGTATCAAAGATTAGTGGAAATTACCATTTGTCAGGAGAATATAATTAGGACTTCCTGAAGACAAAACATTACAAGAGACTGTTTTGAATTCATATAACATTTCAGGGTAGCATACAGGCTTCAGTTTGTTTCTTTTGGGAAGATGCTAGTGAAAAAAAGTTAAGCTGCTTCAGATGAAAGCAGAAAATACTGTCTAATACATGTTGAAATAGAATTGGAGGCTTTTCCTCTGAATTCCTTTCATGTGCCTATATTTTTGTTCCGGGGTATTGTGTCAGGGACATTTGACTTAGAGGGCTTTTTACCTTCTGAAGAAGCTATGCCTAAACTTAAGTGTCTGCAAAAAAGTATCTCATTTTGCACATGCAAGACTCTCCCTGCTGAAAGCTTGAGCTGCCTTCTTTTATGCTCCGAGCCCCTCTACCCTGCAGGGTGGCCAGAAACCCAGTTAACAGAAGGGAAGCTGTGTCTTCTTCTGGAGCAACCTCAGCAAAAACGCATCGATGTTGATACCTCATATGAACATAGAAAGGACATGAGCCAGAACAGATGAAAGATAGAGCTGTAGGTGATGATAAGGAATCCAGGCAGTCTGGAACAGTGTGAAAGGAGCTTTGACTAGGAACTGGAGAAGGCTAATGAACAAACTAAATGTAAGAGCCTGGATCTAGAGAAAGCAAGTAGGAGCTACAAAGGAAATGGAAATTTGCTTACAAGTCTATCGACAAAAGGAAGGACAGGTTGAAATTTTCTAGGCAGAGGGCCAAGGACAAGGGATCACAGACTAGGTAGCTGGTCCAGGGGTTGGAGCTTGTTGCTCTTGCAGGAATAATGAAATTAGAGCTGATGGGAAAAATAAACCTGAGAATGAACAGAGAAAATGTCTGAAACTCACAGTTTGTATCAGTGCAAAGAGAGCAGGATGAAGGAGGAACACATCTGATGAGTTGAGCAGATCTGGGATAAAGGCAGAAAGGGAGTATTGGAAACATTGTCAGTGGAACAAACTCCCATATGTATAAGAGAGGAGGGAGTACTGGCCATTCATCCCTATGGATGTTGAGAAAACTGTCAGGGTGTCCTGTACAGGCACAGTGATTCACAGTTTCAGAAGGAAGAGGAGAACACAAGTAGGCAGCCTGGAATTAAAGGCCAGAACTGAAGTAAGAAGCCTTTGCAATGGAGATGGGTAGCCCCACTAGTGGAAGTGGAGAAGAAAGTGAGGATAGGGAAGAGACAGAAACCCACAGAGTCACAAGACAAAATGTGTTGAGTATTGAAGTAATAGAAGTCTGTATTGGAGGTTAAATGGGAATAATGATATTTCTTCTGTGAATGTTGGTAAAGATAAAATAAAGAACATTTCTCAAGCATTCACACATATATCATGGAAAAGAAAGAATAAAGTTATCTTTAGAACAGGTTTTAAATACTATCTGAAAGTCCTGAGCAGATCTGCTCCCACCAGAATCAATGTAAGGAAGATGAAATAGTGATTCAGTGTCCTATGTGCCTTCTGCTTTGAAGGAGATGGGGAGACCAAAGAAAGGGACTTGTCTATAAACACTGAAATGACTGTAGCCTAATTTCTTTCTGATGTTTGTTACACATTTGACTGCAGTCTCTAGCTGGAGTGTTTTCACTGCTGGGGACATTACTGAGGTTTTCTATCACATAGATTCTATGATTTCTAAGCAGGAGTGAGCCCTCTCTCTAGCTGTTCTTTCTCCTATTGAGGCTTGCAGGATTTTTCCTCTTTTCCTTGTGCTTATTTCATTTAATGGACCCGGATATGTTTTTGTCCTCTACCAACCTAACCAATTTATTTTCAATAAGTCAGCTGGGTAAATTTAGTAAGTGGGAGGATGAACAGAGAAATATACAATGTAATTGTGTAATCTCTGTCTCCTTAGGAAATCAGGCTAAAAATAAAGTGAGAAAATATGTCATTAAAAACTGAACTGCATCACACATAAAAGAAAGTTCAGTTCTAGCATCTTCTCACCTGAAAATGTCAGTGTTTAAAACCTCTAATTAGCTAGGGTGCCTACATGTCATGTGTGTAACAAGATCTAAAAATGAACAGAGCACTTATAAATCCAAATTATATAAATAACATTAAACATCCTGGTGAAGTGAAAAAAAAAATATAAAATATAAGAGGCTACAATACATTTAGAATTAAATAACAGGCCTATAATCTAAATATGGCACATGCCCACGACAAATAACTAAAATGACAGCGATATCCTCAGCCCAGTGCAAGAAATAAGAGCAGTCATCTTCAGAAATGAGGTCTCCTAAAAAATTCTCATCAAGAGTGAAAATTTAAATAACCCAAAACTTAAAAGAAATTAAAGGGTGGTAAAATAGCAAAGACAAGCAAAAAAGTGGCTCACAATTCAAACGACCCCAAATATTTAAAAACCAAATAGAAAATTATATTAAACAATCCTCAATACGTAGAGTAAAACCAGGTTAATAAATAACTTTATTTTTTTTATTACATAGCACTAGCCTGTCCACCCAAGAGTCACTATGAGCCCTGTGCTGCTGCCTGCCCTGCCACCTGTGTTGACCCAATGGCTCCTGCTACCTGCAGCCTGCCGTGCGTGGAGGGCTGCGTGTGCGACAGTGGGTACCTGCTCTACAACGACCGATGTGTGCCCAGCCAGCAGTGCGGGTGCTGGCACAACGGGCAGCACTACCCTGTGGGCTCCGAGTTCTGGACAGACAACACCTGCTCCTCAAAGTGCACGTGTCCCGCGCGGGGGAGCAAAGTCCAGTGTTCCAACGCTTCATGCCCTGTGGGCCAGTACTGTGGGGTGCAGGATGGGAAACCTGTGTGCCTCGAACAATCCTACGGCATCTGCCACGTCCACGGTGACCCTCACTACAACACCTTTGACAAGGTGACGCACAACTTCATGGGCAACTGCACCTACACCCTGGCCAAAGTGTGCTCCAACACCACCTCCCTGCCCTACTTCAACGTTGAGGCCAAGAACGAGCATCGTGGGAACACCAGAGTGTCCTACGTGCGCGAAGTGCTGGTTGAGGTGTACGGAGAGCGCATTGCCATTGTCAAGAAGGAGAAGAGCCAAGTGCTGGTAGGCAGCGGGGCTGGCACGAGCGTGGCATGGCTGCAGGGCCGGGCTGGCTTTTCTTGGCAGGGCTTGGCAGGTACCAGACACCTCCGTTGTCCCAGGCCCGGGTGGGTTCCCCCAGAACCTCCGGGTTGCTTTGTTTTGCCCTTGCGCGGGGGCTGGAGGAGGAAGAGGCAAAGGCGGAAGGTGGCCCGTGTTGGTACAGAGGCCCCTGCAGAGTGCAGACCGCAGACACGGCCCTGCAAGCCACAGGGGCATGTGGGTGCGAGGCCATTGTGGGCAGCGGTTTGCCATGCCTGGCCTGGCCGCTGCTTTCCCTGGGGCTTCCTGCCCCAGGGGGGGCAGTGACAAGTCGAGGGCCCATCACGCTGTGTCTGCCCTAGGTGAACAATGTGCGCCAGACCTTGCCGGTGAGCGCAGCAGGAGGTGCCGTCACGGTGAGCAGGAGCGGTCGCTACGTTGTCCTGGAGACAGACTTCAACCTCAGAGTGTCCTACGACACTGACCACTCGGTGGAGGTGAAGGTGCCCACCACCTACTTCAACCTGACCTGTGGCATGTGCGGGAACTTCAACAACCGGAGAGAGGACGATTACATGATGCCCAACGGGCAGCAAGCCACGGACTCCAATGTGCTGGGGCAGAGCTGGCAGGTCCCGGACGATGACCCGTCCTGCGGCGTCCCCGTCCCCTCCCCACCCTGCAGTGCAGAAGAGGAGAAGCTCTACCGATCGGACCAGTTCTGTGGCATGCTGACTGCCAGGCCTGGCTCTTTTGAGAGGTGCCACGCCGTCATCAACCCCCAGAGCTACTTTGACACCTGCTTCTATGACCTTTGTGCCCTGAAGGGTGGCCGGGAGGTCCTGTGTGCTACTCTGGAGGCCTACGCTGACGCGTGCCAGGCAGTCGGTGTGACTCTTCTTCCCTGGAGGAATGCCACCTTCTGCCGTGAGTACCTGCCTTGCAGTTACCAGAAGGGAAATGTGCTGCTCCCCGTGCCCAGAACCTCTGGCCACAGCAAGTCTTGGGCCTTGCTCTTCCCAGAGGGTCACCCTTCCTTGAAGGCTTGCTGGTCCTAATTGTCCCCTTCCCATTGCAGCCCTGCTGTGCCCCGCTAACAGCTACTACGACCCTTGCATGACCGGCTGTCCTGCCACCTGTGTTGACCGACAAGCCCCGCAGAACTGCTCCAAGCCCTGCATGGAGGGCTGCGCGTGTACCTCTGGCTTCCTCCTCAGCGGAGGCACCTGTGTGCCCGAGGCCCACTGTGGCTGCCTTTTTGAGGGCAACTACTACAGCGTGAGTGAAAACCCTGCCCTGGCTTGACACCCCTCCCAGGGCGCTCCCTTGCCTCTACTTCCCTGACTGATATCCTGACGATCGCTGTTCCTCTGCCCGCAGGAAGGCGAGCACGTCGTGAACGAGAACTGCACTCGCCAGTGCCGCTGTGAAGCCAACGGCCAGATGGTTTGCTCTGCACTGTCCTGTGGTGAGGACGAGGTCTGCAAGATCCAGAACGGCCAGAGGGGCTGTTACCCAGCTGGCACTGCTGTCTGCCACATCTACGGTGACCCGCATTACAGCACCTTCGACGGGAAGCTTCACCACTTCCAGGGCTCCTGCAACTACACCGTGGTGACGGGCTGTGACAGATCCTCTGTTGGCTTCAGTGTCACCACGCGCAACAAGCATCGCGGCAGCCAGAGCTGGACAGCTCTGGACTCTGTGGCACTGTCCATGGAAGGCCTCCACATTGCACTGCGCAAGAACAAGGCAGTCTACGTAAGCCCCTCGTTCTTTCACCTGTGAACGACAGGTGCCCTAGGCACCTTGAGGTACCGCTCTGTCTGCAGAAAGAGCCTGACGTTCCCTGAACGTCACTGAAGTGCTCGCAGAAGAGCCCAGCGAGGCTCTGAGCGGGGCACGTATGGCTGCTCGTGCAGCAACAGATTTTTGGCTTGTCTTCCTGAGCTTTCGGTGTGCCCTGTGTAGAGTGGCTGCTGTTCTCGCAGGCCGGGCAGGGTTTCTCATGCCATCGGTGCTTCTGAGCTCACTGGGCCCTGGCACCGCCATAGCAGAGAAGAGTGACCTCTCAGCGGAGGCCACCTCTTTATGCTTCTCTCTCTCCTGCCTCCGCCTTATTCAGATCAATGGTGCTCTGGCCTCCCTGCCTGCTTCTCCTGCCCCCGGTGTCACCATTGCCCTGAGTGGCTCCTACGTGCGCGTTTCTACCAAGCTGGGCCTGCAGCTGCAGTTCAATGGGGACCATGAGCTCCTAGTGAAGGTGTCTGAGAAGCACAAGGGACGCCTGTGTGGGCTGTGCGGGACGTACACTGGGAGCCAGCAGGATGACTTCATGCGACCCGATGGGGTTGTCGTGCCCGACTTCAATGACTTTGGAGCCAGCTGGATGGTGCCCGATGACGAGTGGCTGTGAGTCCGTGTTCCCCCACGTAGATGACAGACAAAAGGCAGCAAAACAGGGGCAGCTGTGAGGAGCACGAGGAGGGAGGGTCAGTAATGGCAGGCCTGTGTCAAGGGAGAGGAGGCCTGCTGCTTTGGGACTGCCTGTGAGAGCATGTAGAGGCTCCACAGCAGCAGCTGCCTCGTCCTTGTCTCTCGCCTCTGCTCCACCCACCAGTGGGATGTCCTGCCTGCAGCTGGGTCCCACACGGCTGGCCATTGCCTCTTCCCCTCAAGGCTGGCTTGCTTGTGGCAGTGCCCAGGCCCCTCCGTGCGGTCAGGGTGCACGGCGCTCTCTCCCCATAGGCGCTGTGCTCTAGGGTCCTCCGTGACCCCTGTGCAGGGCCCTGCCGCCCTGCTCCACGTGCTGCACCTCACTGCTCCTGACCGCACAGAGAGTGGGCCAGGGTCTCGGCATGGTGCTCTTGGGATCACAGCTGCCTCAGCCCTTGTTTCTGCCTGCCTGATGCCACGGCAGGCAATGGTGGCTGTGGGCCGTGTGTGGGCCCAGCCGTGCAAGCGACAGCCGTGGGTGCCCTGACTTAGGGAGGAATGTGGACTCCAGAGCATGAGGTCTTGGCTGGGAAGGAGGTCAGGGCATGGTGTGGCTGGGGTCCACAGGCTGTTGTGAGCTCAGGGCTGGCTGCCTGCTTTGTAGGTGTGACCCAGCCATCAGCCCGCCTGCATCCTGCTCCCCTGAGGAGGAGGCGGCGGCTAACAAGCAGTGTGCCATCCTCACGCAACTCGGTGGCCAGTTCCAGCCATGCCACGCAGTTCTGCCGCCCAAGACCTACTTTGAGAGCTGTGTCTATGACCAGTGTGCCACGGGCGGCAGCACGGAGCAGCTCTGCAATGACCTGGGAGCCTATGCCGCAGCCTGTGCTGAGGCAGGCGTTGCTCTGGGAGACTGGAGTCACGGCACTGTCTGTGGTAAGTGTTCTCTTGGCCTCCTTTGTGGCCCACATTTGAGGAATGGGGCAGCTGCGGCGGAGGTTTCCCCGTGTGTCACCTAACCGCTCTGGTGAGCCAGCCCTTGGGTGAAGAGGCCCTTGTTGCCATGGCGTGGGCTGTTTGGGAAGGGTGCAAAATCGCCATCTGGGAACAAATCCCCATCATAAACCACATCTTCTCCACCTCTGTTTCACTGCACGTCCAGCAGCTCCTACAACCTCGGCCCCCTTGCCAGACACCTCAACGCGGCCTCCACATACAACAACATCACCAGCACCTGGCACAAGCACAGGTATTGTTGTCTGCCATCCGTGTTTCTACTGGCTGTGCTCTACTGGCACTCAGCTCGTGCCCTCCCGCTTGGCTGCCCATCCTCAGCTGGGCATGAGCATGCCGGGGATTAGGCGTGCCCTGTGCAACACCAGGGAAAATTCGACCCCACCCTCACTCTGCCAACTCTGCTTTCCCTTCTGCACCATCTCCAGCTGCCCCAAGCGACTGCCGTTTCGCCTGCACATTTGACAACGACTTCTGTGAGTGGGTCCAGGCAGATTACAACAGCATTGACTGGATAAGGAACAAGGGTCCAACTCCCACACAAGATACCGGACCCTCCTCTGACCACACGACGGGAGGTAGGGGCAGTGCTTAGGCCTCAGCGGTCGTTCAGGCAGAGGGGTGTCCCTAGGAAAGTGGCAACAACCCTCTTCTAACAGCAGCTACAGCTCACAGCTTTCCTGGCCTTGATTCAGAGCCGTTTGCGGCAGTCTCCCCCAGAGCCAGGGCCTTCCTTTTTGCCTGCCTTGAACTGCAGCAGGGGCGCTCCCAGGAGTGTGCTGGGGTTGTCCGTGGCTGCGTTGTCCGGATCTGATAGGCGTGTGACAGTGTGGCTCACGCTCTCTTTCAGACGGCTACTACATCTACCTGCAAGGGAGCAATGCCCTCCCCAGCTTTACGGCTCATCTGCTCAGTCCAGTGTGCGGTTCGGAAGGGCCGCACTGCTTCCGCTTCTGGTATCACATGTACGGAGCGGCTGAGCAAATGGCCCTGCGGGTGTACGTGACTAAGGGCGAAGACCTTGCACTGCTCTGGAGCGCTGCTGGGAACCACGGGGACCAATGGAACTTGGGAGAGATCACGGTGCACAGCACTGGAAACTTGCAGGTAAGGGCACCGGCTCTCAGTGCCATCGGAGGTGAGCTGTGCCTTCCAGAGGCACTTGACACACGCAGCTGGACCTAACGCTGGGAACTGTCCCTTCCCTTAGATTGTCCTGGAGGGAGAATGGGGTGAAGATGCCCGCAGCGACGTAGCATTGGATGATCTGTCCATTGAAAAGGGAACCTGTGCAGGTACAAGGCTTGGCTTGGGGAAGGGAAGCTTGAGAGATGCCACTGACTTTGGTGGCAGGCTGCGCTAGAGGCAGGAGCACAGGCTGCCTTTGCAGCACCCTGTAAGCCAGCGGTGCAGCCTGCACCCAAGCAGGCTTTCCTCTGGGAGACTGGGGCACTGCCGCTGCTTGCAGTCACTGTTTAGTTCATGTAGGACAAGGGGCACAGCCAAGACATTGAGCATAGTTACTGCAGGGCCTCATCTGCTGTTATCAAACCAGCTGTGCTGGTGGCAGAGCGCTTGAGGGGCAGGGCTCTTTCTGCGATGACACCCTGTCAATCCCTGCCCTGGGCCTCACTGGTCATTGCGCTGGTGCGTTTGGGAAGGGTGGGCCAGCTGCCTGGAACAGAATTCCCATGCTGGCACAGACCTCCTCTAGCTCTATCTTGTGATAGGTCCATCGACACCAAAACCCACGGTCACCTTGCCAGGCACTACAATGCAGCCTCTACGCACGTCATCACCACCGAGACCCACACCGAGCTCAGGTAGTCTCCTGCTCCATCTCCAACATTCACTGCTTTTAGAAACTGTTTGCGTCTCCCCCTAAGGCCCATGACCATGGCGTGAAGTGTAGTATAGTGGCTTCTGTGGTGAAGGGGCTGCAGTGCTTTGTTCAGTCTTCCAAGAATGCTGGTGGAAGAGCTCTTGAGTGCTGGTGCTGTTTGTTGAGCAGGAACTGTGCAATGCCTGCCCTGGGCCTCACTGGTCATTGCGCTGGTGCGTTTGGGAAGGGTGGGCCAGCTGCCTGGAACAGAACTCCCATGCTGGCACAGACCTCCTCTAGCTCTATCTTGTGATAGGTCCATCGACACCAATACCTACGGTCACCTTGCCAGGCACTACAACGCAGCCTCTACCCACGTCATCACCACCAAGACCCACACTGACCTCAGGTACTCTCCTGCTCCATCTCCAGCTTCCACTGCTTTTAGAAACTGCGTCTCCCTCTAAGGCCCACGACCATGGCGTGAAGTGTAGTATAGTGGCTTCTGTGGTGAAGAGGCTGCAGTGCTTTGTTCAGTCTTCCAACAATGCTGGTGGAAGAGCTCTTGAGTGCTGGTGCTGTTTGTTGAGCAGGAACTGTGCAATGCCTCCCCAGGGCCTCTCTGGTCACGGTGCTGGCATGTTTGGGAAGGGTGGGCCAGCTGCCTGGAACAGAATTCCCATGCTGGCACAGATCTCCTCTAGCTCTATCTTGTGATAGGTCCATCGACACCAAAACCCACGGTCACCATGCCAGGCACTACAACGCAGCCTCTACCCACGTCATCACCACCGAGACCCACACCGAGCTCAGGTACTCTCCTGCTCCATTGCCAACTTCCACTGCTTTTAGAAACTGTTTGCGCTGCTCCCTCTAAGGCCCACAACCATGGCGTGGATTTTAGTGTGGGGGCTTCTGTTGTGAAGGGGCTGTTTACATCCTTCCATCTTCCAACAATGCTGGTGGGAGAGCCCTCAAATTCTGGTGCTTTTGCTGAGCAGAAACTGTGTGATGCCTGCCCTGGGCCTCCCTGGTCATGGCACTGCTGTGTTTGGGAAGGGTGGGCCAGCTGCCTGTGATGAGTCTCCCACGGTGGCACAGATCTCTTCTAACTCTCTCTTGTGATAGGTCCATCGACACCAAAACCCACGGTCACCTTGCCAGGCACTACAACACAGCCTCCACGCACATCATCACCACCGAGACCCACACAGAGCTCAGGTACTCTAATTTCCCCTCCCCAATTCTCACTGCCTGTTATAACTGTTCAGTTTTCTTCATCCAAGTCTCACAACCACATGAAAGAGTTTTTATGTTGAAAGGTCTGAGCTTTTCCTTGCTCGCCCAATCACACTTGTGGGACCGTTCTTCAATGTTGGGACTTTTGTGTAGTGACCAAGTCCTGCCCTGGGCCTCTCTTGCCATAGTGTTGGGGATTTAAGTAACAGACAACCAGATGCCTGATATCTCACAGAGCCTTTATGTCCATGTCCATAAATATTTAAATCACTCTTTTTTATGGCATGTTTTCACCTGTTATAGAGATAGTATTATATGTAGCATTCTTGAACTGAATTTAGCTTCCAAATTTTGGGGTTTGTTTTAGATATAATCCAATTACATGGTCCTGTAAAAGACATACATGACTGAGTAATGATGGTCATTGTTATTTTAAAACTGAGAAAAAACACTAATATGTCAGTTCATATAAGATTTAACTGACTCCTTCCTCCAGTGTTAAGAACTTAGTCTTCTATAAGTCAGCTTTCTAAGTACAGTAGAGTTCTTAGCTCAGCTAGTCATATGGGATGTCTTCTGTGTTTTGTTTTATAATTGTTATGTATGCAGTTTCTGCAGTTTGAATAATTTGTGCATAAGCAATTAAGGTTGACATATAGACACAACCGTAAGTGTAGCTTTTTTTGTAACACACCATTGAAAAACAGAGAAGAGGTAATGACCTCTTTTCATTATTTGTTGTTGTTGATGATAAGCACCATAAATCACCTGCAAGCTCAACTCTGCTAAGATTTGATTGGTAGATGTTTTTGTTGAAAATGGAAATTTCTTCTTAGCACTCAAATCCCTACCCAGCTCACACACACAAATGCGTGCATACTGTGTACCTCCATACTAAGGAGTATGGAGTACTAAGTAACTTTGATTTTATTATTATTTTTTAAGTGTGTAAAGGACATCTTGAGTATGCAGTGTTTAATAGGATTGCATTCTGTACTCTGTACACAGCCAGTGTGAGTACAGAATCCCAGACAGCTGGTAGCGCAGCCCTCTATTCTAGCTAACCAACCCTGTAATGTTTTTGAGTAAATTCTTCCTATTTAGTGAGAAATAGCCTTTCAGATATGGACACTAAAAACTCACTTTATATAATGATGTCTTAATAAAACAAGTTTATTTTAATATCAAAGATTTTTGCTTACATTTCTTCCTCAACTTCTAACATAGATTTCTGATACACAACAGTACAGATTTTTTTATGGATCCAAAACCAGAAAGTGTGGTTGGGCTTTGGAATGTCCTTGCCTGATACCATCACTGTTATATCTGAGCAGCAATTACAAAGTAAAACAAACAAAATGGGAACAAAGCAACTGCCGAAATCTGATAGGATTCAGAGAGAATTTGTCTTTCTTTTTTCCAGGGCGTGCTTCCTGCAGTGCCTCTGGGGATCCACATTACAATACTTTTGACCACCGAGTTCATCATTTCATGGGAAATTGCACTTACACCCTCTCCAAAATATGCAATGACTCTGAAAGGCTTCCATACTTTGATGTGTCCACAACAAATGAGCACAGAGGAGCCAACACCAAAGTCTCTTATGTGAAGTCAGTGCAAGTAGAAGTCTATGGCAACCAGATTTCTTTGCTGAAAAACAAGAAAGTGAATGTAAGAAAATACTCGTTTAAAATACATATATAATACTTCAAACTGTCATGCACTTAATGAAATATTTTCTCTGTACAGTTTATAGCAAACTTTCTTGTTTTATTAGTTAAATATATCTCTTAGCGGGATGTCCAACAAATTTGCTCAGCAGAAGTGTTATTTAGTTATTTCCAGTTCCCTTGTGCACAAGATCCTATCTTCCACTAATCTGTTCTAGCTGCTGGTAGTTGTAGGAGTTCCTCCAGCTGCACACTAACTTTTACAACCTTCTGTACAGGTGAATGGCAGCAGAATGAACCTGCCTGTATTTATTGAAAAGAAGATCAGTATTCAAAGCAGTGGTGGATATGTTCTCTTGGAAACTGACTTTGGACTGTGGGTGAGATATGATGGAAATCACTATGCAGAAGTGTCTGTGCCCTCTGATTACAGTGGTCTGCTCTGTGGCCTCTGTGGTAAGTCATAGGCTTAGTCACTTTTTCCACAAGTTGTGGAGGCTGGTGATTATTTCCACTCTTTTTCTTAGCATGTCATACTTATTTTACACACAAGTCCTTGACAAATAGACTAGAATTTACAGCAGTGAAGAAAACTTGCTAGAATTTCTAAAAAGTGCTACTTACAAAATTCTTGCTATTCATTTGGAATGTTATGAGGTATAACTCAAAAAAAATAACATTTTTACCCAAATCAAAACTCTCACTTCAGTTCTGCAGTTTAAATTTAGGAAAAGTAAAGATTTGCATGCATTTGCTCAAAAATTCTACAAATACATTTTTCTGTTATTTACATTCTGATGTATTTGTCTTTTGTTGGGTGTGAGGAATGCTATACCCACTTCACGTTGTTAATCATAAAATCTTGAGGCTGTTTCCATAGCAGAGAGAAATCTTCAGAATAGCTTACTGTCAACATCCTCAAGTTTTCCTGCTGCTGTTTTCCTGTGCTGTTTTAGGAGATATTTACACAACCTGAATGATCACGTTTCTATGATCAAAGGGGAAAAAAAAGAAGAAACCGAAGAAAAAGAAAGAAAACAAGAATTGGACTGCTAAAGCTTATTTTTACCTACCTTTTATTCCAGCTAAGGTAGACAGTGTCTACATTAAAACAAAGCAATGCAAGGATCCAATATGGATAATCCTGAGTTGACAGACTTGATGAATAAGAAAGAAAATTCATACTTTATTTCCAAAATTTAAATACCACAAATATTAAGTGCTATATATGATACAAAACATAGAGGTCTTTCAGAGTCCTGTGAGAAATGCCAGACAAAAAGGACACATTCTACTGTGTTGTAAGAAATTCTGTTGCAACAGGATAGCAAAGTCAGCCAGCCACAGGTGACTTATGTAGTTAATGAAAGTAGGAGCTTGCTGGAATTAGTAGTGACCAGTAATTTTCCATCAGCGATATTGTTAATGCCTGAACCTGAGCAGGTTTAATTAGAACAACATTTTAAAAATCCAAGTGATTATATGAAATACATTTCAGCATGGAAATGTGGCTCTTACAAGAGTAGCTTGTATTGTGAGTTTCTGATTATTCTTTCACTTGGATCATCTGAAATTTCCTAGTTCAATTACCTCTCCATGGGTTTTTCACACCTCCAATTCAGGAAATCTACTTAAGAATATAATGGTGCAAATAACACCATATGATTTTTTAGGCCAGCATTCTACAGGTAGGATCCAAGGAAATGATGTGGACTAAGCAGTTCTTTCTTGTATGCAAAGTGATCTAGTTATGTGAGAACTTACAGACTTCTTGCTTCAAGTCTGCAAGTCTCTAACGGCAGCTCTTGTCAGCCGTCAAAGTGTAAAATGATTGAGCTCTTCTTATTTCTCCCAGCACACATTGATGTTGCATATATACTGTCCCTAGTTCATTATAGTTTATTTTACAACCTGAAACCTAGGTTTGCTCTACAGGTATGAACTTCACATGTCCCATAAATCTCTTTTTACCCTCACAGGTAATTATAATGGTAATCCAAATGATGACAACATAAAGCCCAATGGTGACATTGCAAGTGGTTCCAATGACCTTGGACAAAGCTGGCTTGTGCCTGAGAATAACACCATGTATGTATATTAATTTAATCACATGGCATTTCCTAATCAAACATCCATCCGCTCACTGGCTTTGTCATCCAGTACCATTTTAGATCTTCCAACTGCCCATTAGAAGTAGGGAGCTGCCCCTTTACATGAAATGGGGAATGAGAAGAGGGCTTGCATCCTTTAAGTCTTGTTTTCCAAAGCAGGAACTGTCTTCTGAGTATCAGGACAGATGGGACATCAGTCTAGTTCTCTGATTGGAAACCATAAGCAATTAGATCACATAGCTCTTTTTTCAGTTAAGAATAAGCCTTTGAATAGCCCAGAAGGCATCAAAAAGGGAATCCATTCAGTGATAGAGCTGACATCAGCTTTTCAGAGAAGCTGGATAAAGTCTCGTGACTGTAATAAAATACACCCTGTTGTGCAGAGTTGTCATGTGTCAATCTTCCACTGCAAATCTGACAGTAAAACAAATGAACACACATTTAATTTTACTTGCTTACCCCAGATGCACCAGTGGGACAGAAGAGCAATGTGATCCTGTGCTGGAGAGTGAAGCAAAGAAGAACACAGCATGTGGCATGATCACAGACCCAACAGGTAGTATGTTGGTAGTTCTCTGTGAGACATGTAAATGAACACTTTATAGCTTGTGTTGTCTCCTCTCTATAGTCTGTTGTTCTGAGCTCCCACTGGAAGCGTACAAAGCCTCCAGTGTGAATGGCCAACATAAAACTCATAGGTGTTCACTCAAGATAAGTCAACCATTCAGACAGCGCCAATGTGTCCATGAAGGTTGTCTGAGGATGTGTGTGGGAGCCACAGCTGCTCTTTGTTTTATAGTGACTTCCGCTCCATTTGCTAAAGAAATAGTTCTGAGGGCACTGTCACTGCATGCATTACAGATACTTTATCTGAAATTCTGTACACATTTTCTGCATTGGACAGCCCCTGCAGCTGTCCAGAACTAGTGGCTTGCCTAGCCAGCAGTTCTTGATTTATATAACCTATGTTGTATCAGCCCTGCAAGAAGAAGAAAGCCTGATCCAGAGGGCCGAGTCTCATTGTGCATGCTCCATTTCAAGTGTTGGTTTAACTTACAGAACAAGGTTAGCTTGGAGCATTCACAGCATATTTGCCATGACAGAAAATAGATAGTGGTGGTGATATTATTATTCCAAACTTTTTTTTCCACCCTTCTATATATCTTTCTTGGTTCACACAGGAATCTTCAAGGATTGTCACACCAAAGTGTCTCCAGAGAATTTCTTTGAAAGCTGTGTTTATGACATGTGTTTCACTGGTGGACAGCCAACATCCTTATGCTATGGACTGCAGGCCTATGCCGAGTCATGTACCAATGCTGGGATATGCATAGAATGGAGGAATGCTACTCTTTGCCGTGAGTGTTGTGACTTATAAATATCTGTTCTGGATTCAAACTTCAAAAGTATGCACATTCTCCTCTACCTTTTTCATGCATGTTATTTCATTTTTGGTAATGTTTCGAATATAGTCTATCTCATGTCTTGAGCCTGATTCAGTTTCGGTACCATTACAGTACTTGTATAGAACACTAATTTTCCAGAACATTTGGATACATGCAGGTCTAATCCTTAAAGTTTTAATAATTAACTGTTAGATTCTTGGAAAAGTTTGATTACATTCAACTGTATCTTATACAGAGTGCAGAGCTTCTGCACTGGGGAAATAACTGTTGCTTTGCCCCACTGAAAATCTACCATCCTCCATGTAAGCAGAGCTGGTAGTCCTCCATACACAAATGCTCATAGATGGTTAAAAAAATAGTTCAATAAGAGACCTTGAGAAGCAGCTGTTTCTAGCAAGTTTACAAGTATTTCTCTGTAAAGCAAAGAAATCAAGTATTCTCACTTATCTCCTGATTAATTCTCTTCAGAATGACTTCATGGGAAATTTCGTATAATTAACTTGTATTTTTTAGATAAAGTTTTCCAGGGGTTCCATTGGTGCTTTTATGCAGTACTGGGCAGTTTTCTCCTTGCCAGACATCTTCTAAAGGACCTTTATATCCACAAAGTACATACTTTTAACAAAAAAGAAATCCTCTAAAGGTCAACCACACTGAAATAATCCATAATCCTTCTCTATGTTTTTTCATCTTTTACACTAATTTTGATTGTACCTCTTGCCACTGTATTACCTTCAGTAGATTGGCATCTTCTTTTTTTCTTTTTCCTTCTTTTTTCTGTGATCAACAATTAGGTCTTTATTGAAACTAAACCATGAAAAAACATTGAGAGATTCTAGCAACTGCTTAGTTTGGAAAAAGAATTACTGTGACTTTTGAATGGCTTTAAAGCATGTAGTAAGTCAGCCCAGGGAGAACAGAGCACAGAGAACTCATATATAAAAAGACAACAGAGCAAGAAACAAACTTCCAACCCTCAAAATCAGATTAAAGCTATGGACATCCAGACTTCATAGTCTGAGGCCATAGTCCAGGACCTAAATATCTATGGCTTGATTATAGTGATAGAGAAGACTCAATCACCTTAAGAGGACTGACTCTCAAGTGCTCTCTCCATCAGTAATTCAAACAAAAACTCAGTTAAGAACCTGACAAAGGGCAGGCACTCTGGTACATGACTAGAGGTGTTGACTGTAATTGACTGACAGGACTGAGATCCTGCTGTAGGGACAGAAGTAAATGCAAGTCATATGTAGTGATGTGTCACAGAATCTAGCCAGAAACAGTTTTTAGGGTTTTTTAGATGACAGAATGGACAAATGCTTCAGGATTTCTGTAAAATGTAATGTTTTCCATGGAGATCATGCTTTGAGTGATAGAAGCCCAATTCTACCATGAGGAGGAGGGGTATGACAGTATAATATATTTTCCTCAAGGGGTCTCTGTAAAAGAGAGTGTGATTTTTAGTTCTATTTTTAAGTATATGGCAGATGTTCAAATAGTAACTACAGTAATGGGGCCATATCAGCTGGCACGTGAAGAGATTCTTCTGTTTTCTTAATGGAGTGACTTCGTCTTTAAACCTGCAGAATAAAGTTTTACCGAAGCAAGCACAATTAGTCCTGTATGACCACATCAGACGTACTCTCAAAGGGTGCCTGCAGTGTTTGATTTCCTTTGTGAGGTGAAGTGCAGGGTGGTCCACTGTCTTACCCACCTCAACCAAAAGCCACCCATCTCACATGGCGAGAAAATCCTTTGTATGCAGCACTCCCCAGTGTCAGACTTTCTAACAGCAACTTTGTGTATTCTCAGGAGCACAGCGAAAGCATCAAGAAAACTTTTATCTTGATTTTGCCGTTTTGAGTGATCTTATTTTTTCTTTGTCTCTTTAGCAATGCCCTGTCCTGGAGGCAGCATCTACAAGAGCTGTGGTACTAGGTGTCCCTCTACCTGTTTGAACATATCAGCAGTTGATTCCTGTAGTTCCTTACCAGTAGAAGGTTGCTTCTGTAAGGAAGGTTTTGTTTTGAGTGGAGACAAATGTGTGCCAGAAAGCAGCTGTGGTTGTGTTGATGAAAAAAAGCACTATCACCAGGCAAGTTACCTCAGACATTTAAAGGAAAAAACCAAACAAACAACAACAAAAAAAAACCCAACCAGAAATAACAGGGGAACTCATTCTTTGTTGTCAACACCAACAGTGTCATTCCTATAACCACCCTTGGCAAAAATGAAGACAGAGAACTAAGAGGGGCCACATACCTGAAAGAAGTCTACAAAGATTTAGATGGTGTATCATGAGAGAATAAAATGTTAATAACAGTAACACAATTATTATTTATACCATTAATAATAACAAAATAGACTCACTTTGCCAGCCTTCTTGATCCATAAGCTGTATGGCTACAATTACCTAAATGATCATATATCATGCACATTCAAATAGTAATGGTTTGATTGTCCCTTATGGTATTACCTTCCAATTTATCTTATATTATGTACTTTTACACTCTTTTTTTTTCTGCTCAGCTGGATGAAAGCTGGTTCACCAGTTACCCCTGCACTGAACGCTGCACCTGCAAGGCTAATAACACCATTGCATGCACATCCTGGCAGTGTGGCGTCCGAGAGGAATGCAGTATTCAGGATGGTGTGCTGGGCTGTCATTCTAATGGTAAGTGCTGCTTGAAAATGGTTCTCAATGTCAATTCCGTAATTAGATCTTTCTTCTCCTAGCTTTATTATAAATCTATTTTCATATGTGATAGCAAGGAAGTCCCAACTTAGCCCATGCTAAGATATGAAAAGACATGATGATCTGTCTTGCAAGCACAGATCCTCTTCTGTTGTAGTGGATATCAGCAAAAGCTGATGCTGTCCAAAAGCTCACAAGGTCACTTGGGTTCTTTTTGTCCTGATAATACCAATTCAAGTCTCACATCACCCGTACTGCAAGCTCTAAATTTGGGAATAATTGAGAACTGCATTTCTCAGAGTCTGGGTAATGGCAAGTGCATGAAGTATCAATGTATATAGAAGCAAATTTATTTAGGTTTGTATTTACACCTATATTTATACATATAATTATGTATTTTTATATAGCTAAGTAGAAAAGCTCAGTATTACTCTCAGCTACTGCAAATCATAGCTACAACAGCATATAGAAAAGTATAAAGACCTTCATTTGCTGCCAAGTTACCAGTTTGTGCACAATTTGCAAATTACATTTAGGAGACACTTTCTGGAAATTTCTTATTTCCAACTAAATGTCATTGGCAGGAATCTGAGATACCTCTGTGAAGGTTTTCCCACGTAATTATGATCACTTTTGCACTAATGCAAACATCTTTGCTCAGCTGAGTCCATGGTGAAATCCAGTCCAAGGTTCTTAGATCATTTTTTCACCTTCAGGGCAAGCAACGTGTCAAGTGGCAGGAGATCCCCATTATTTCACTTTTGATGGAACTATGTACACTTTTGTGGGTACCTGCACCTACAGCTTGGTTAAGATTGTCAACATAAACAGTGTCATTCCTATAACCATCCTTGGCAAGAATGAAGACAGAGGACTAAGAGGAGCCACATACCTGAAGGAAGTCTACATAGACGTATATGGTGTACGAATCACCCTCCAGAAAAGCCAAAGAATCCTGGTAGGTGGTTGTGCTCTTTATTCTGACAAGAAATATCTTAAAATTAGCTCACTACAGCAGCTGTAGGAAAAATGTTTCCTAAGTAATATGTACCTGTATGCTTAATACTTGTAGGCATCTCCATTAACTGGATATCACAGGGAAATCTCACTAGCTCCCAAGGCTTCTGGTTTGGGTTTACTGTCCTGTTGGGAATATCTTGGAGATGGAACCCCGAGCCTCCAGACTGGAGAACTCCAGACTAAAGAACGGGGTTCCCCACTTGAATAGCTGTAGTCAACCCAATCACCTATGGCTAGTTAACAAGAACAGAGGAAAAGCAAGTCATAGTGTGTTGGTCTAGAACAGCACAGGGATCCACAGCAACACTGGAGGCAGGGAATCCACCCTCACGGGTGGGTAAGAGCTTGCTCACTACCAGGGATCTTTCCAGCTCCCTGTTAAAGGCACAGGCTAGAAGTCCTGCCCAGCTCTCCTCAGCTAAAAGGCTGATTCCTGCAACCCATAGTTGGAATATGCAATGCTGGAAGTGTAAAAGAGCTAAAACTGTCATAGAGAAATCTTCAGCACTGCACAGAATATAGATTGTGAGCAGAAAAGCTTTCATGGAAGAATGTCCATACTGACAAATGATATCTCTGCCCAGCTGAACAATGAGAGAGTCTACACTCCAGTGGAGAACCGGTTGCGAGGCGTGTCCATTGGAAACATTGGCAGATTTATAGTAGTGGAAACTGACTTTGGCGTGATAGTGAAATATGATGGCAATCACTATCTGGAAATCACCCTCCCACAGTCTTATTTCTCAAAGGTAAGATTTAGTACGTAAGAATCTGGCACTGTTTCAAAACTGCTGCTTTGTGTGTTTATTTAAATTTCTTTTATTCACGTGTTTTGCATCTTTCTTCGTAGCTGTATTATAACACATGTAATTTTTCTCCTTTCTATTTTTTTCTTTTCATAACCATTTTCTTGTATTCCAAGGGGGTAGTTAAGGAAAATGACCTGGCTAGGGGAATACATCCAACTTACAGAATTAAATGCCTCAAAGACTTAGGGCACCACAGACTTAGTGAAGTTTCTGTTTTATTTCTCTGTGGGTGCCATCAGACACTAGTGAGTGTATCTGAAATGGCTAGTATGAAATTGGTTGTTGGTGTTGATTTGGTGTCGTGGTTTAACCCCAGCCAGCAACTAAGCCCCACACACAGCCATTTGCTGACCACCCCCATACACACCAGTAGGATTAGAGAGAGAATTGGAAGGGTAGAACTGGGAAAACTCATGGCTTGAAATAAAGACAGTTTAATAAGTAAAGAAAGAGCTGTGTGTGCAAGCTGTGCAAAAAAGGAATTCATTCACCACTTTCCATCGGCAAGTAGGTGTTCAGCCATGTCCAGGAAAGCAGGGTTTCCATCATGTGCAATAGTTACTTGGGAAGACAAACCCCATGACTCTGAACATCCCCCCTTCCTCCTCCTTCCCCAAACTTCATATGCTGAGCATGACAACATAAGATATGGAATATTCCTTTATTCAGTTGGGGTCTACTGTCCCAGCTGCGTCCCCTCCCAAGTTCTTGAGCACCCCTAGCCCATTTGCTGACAGGGTGGTGTGAGAAGCTGAAAAGCCTTGACTCTGCGTAAACGCTGCTCAGCAGTAATGAAAATATCCCCATATTATCAACACCGCTTCCAGCACAAACCTAAAACATAACCCCATACTCACTACCATGAAGAAAATTAACTGTTCCCAGCCAAAACCAGCACATCTGGTCACACAGTTGCACAGGCAGTGAATAAGAAGTTATTGAGGAAGCTGATGTAGAATAGATTGTGCTTAGAATGTGGTTCTTGTTCATTTGCAGGTACATGGCATGTGTGGTAACTTCAATGATAACCCTGAAGATGATCTGTCCTTGCTCAATGGTACACTTGTCAATGTTACAGAGTTTGGAAACAGCTGGAAAGTGGAGGAAGACAGTGAGGAAGGGTAAATGCAACTACTTCTCATACCTTCCATCTTCCCTCAGGACAGTCTTCTTTCAATTGTTTTGACTGTTTACTACTTTGTAACGTATAAGTAGTGTATATGAGACTTTTGTTGAATCTGAAGCTCAGAAAAAGCCATCACCACAGGAAACCACTACACAGGCCAGAGGGAAACCACAGCCATCCTATTGATCTACACATATACTTGGTGAATTAGGCTTTGGGGCATCCACAGTGTGGACATAGCTTGTTTGTTTTACACTGAAAACACCTGGAGCAGGACAATGGTGGTGGGGAACAATGAGGGCCAGTTGCTCCCTAAGGGACAAGTGTGGTAACACAGCCAAGAGAACAGTGGCTTCACCAGCCAGCGCCCATCCTGCACTACCTGAGCAAGGCAAGGAGGGCAGGCCCAAGGGTGGAAGCCAGGGTCAGCCAAGAGTCCAGATCACCACACAAGTCTGCAGTGATGAGAGGTCTGAGGTCAAGCGGAGAAGTCAATCTTCTAAACAGGGTCAAGTTCAGTGAGAGTAATGAGGGTCAGACACAGCAGGGTGATTGCCAGGCAGGACTACTGCCTAATCTTTCGCTCATAGACAGAAGACTGTAGTCTCTACAGTTGTTTGTTTAATACTTTTCAGTAGAAACAAGCCTTTCAGTTTTTTCAGTCTCTGTCTTATATATGCCTTTGAAACTTAAATGCAGCTGTGTCTGTGCTTTCATGCAGGTGTTTGTCAGACTTAAGAGAAGATTATGGTCCTCCTTGCACTGCTGAGAATAAACCAGTCATTGAAAGCCAGTGCAATGTCCTAAAATCTGACAAATTCAAAGCATGTCATGACCTAGTCAAGCCTGAAGACTTCATACAGATCTGCATCTATGACATGTGCCAGTATGATGGCATGAAGTCTGCTCTCTGTGACATAGTTCAAGTCTATGTGGACACCTGCAGGAATCATGGAATCACCATTAAATGGAGAAACAGCACATTCTGTCGTAAGTGCACAAGCAAATGAAAAAAATGAAACTTGAATGTCTGATAGCATGAAAAAAAAAATAGCAGTATTAGATAAACAACTTATGTCAAAGAAAATTAAACCCAAATTGTCACAAAATGTAATTTTAGTATTATGATTTTATGACTCCATTGTTGCACTGAACTGCGTTCAGGTTGAGCTAAACCCAGTGATAACTCAGGACTAGGCAAGTGATGGGTAATAATGTGAAGTTACAATGGCTTTAGTAGCCAAATGATTGACATGAGATATTGCAATGAGCCTTAAAATGGAGAAACAGTATAACCAGAAGACTAAACCAAAGTGGGATGCTGTGTTAGGACACAGGGCTCAATGCCACTCTCTGTGTTTTGAATAAAAACTGGCAATTTGACCAGCTGCTTATAAAGGGCCATGTTCTCAGATTAATTTCCAGTGTATGTGCCTCATTCTACCTGGTCAACAAAGCTACAAATTATGTAAAAATGAGTAAAGATTACACAGTGGGTTTCTTTTTGTTGGTTTTTTCACGATTTAGTATTACATTGGGAATTAATTATTATTAATATAAATAATTGGGAATTAATGATTAATAAGTCCATCAGAAATTCCTAGTTGCCTCCTTGCCACGAGCAGGGGAAAATACTGGACAAAGAAACCCTTTGTCCTGCTACCCTGTTTCTTCAACTGTCCTCTTATGCATCTCTAGTCATTGGAAGAAACAGGGTATAGAGCTAGATGAATCTTCAGTCTGACAATGCATATCTGTTGCTCTTGCATGTGTTTGTGGTTAAACTAGATGCACAACTGTTTTACATCACTGGAGGGTTGAACATCCTAAGGAATTTGCACTAAAGATTCTCGTTCCTAGCAATGTCCAAAGAGGCATTTGCAGCTGAACTGGAATACTGAATCTGAAGGACGTTGCATCAGTTACCACCAGTTCAGGCACACCTGTAATAGCACAGAACCAGCAGCTCCAGAGAGCATATTCTGGGTTGGCGTTTTTTTGCTTTTTAAAATAAAATATATAAAAATAATAACTTGTTAATGATCCAAATCAGCTATTAAAAGGCAATTCTATACTACTGTTTTACAGGCCAAGTTGTAGCTTTCAGGCAGGCACATGTGTTTGCAGTGCCCTTTCTAATGTATTTAATAACGCTGCTTCTATTCTTTTTGACAACACAGCATTGCCCTGTCCAACCCACAACCATTACACGGACTGTGTCTCCACCTGCCCATCAACATGCAATGACATTTTTGCCTCTTCCCTTTGTGAGAAGACAGAAGAGTGCACAGAGGGCTGTGAGTGTGATGATAATTACGTGCTCAGTAATGGCAAGTGTGTACCTCTGAGCAATTGTGGCTGCAGGGATGATGACAACAATTACTACAGTGTAAGTAGTTTGTGGAGCAAACCTCTGGCTGCAAAACTTGTAGAAATTTGGTCTTCTGTACATCTGAATGAGAGAGAGAAATCTTTAGGGTCTACCTCTCAAACACCTTTCATCTGATCAGTAAAAGCTGCAGGCTCAGGGATTAGGATATGCAGGAGCTTGGTATTTCACACCTGAGGCCATAACTGAGGCATATTTGAAACTAGTCCATTGATCAGAGTTATGCAGGCAGCCTGTCCTAGTGCTGTTTTGTGTTCAAATTATTATGTCAAAGACAATAGGATAAATGGACTAGGATCCCCACTCCCAGGCTCTTGGTGAGACTGTACCTGCACTGAGCAGCTGTGGAATCACCAACTGGACAGGCAGCACCTAGCCAGCCCCTATACCCTTCGCTGTTGAACTTTTATTGCATTGCAAAGCTGAGTACCTTGATAACATATTATTAACACAACTTGTGTCTAGGCTGGGGAGACCTGGATAACTCCACACTGCACCAAAAGATGCCAGTGTCAGAACAACGGTGTCATCAACTGTAAAAGCTTTAGCTGTGACTCTAAAGAAACCTGCGTGATCAAAAATGGAAAACACAAGTGCAATCCAACAGGTACGTGCAGGCAGATCTTCACTTGGTGTTCCAAGAGTGCTGGAGAATGAGGAAGGATGTGGGTGTCCATTCTTTTTTCCGTGGCACTTATTTTCCACAGTGAAAGAAGACAGCTCTGACAGTGCTGTTGACAACACATTATTAAATACAAAAAGGCCTCAGTTCTAAGAATAAAAAGTTCCAGTACAAGACAGAGAATTTGTAGAGGGAAGTGGAACAAGAGTTTGAAAATTTACTTATATCTAGAAATTTGACAGTTCAGCCTGATTAGTTTAAATAATTTTTTTAAAAAAAAATATATTTGCACTGCATCTACCAAACCCAAAACTCAGATATATCTGTGAATCCTTTTCTTTTATGAATTATCTTCTTTTTTCCACACACATGCACATTCAGGCAGGAAAGTAATGAAGCTCTTCTTCTTTAGGTTTTGGGAGATGTCAAATCATGGGCGACCCACATTACATCACCTTTGATGGCCTAGTGCACCACTTCCAAGGGAAATACACATATATTCTGGCTCAGACCACCCGTGACCTACCTGATACTCTGACACAGTTCAGCATTGAAGGCATGAACTATCCCCTTCCTCGAAATCGACGCATTACTTACCTGAAAGAGATTCTCGTCAATGTTTATAATCACACGGTACAATTCAGGCAGAACAAGCAGCTTGTGGTAAGTTTCTTGCTGACTGTAGAGCACAGAGAAAGCTCCTCCCTTGCAGTAAAACATCTCTGAGTAATAAATGTCTGTTTTGAAGAATTTAGATATTAAAGCAAACTGTATTATTAGAGCAGTGCTATGGGGCAACCACAAATGTGATTTTCAGCTGTGTTGAGTCTTTTTTCTCTATAGCTGTGAAGGATAGAATTCTACTTTAAACAAATACATGAATAAATAGAGATTTAGGAATAAAACACCAAATATCCCAAGACTTAAAGACATACATATTTTTATCAGTGGTAGGAAAACGTGTGAATTATGCTAGGAAAACTGCATTTCCTTCCCCTTTATTGGTGCATAAGAGTATACATAGCTCATGTATAAATTTTTAGCTCAACAATAGAATATGTTAGGATGGAATCAAAACAATGTGCCCAGATCACTTTCCTCAATATATGATTTTGTTAACTTTAGAAAAACAAATACTGAGGGTTTTACCTGGTTAAATTATCTGATATATTTATCATAAAACCAGAGGAGTGTTCATTTGTAGTATTGATGACTAATGAAGCCAGATTTTAATTTGGCCTATATATTATTTTATGTATTATTTATATATTGCCTATATGTTATAATATGGCCTATATAATATTTATATATTATTTTAACTTATTCTTTCTCTGTTAGTTGGATGGTGTGAGGGTGAGACCCCCTGCTCATCCTCATGAAGGTATTCGTATATACCAGAGGACAACAAGAATTTATTTGGAGACAGACTTTGGTTTATACTTGAGCTTTGATGGCAATCAAAATGCAGGTAAGTGATACTAAGACAACGTGCAGGAATATTTATACACTGTCTCAAAAAATGTTCTTATTCCAAAGGAGGTCTAAACCTAAGGCAAAATTAGAAACTTTCACCATTTGAGCCTATGGCCCTTTGTGATACAAACTTCCAGAAAATTAAAACAAAAAGCGTTTCCCAAGAACCAGAAAACACATAAAACTAATTTCTTTATCTGGATCCACCTGAACTTAGAAGAAATGAGATATAGAGTCAGAGTGCATTCTTTTACATGTTTCCTTTCAAGGCTATTCCAGATAATCCCATTCTTTAGTGTTTCTCAGCAGGACTCATATCACATATACACAACTCATTATGTAAATTGAACACACATTATCTCCTCAGTTCAAAGTTGAGAGCAAAAGAACTACTCCTGATTTACAACAGAATATAGCCATGTTATTTCTGAGTGTATGGTGAAAGTGCCAGGCCATTTATACACACGGCTATCATTCCAAGCCCTAAAATTCCAACTGAAAAAAAAAAAAGGTCTTTTTTATAGGAATTCTGTTTCTCAACGAGCAAGTGAATTGTAAGTGAAGGGCAAAAAGTGTGTAGTATATTCAGTTTGTTGCAAAGCAGTAAGCAGTACAAGCACTCAGGTGGTGATGCCACATTACATAATACCTTATTGGCTGCAAGAAACAACTTTTTTCATCATCCATGTTTCAGAGCACAGAAACAGTCCTGTCAATGCAGGTATGAACATGTATGTTCAGGGCTGTGTTCAAATCCTATGTGTGAGGCCCATGTCACGTTACTAACTCAAATCTGAATCATGAAATGTGGTTCTTGGCACTGCTTTTCACCTCTTCCATACACCCAGAAACAAAGATTTCTGTGTAATGGTGCTTTTTTTTCCTCTGAACTTCCCTAGATATAAAGCTGGCCAACATCTACAGAAACAGAGTGGAAGGCTTGTGTGGTGACTTTGATGGGAGATATAGAAATGACTTCACAAATCCAGATGGTGTTTGGGTGAAGAATGTGAATGTATTTGGTGAGAGCTGGAAAGTTCCTCTAAGAAGAAGAACCTCTCGTCTCAGGTACTTAACTTTCTACTTAATATCTATGGCAAGCACAGCTACTGAGAGTGAATTAAGCCACAGTTAAGATCCAGGAATAACTACACTGTCTTATTTCTAGTCTTTCTTCTTCCCTTGGTCTGTGTGTAGGGACCTTTCTTGCTCATCACTAGGGTGAATTATCAGTGCCCTTCCACCTAGCCAAAAGAGGCCTGAACTATCGCTGCATTACTCCAGTTCAGTATCCCTCTTCGGAGTCACAGCCATTACAACTGCTAGGGCACAGGGATGAATAAGATCTTTGCCAGACTCATGGCTCCTAGCAAAGATAAATACATCGTGTCACGCTGGATGGGCCAGAGGGAGGGCAACTCCCAGTTCAGTGTCATCCCTCCCTCTGGAACATGAAGGTAGTTTTGAAATCCATCAAAGTGAATTCATTTTCTCGTAGGTGAGGTTTGAAAAATCTGATTTCCTTACTTTCATAGCTATCTAGTGTTTTCTGCCAGTACAGAAAATAAGGGTTTCGTTCGATTATAAATGAGCATATTTGTGGCCAGGCAAATTCTGTGCTAACTAGTCCATACAGAACATTGAAACAGGTAGGGAAAGAAGTTTCATTCTTTCCTTCCTTCCCGATTTGCTTTGAAAAACCTTTGGAGGTTGCTTAGCCACTAACACAGAACTTTTCCAGCAAGTAAATGGAATTGTATTAGCTGTCAGGATATCATTTGGCTGCAAAAACTTGTCTGCCAGAATAGGAGAAAGCAGTATGTAGGGTAGTGTTGAGCATAAAGGGGCTCCGGAGGCTATGCCTACAAGAGAATTTTGGCACTTCAGGCATGCAGCCAGTTATTCAGCAAAAGTGAGCACACGTCCAATAAATAGTGGCCTATTTCAGCTGCATCATTCTGACTAACATTCAGATTTTATTAAATAGATTGGATGAAGGAGGCATTGGATGAAGCCTGCATCATGTAGAATTTCCAAAGATTTAATTACAGATATCTCTTTTGATTTAAATATCCATAAATCTCCAAGACAGTAGGAAGTGTTCTACTACATCTTTGATTTGCTTCATCTATCTCCTTCCCATTCAGGATAAATCATAAGAGAGAAATAAGCTTACACCACGAGTCAGAAGTACTCTTGTGGTGTTAGAGAGTAGTACCATGGATGTTGGATGTACAGAGAATTGATGGTTTCATCATGACTTCATTTACAGGCGAGATGTCAACTCAAAAGCTGAATCTGAGGAGGAACCTGATCCAGGGCTCTTCCAAGGCTGCAGTGAAAATCAGCTGAGGCAAGAAAACAGCACTTCAAGGTGTCAAATCCTGATTGACTTGAACGGTCCTTTTGTGAAGTGTCATTCCACAGTCTCACCTGATTTCTATTTCACGTAAGTGTCTACTGCAGACAGTCATTCTCCCCACTTGCAAAATGATTTTTGTGCTTGTTTCTGACAAGAACTTTGCATCTTCAGTTACCAGGGTATTAATAGGAACTAAGGATAGTAAGTGTCTTTGGTGAACTGGGCCCAGTGGTTCTTTTATGGATGTATTTAAATCCCCTTATTTAGTTTTACATCATTGTGATGATCTGTCTTTCTATTTGTTTAGAGTTCCACTTTTCTGTTAGCTGTAGAAAGTAGCTTTCTTCTTTTCCTATGCTGATAAAACAGCAATGTTAAGCATTATACCTGTAGGCTGGGATTTCCAGTGTGCTTACAGTTCTTGTTCACTTTCAGTGAGAATTTAGTACCTGGCTCTATTAGTTTTCTTTTAGTAATTTTAGCTTCATAAAATACAGTCGTCATGCTATAGCCACAAAGGCTGAAGCTGTCAGTGACACTTCTTGCATCTTTCATGGAGCAGTGCAAAAGAACAGATTAGTGAAGAGTAACTTAACCCAGTATCTTCAAGGATACCCTTTGCTGTGTTTCAAGGCTGCTCTCACCTCCCACATATAAATTCCTACACACCTAATTTTGAGCTGTAATGAAACTTGTTGATTCATCCTCATATTCATCAGTCACAAAACTGTCAAGTAGCTGTCAGTTTTCTTTAGTCATATAGTTGTACCTAATGTTTAAAGATTGATAATGCCCAGCCTTAAAGTCCCTCTTAGCTGTGAGAAGAATGTGAAGGCTTAAGATAAGCCAAATAAACTGAACCACTGGCTTCAATTTATATATCCTGATCTTAACATAAGCTGCATTTCTACTTTTCTACTCACTGTAGAATTTGGTTGGGCAGCCTGTTCTACTTTCTTAAGAGTTTACTGATTTTTCTGAGGTGCTGCATACTTGCAGATCCCCTTCATCTCAGATCTCAGTGCCTCTGAAAATCAGGCCGTGGATATTCAGATGATGAGCAAAGCTGAGAAGTAGCACTAGCAAACAAACACTGGGTAAAACAGAATTCTGTGTCAATGTTCAAGGCGTATGGACATGGGAAAGGCACCCGGGTATTGAAAGAAGCGTATAGGCCAGCTATAAGCCTTAGCAGCACTAAAAAGTGTTCTGTGAGCAAGATGCAGCCACACTAGCCCAAACAGAAGCAGACAGTAAAGAATAACTCCCTGTGACAAGCAGTCAGGTACCTGTTTATTCCTTGTTCATATATGAATACTTCGCGTGTTAGCAGAAGCTGCACAACAAATGACCTGATGTTCCCAATCGTGTGGTTGGAGGGGTTTTTTTATTCCTCTGTCTTCCTGTCAGCCAGATACAGGAAAATGGAACTAACTTAGAGTCAGGCAGAAAAGCAGCTGAAAATAAACAATAACAAAGGTATTGGGAATGAACGTTTTCTCATGTTGTACATAGGAGCTGCCTGTTTGATGTATGTGTGGGAGGAGATGAGGATGCTATTTTATGTCGCAGTCTGGAGGAATACGTGCTGGCTTGTCAGCAGCAAGGAGTCAATATGGAAGGCTGGAGGCAACAGACAGTTTGTGGTAAGCACAGGAAGAACCAGAAAGTATGGTTTCTGTCTAAAAGACTCTCAAAATACAAAGGCTTTTCCTAGATGCACCACATATCAAAGCTTTTCAGGGAATAATTGTTGATTCATGCTTTAATCACTGTTCACAGTTTAGCATGCACACTTGCTCTTCTGTCCTCTCTTCTGTCTCCTGTGCTGACTTCTACATTTAGACCAAGCTTAGAAAGCTACTTAGGAAAGCAGAAATGCCAGCTCCTCTGTCATCAGAAGTTTTGTGAGAGAAAAAAAATGTCCCTATTCCCAACTAGGAAAAAAAGTTAAAAGTTTGGAGACAATCACAAGCCAAAAATTCAGAAGGAAGAACATTTAATTTCAATCTCTTTTAAAATCTACAAAATACACTCATTCTCTTTTTTGCCTGTGAAATTTCATGATAAAAATGATTCAGCTGAAAACTTCAAATACTTCAGACTAAAAGATGTTTAAATAAAACTTACAATAATCCCGACCCTTTTTTTTTCCTAATATTTTGATTTCAAGTTGGGAGATTCATCAAACCATGCCTCCCCTGCATCACCCAGGGTTAGGTGACTGTATTCCTGGTGAAACACAGTTCCCAGAGTTGGGAAACAGCTCTGGTACTTGCAGGGATGGCTGCCCTGAATGTGTGAGAAGTTATCTGAGCTCAGTGAACACCAGGAACGAGAGCACAGCATACAAATAGCTTTGATGATGCACTTCCTGACTTGGAGCGTTTCATTTACAGCTTCAGTACTGTTATATGTGTATGCACATCTCTGTGTACGTGTGTTCCTCATACTGCCTCCTACAAAATGGTAATGTCCTCTGGATCTCAAAGGGCATTGTGTAAGCAAGTACTGCACAGCAGCCCGCTATAACTGGACTCTCCTTATTTTTAAAGGAATATCATGCCCTGCCAACAGCAACTACAGCTCATGCATATCTGCCTGCCCTGTGTCCTGCAGCGACTTGACCAGCCCCTCTGAGTGTGAATCACCTTGTGTCGAAGGCTGTGAATGTCTCCCTGGCTACGTTCTTAGTGGGTTTGACTGCGTGCCTTACAAACAATGCGGCTGCACATACCTTGGCAAATATTATGAGGTACAGTCTCTCTGTGGGTCAGACGGCTCCCACAGCACCAAACAATATTTTATCTTGCTAATCATTTTGACAATCTCCTCATTCTCCTCGGCATGTAATTTGCATTAGAAACAAAGAGCAATTGTTTAACAAAATTCTAGTCTCTGGAGGAAGGGAAGAGAGACCGGATCACATGGTCTGCATCTGAAACTCTGCCTGCCAGAATATTCAAGGCAGGCACTTGGAGAAAGTATATGATTACACTCTGACCTCCATGTTAATTCCTCACCTTTATTATGCTAAATAATAACCTCATAGGCTCTAAAGTTTACAACACACCAATTAAGAGAAATTCTGTCAGTCACTGTGGTCCCTCTGCTCTCAGTGAAGAGTGGTATAAGCAGGCTAGGGTGAGCCCCAAGCAAGGCTGGATTCTGGATGAATCCTCCTTTGTTGCTGCAAGATAGAACAGCTTCATAATCCCAGACTTCTGTTTTAACACTAGAGATTTGGTACAGAAAAGGCCTAAGCCAGTAAAAACTGTTTTATGGGAGGAGAGAGATACTACAAACAGCTGGCACTTGCCAGAAATACCACACACAGTATTTCCACACTGCCTTGGAGGCATGATTGTCATGCATCTGCCACTTTCTCTTACCTCCAGCAGCAGTTAGACATTGTTGGTTGCATAGGTACCCCACCTGGGTCCAGGATCTCATACCCCAAACTCTTCTTTTGCCTTTTTTCTTGGGCCATCCTTGAGTTTCAAAAAGCTGGATTAGTAAACTGCTTGCTTTCTTTTTTTGTACAAACTAGCAAGGGCTGGGGGGAATACCTGCCCTGTTGTCATTCATCAGGAAGGCACCAGAGAGAGTAGCATGGGACCCCAGTGCTCCATGCATGGTTTTTCTGGCTGATTTTTGACATTTTTTAACATTTAACTGCTGTCCTCCAGATTGGAGAAATATTCACCACTGATGACTGCTCTCAGAGATGCCAGTGTACAGAAAGTTCCACTGTCTCCTGCTCTAACATAGTGTGTGGATCTGACGAAATCTGTGGAATTTCAAACTACAGTCGAGGATGCTACAGGAGTGAGTCAACCACTATCATACTGGGTTTGATGCTAAGAAGTCCTGACTTACTGCTTATAGGACATCACCTGGTTGCAGATAGTTGTCACAGTGTACAGAAGAAAAACATACTCGGGATCCTGCTCTAATGTTTCACTGTAGAAACAGCATTTCTTTTGCTTATTCCTGTTGTCAAGTACAAGTAATGCACCTTAAAACAGAGGGGATGTCCAGCATTAGGAGTCAGTGTAATCTAGATTCTAAACAATCTAAACAATTCTAAACAAAAACAGTTCTCTCAGTCAGATTACCTGAGAGTCCAAAATGTTTCTCCTCCTTCATGCTAGGTGGACCATGTATGCCAAATCCTTGTAAGAATGATGGCATTTGCTCTGAAACTACCAACAGCATGTCTTCCCGCTTCTACTGTGAATGTTCAGAACTGTACACAGGACCAAGCTGTGAGACTGAAAAGATAGGTAATAAAACTATTTTGGATTTCACCGTCTGCCTTACACCACTTTCAAAACTGGATGTCATTACAGAGAAGACTGAGCTTGCTCTTCATTTCCATGCTGTAAACTAGTAACCCAGTTGGTGGGAGTCTGTGGTCCAAGGGGTCAGATTCCATAGAAGAGAGGTGCTAGAGGGCATGGCAGCAGGGCTCTATAGAGCATGCAGGACTGGGTTTGACAAAAAGCCACATTCCTCAGAGAACACAGTGTGAACCAACCAGACAGCAAGGGTTGAAAAAAAAAAAAAAAAAAAAAAAAAAAAATCTGTTTGCAATATGGTTAGCTTTCACTGACAAGGGTCTCTTACTTCTTCTCCAGTTGAAGACCCTCCCACAGAGAATCCTGAGGACCATACAATCGCCATCGTCATTGGGGCTGTGGCAGGCATAGCTGTTCTTGTCATTCTCATCTCCTCTACAGTGTACCTATACAGGTAAGGCTTTTCCCAGCTTTCCCAAGTTCAGCAGAGTCAAGACACATATACCCCTTTTAGTACCTGTAAACCTCAAAACTCCCATCAGCCACATTGCTGGTCCTGCAGGTAGGAAGCACAGCATTCAGAACCTCATTTGAGCAATGTGAGGGAAAAATTAGCTTTTTCTACAAAAATGAACATGTGCCATTTCCTTTACATGGGGCACATGCATCACTATCACAAAGCCTGGGCTTCTCCAAAATCTGACTTCACTCACGCTCACACTCACCATAGATAAGAATAGCAATTAAAAATAGTTGTTTTGTGGTGGTTTTTTTCCTCCATTATACAGAAGGAAGAGAAAGATGGCTATAGCTGTGACATCAAGGGATTCTTCTTCAAAATGGCCCAGGGATGTATTGGGTGACAGAGCACACGAGCAAGATTATGGCTGCATTGTGAACACTGCATTTGATCAAAATGAATCCTCAAATACATACCTATAGTTAGCAATATTTTTCCAATTAATTTGTATTACTTTGTGCTTTTATATTTCTAATACTGAGAATAAATAATAATAAATATATCATTGCATTTACTGAAATGTTTAAAATTGTTCATTTAAAATCTCTCTCGCATCTCATGCTTTAGACCCAAATTGAAATATGTCCTGACTCAGATAAAAGACTCTTGTCTTCAGAGGCTGTTTGAAAAACTGTAGTGGGTT
>JAVJGJ010000003.1:15516625-15545429 GCA_035590215.1 Microhierax caerulescens | reverse complement strand
GGGCACAGCCAGCACAGGCCCAGCCTGCCCCTGAATGCACGGGTTTGTGCAGGGCTTTCAAACACCTGAATCTGGTGCACATCAAAGGATGAAAATCTGGGATGTTCAGTGCAAGCCAGGGAAGCTGGTAGCACTGCACAGCCCCGGGCTTGGCTGCAGGGTCTCACCTAGTCCTTGTCACTGTGGTCATAGGTGGGGTTAATGTAAGCTGCTTCTGTGCTTTTTGCTGCAAAGTCTGTTATGTTTACAGGAGGCCAGCTGGGATCCTTCTGCAGCATCCTCTGCCATTTTCGGTACTGGCTATTTGACTGGTACCCAAACCAGGCTTTCAGCAGGAGCCAGAGGTGCTTGTTCTGCAAAATAACATCCTGTGGAGTGACAGGGCAAGGTCAGTGCTGTTGCCCTTCACTGGAAGGGAGGGCTGCTTGGGGACAAAAGCCGTCCCTTGCTGCGTGTGCAAACCCCCTGAGCCCCATGGCACTGGGCGGCTGCGTGTGCACCCCTTCGGTACCACGGCTGCAAATGCCGCCTTCCTCATCCACAGGAAGGCTCTGCTCACTTATGTCAGGCAACACCGATCTCCGTCTGCTTAGCTGAAGGGGATAATCAAGGCAAGGTTCTCCTCGTGGGGCTGTGGGACAGCAGGCACTGCTGCTCCTTGCAGGGGACAATACCCAGTGCTGGCTACAGCCAGCCTTGACCCACGAAACGCTTTAGGGCTTAGTTGTTACTGCAATATCCAACAGCACAAGCCAGCACAGTCTCTGGCCTGATTGATTGTAGGGCAAGAGGGAAGTGGTGGTTTCAAAATCACGGCCAAGTGCCTGACCCGTGCTGTGGTCTGCTCCCCGGCGGGCTCCTCCCGGGCAGCTGCGCTTCAGCTCGCGCCCTCCCTAAAGGCTTAAGAGCTGTGGCCTAAATTATCTCGGGGGCTGCGTAAAAACGATTGGATTGACACAAATCAAGTCTTAAGGGGGGGGGGGGGGAGGTTGGGGGGTTCTGGTGGTGCAGGTGGGAGAGTGTGGCTGCAAATGGAGGTAGAAAGACCTGACCAGACATTGCTGCTGTGCACCCCAGAGAACAAATGCACTCACCTCTGTAAAAAAAGATATACAAAAGGTGACCAAGAGCATCAGTAAGATGTAAACTCTCCAGACCACAGGAGTACAAAGAAACTGTTGGAAAAGACATGAACAGCAATTAGGTTTAAATGTCTTGCCAAGGTTTGCATCTGTTCCTAATGATTTGAGAAGCTAACATTTTCCCAGTGGCAAGCACGAGGAGGCAATAGGAAGTGACAGTAATTCCTTGTCACTGAAGGTTTGATGCCATATTCCCCATAGCACAGAGCTGCCTTGCTCAGATCAAGTGCCTGGGGTAGGATCTGGTGCCCCAATACTTATGGGGAGCGACAGCTAATGCACAACGTGCGGCTCCTCTCCCTCTGTGCATGCTCACCCTTGTGCCAGGCCTCCACCCAAACCCATCCCATGCAGGATGGCCAGGGATAAGCCACAGGGCTCGGCCATTCCTGATGTTGAGCAGCACAGCTGGAGGCAGCTGCCTGCCCTGTGCCCTGGCTGAGCACCAGGGAGGACCGCGGCAGCCCAGCATGAGCTCGTGGTGCTTTAGGAGGGGTGGGCAGCAGTGATCCCCCCGATCACTTCTCTGGCCAATGAGCCTCCTCCGACAGGCAAAACCACAATCCTCCTGATTGTGCTCTTCTGTTAGGAAGAAAAGCTCAGCAAGCTATAAGCACTTTTTCTTCTCCTGGTTGCAGCCGGGGGGGTGGGGTGGGGGGTGGTTACCTCATTAATCAAGCCTTTGTCAGAAGGATGTTAGAGAAGTTTGAAAGGGCTGCTCAATTAGCATCAGGTCAGTAAATTAATTTCCAAGATGGCCATAGCTGTAGCTTCAGCTCTGCATGCTTAGCTAAAGAGCCAGCAAAATACATGGCATGAAAAGGAAACCCACGTTTCGTTTGCACTTACCTGCATGCCACTGTACACGGTGTCCATGTCGGCCAGGAAGAGGAAGAGGCACGTTGCAAGCTGGAGGGTCAGAAGGACTGAAAATACATCTAGAGAAAGAAGAACATTTGTGGCCCTGGGAAGGAAGGGGGCTGGTGACCAAAGTCTGCGAATATGCTGATGGGACCCCCAGATGCTAAGGATGTACAACTGCCCTCATGTAAAATGCCTTGTTCCCCGCTCCCCCATCCACCTCCCACTCCCAAGAGAAGAACTGTGGAATTCAAACTAGAGGAGCTACTCCCCAGCAGCCTGTTGCAAAACTCACCACCTACGCTATTTTTTCTTGCACAACTGTTTTGGCGTGTTCCAATTCCCATGCAACCACAGAAAACTGCCTCGAAAGGGCACAGCTGTGAGCTACACCAGCACCTCTTCCCCTGCGCTTGCTCCTCCACGTGCTCAGCTCTGTGCCTGGGCTGCAGGCAGCAGAGGCAGCTGCTTGTTCTTGTGGGCTGCCCTCCCAGGGAGGGCCAGGCTCTTCTGTGGCTGACAGGGTGCAAAGGTGGGCTCTGCCTGTGCCTTTCACAGGAAGGGTCTGCCTTTGCATCCTCTTCCAAAGGAGCAGGAGAACACAGCAATGGCAAATGGCTCAGATGTCTGGAGGTGCCAAACTCCTGGCAATTACCAGGAGCTGAACATTTTTAAATTATCTAGAAAGTTGGGTCAATAGCTCCCAATGGCCTCCTGGCAACCTTCTCACTGCCAGGGAGAAGAGGGGACAGGGTTGAGCAAGGGCATTGCCCTTTGCTTCCTTCTAGGGACTGTCCCCAAAGAGGGATAAAAGACAGAGAAACGCATGGCACATTTCTCAGCTAAGAGTCCTCTGACCCACCTCAGGTTGGCTGCTTGCAGGGCAGCATCTTTTTGGCCTCACCTGTCTTCTGCAGGTGATCAATGCTCTGTGAAATGAGTTCGGGACCTGCCTATTATCAAAATCCCTAACAAAATCAACTCTGCTAAGATTAAGCAAAGTCCTGCCCTTTCATCCATGAGCAAAAAGCCACAATTGCAAAGGAGGTATCAGTCAACTGGTAGCCAGAAGGGCTAAATTGTCTCTGCAAAACTCAAACAGGAAAAGGGAGGTTATTGTGAGAGGATTTTGGCCGTGATACTATCACAGGCTTTTCTCTCTCATGTCTGGGAATGGAAGTCAGGCAAGGTAAGACCGTGAATCTCGGAGGAACTGGTTTTGATATGTGTATTTCGAAACAAATACATCTGATCTTCATACGCTCTCTGTGTTCACAATAATACGCAGTTCTGCACTAAATCCAGCCCATCACTTTCTGGAAAGCACCTATTTTTCAAAACCGAGATGCAGTCTCCTTTCTCAGCTCTGCTGCCTCTCACCTCAAGGAAGAAGCTAACATAAGCAGTACTTACTGTGCTTTTTTGGAATGGAGAAGTAGGAGCTCGCATAGACCAACAATTATTTTACATGCCAGGAACTGCTGTGGGTACAGAAAAACCCACAGCATCCTTTCCCTTGCAGGCTCTTCTGCCGGGGTTATTTCGAGGCAGCAACAGGAGTCTGCAGATACATGTTACACCAGGTCTACTCACAGTTGGTGTAGATGGGCTTCCGGAAGGGCTTTCCCTTGGAAAAGACGAAGGCCACAATGATGCAGTTGATAGAACACAGTGGCCACAGTGTAGTGTCTTCGTAACTGAGGACAGTGCTCTGGGCACCACTGCTGGTACCATTTCCCCCTGGGCTGCTGGAGGACACGGTCTGGTTCCCTGGAGAGCAATGTCTGTAAGGTAACACCCAGCACTTTGTTCCTGCTCTCTCCAGCAACAGTCAGCTGCAAACAGCAATTCCCTCTTCTTTACAACCCAGCCTGCTGTAGCAACCAGGCATCACACACAGGGTTGAAAACTGTACATTAAAAAAAAAGCCACAACCACTCAACAAAGCAAAACCAAAAAATTCAGCTTAATTTTCTGGTCTGCACCAAAATCTCAGCTCCCAGGTCAGCAGCGATAGCAGTGTTTGAGTCACAGCTATGAGGCTGCATGCCCCAGCTGCCTGCACGCCGCTCCGGCACATGCACCCTGCGATGCATCCGTGCAGTGGCAGGGAAATGGTCCTGGCTGAGCCCCAGCTTCTGGGAGCATCCCCACCGAAACACCTTGCTGGGTCTCCTGCCCTACTGGTTCATTTTTGCTCGATGATATGCTGGTTATTACTAAGTATTATAATATATATCTCTATACTTATATAATGCATAACATAATTCGGCTCTGGAATATGGAGAGCCTTTTTACCCTTCAAAACCACAGAAAACAGGAGGGCTTCTGGCCTCGCAACCATTTTTTAAGCCAAGTTGGATTTCAGAAAAGCCTGGCCCCATGGGCTGTTTATTTCATGGACAAGCTGTGCAGCCAGACCCAGGGAGAAGGCAGCAGAGAGGAGTGGAGAGAGGCCATCCACCTGTCCTCACAGGCTCCCCACACCGCTGCCCCAGCACCACCCGACCATGCCGGGGATGGTGCCCAGCGTGTTTCAGAGGCAGCATTTGAAAACCAGACGTGGGTTAGCCCTTGGGCTGGCCCTTCAGATTTCAGCTGCAGCAACTTAATTTTGTCTTTGCAACACTTTACTAAGTATACACAGAGTTGGGCGTGAGGGGCGGAAGGAACTGTCCCATTCAGGTCCTGCACCATGCCCAGCTGCAGTGTCCCCGCACACAGCAGCAATGTCACCTGCAAGCTGGAGATCAGAGACAGAAAGAGGGACTTACCTCTGGCTGGCCAGCGCTGCGTACCAAGGCTGCTGCTTCACCAGAAGGAAGCCACAGGTTTGCATGATTATGGTAAAGCACACGTTGAGGATGATGGAGAGCAGCAACGGAGGGGAGATGAGCTGGCTGGGGGGGCCATAAGGTGCCAGTTTTGGATAGGCTTCAGTCAAGCTCACTGCAGAGAAACAGGAGGCATTTGCAGCACATGGCAGCCCAGCCTGCCAGCATCCATCCATGTCTTCTGGGCAAGCAGAGCCACACACAGACACCCCCCTCCCCATCCACTCATCACAGGTGAAAGCTGCAAAGCCTGGCCCTGATAAGCAGGCAAGGAATGGCTTTGGTCTCTGCTGTTTTCTACCTGAACCTTCTCTGAATCCCCCGCTCTGGAAACCACACAGAGAGGATGGGGAATAGCATCCCACCCATGGGGATCTCCATGGGAGTCCAAGAGCCTCGCTTGGTCTCACACCAGGAACACAGAGGAGAGCCAGGAGCTGAAGTTACACTGTCTGAGCCCCACTAGCAGTCACCAGAGCAACTCTTCCAGTCAAGTCTCACATCCAAACCCTGTTGGTTCCATGCAGAGCTCTGCCACTGTGTTTGCGAAGGACTATGAGCTGAAGCCCACATTGGCCTAGCACCAATGGCTGTGGTGTTACTGACAGCAGAGCTTGGCTCCTCTTAATTTTTATTGGGAAATTCAGTCAAATATTTACACTCAGACTCTCAAACAGACATAGCTGGCTATCCTGAGCCGCTTACTTGTTAGGCAAACCAGAAGGGTAATGAACACGTCTTGTATCAAGTACTGGTGATTCCCAAAGATTTGCAGTTGCTGGAACAAAACCAAAGGCAGCACTACCTGAGAACTAATGACAACTTTGACAATAAACTGTACCATGCAGCGCTATTTCAGCACAATGGCATGCCAGAAGCAGCTGCCTCAGAGCCCTGATGCAACCCCCTGAGGACTAGCAAGGCCAGCTTGCCAGCTGGGTCCCACTGAAGCCCTGATTCATAGCACTTGTGGGTGATCCAACATTTGAACGTGGCATTTGCATGTTTTTCTACCCTTCTTCCAGCGGATACCAGTGCCCCCTGCACCACTTCGAACAGGTCACGCGCTCCCAGCCCACAATAACAGCCAGAGTTTCACTTTGTGCCTGGTTTGAAATGTCTTTGGGTAGTTGGTGCGGCCAGTCTAGTGGCCGGGGAAGGTGTTCCCATGTAGTGACCCACCAGCAGTCCCTGTCTCACCAAGCCTCGGCTGCACCTTGCAGGTTCACAGCAGCTCGCTGTGTTTTTCGCTCGTCACCTTCTGTGGGACTGTGCGCAGAAGGTGCCCATGAACTGAAGCAAGGGACGTGGCCCAGAGTAAGCCCATATATTAATTTCCTTCACTGTTTCCCTTCTTTGTATTAAAATTTTAAAGGATTCATCACATACTGGTGACACACAACAATAATTCTTCCTTAACTACCCTGCTTCATCTGCCTGAGCCATTTATTTTTCAAGCTGCATTTCCAGCAGAGAGAGGCAGCTGCTCTCCCAAAGCCCCCGTTTTACAGCAAGTCCTGCTCTGCCTCTGCACCTCCATCCCCAGCTAGGCAGGACTCACCCCCTTCTAACTCCCTTCCTTCTTTTGAAAGGGGTGAAGCTCTATCACTGAGCTTTCTCCCCCTCCCCAATTCTGGGGTCCCTACAACCAACCTGCCCACCGCTGGTAACTGCCCAGCTTTTCACATCTTTGCTATTCCTTGAAGCCCTGTATGCCTTTTCTTCCCTGCCGAGCAACACCACTAAAGTTAAAAGCCTACAGTGAGCACAGGCATCGATAAAAGATGGGCACGAAACACTTACCCAAAAGAGCAGAGCGGTACCAACAAACTGAATCAGGCCGTAAAGGGTCAGGTATTTAACCACAGCGAAGGAAGAAACCAAAGCAGCTCGACCTTCCCTGCTCGAAACACAGAACAGAGCTAAAACCCCCACTTGTAACCACAGAATTGTGGTTTTAGCGCTACAGATGGTTTCTGCTTTTAGGATCTGTGTTTAGGATCTCTAAGAAGAATAGAAAACCATTCTAATTCCATAGACAAGTATTTTGGCCTTAAGATACTGCAGAACCACTTAACCACTCTTCATCTGCAGTGGGTTTTTTTCTTTGGTTTTATTCTGCAGCTACAATTTTAATACCTGGATTAAGTTGCTGTTGCTTTTTCATTACTAATTTGCTCAATTGTTCTGAGAATCAAGCACATTTCTACACAAACAGGTGTCTTTGCATACATTTGCTTAAACGGCATAATTACTGGCTGCTCCATGACTATGTGCAGCATATGGAGATATATATATATATATATATATTAAAGTAATGGCAAGCAAATCTATTCTGTGGTCACTGTTATACTTGCACGTTCACGTGACGTGCTGCTTTGCCTGTTCCAAAAATGCCAGCCACCATAAGCAATACTCTCCTAAAACCACAAAAAAAAACCCTCCCAGCACTTGAACTTCAGTATCAAAACCAACTCAACTCCCCTGCTCTGTTTTATATAGTTACTGGGGACCTAAGTTTGGTTTCTCAGCACCTTCGAGAGCAGTGCATGCCCGCTCATCACGCTGCACGCTGAGCCTGGGCCAGGCGGCAGCACCCAGCAAACCCACCTGATCAGCTCCGGCACACACCGCACGCTGGGGGTTTGGGAGGTGAAAGGCGACGACACAGATGCCGCCTGCTCTGACAGCGATATCCCTGCGTGGGCCATTTTCAATGCCTGAAATCCATGGGAGTCAGAAGATGGAGAGAAATCCCTCCCACCCCGCACAACATGTTTACTGGTGCTTTACAAGTTTTGCTTCAAGTATCCTTTGTAATCGATCTTCCTCTATTCTGTGGCCCAGCTGATCTCATTTTCCAGATATCTTCCCTTCCCTGGAGCTTAAATATTTCTTTAGTTCGTTTAATCCCATTATACCTGCTTACAATCCTTTGAACTACTGTGTACGCTGTTTGCCACGCTGGAGTTTATGCATACCTCTCCTGTTAAACAGTCTGCTAAACTATTTAAATTACCACTTTATCTTCTTTCTATTCCTTTCAATCCCCAGTTCATATTTCTTTTATTGTTCTCTTATGAAATCCCCGGCCTTGACACCTCTGGTTTAGTGCTCAGGTGTTGGCAATGGACAACCTTTACAAAGCAAGCTAATGCATTATTATGAAATTATATTATGATAACATATTACATTATTATTGTATATAATTTACCAGATAGATTTTAATATATAATATTGTGATAATAGGTAATATAATAATTGTTTTTATGGCTAAGCCCCTCAAATATACAATTGTGTAAGAAATGTGTAAGAAAAAATCTCTTGCCCCTGTTTCTGGGAGAAAAAACCCCGAAACAGTAGTCCTCTGTTATTGTGTGTGTTAGTATTAAAAAAGAAATGAGCGTAGATAGTATTTTACAGTGATGCACTGACGGAGCGCACCCACGGGCTAAATTGGGAAATGCTGGTGACAAGTGATGTCGGGCAGCCTCTCGTCACAGCACTCCTTAGGTTAAAAGAAAGGAAATTTAACAAGAATGGGAGATGAGCTCTACGTACCCCGCAGTCATTGTTGCCATCACCACACATACCCACGTAGTAACTGGTGGGTGAAAAAGAAGGAAAACACGTAAGCCTTGCACATAGCTGATCCCATGGTGGAGCACCCGCTGGCTTAGCCCAGAGCAGGGACTCATGCTGGCCCTGGAGAAAGCAGTGTCTGTTTCCAGAGGACAAGTTGCATATGGGGAGAGACCGGGGCAGAGAAAAATTAGGATTAAGGGGAAAGGAAAAGCTGCCATTTGATTCCAGACAGCATTTTCCCCTTGGTACCGGGGGCCACAGGAAGGGAGCAGGACATGCACGTCTGCGGCAGCTCCCGCGGCTACAGCTTGGCTTTTACTGGCATTTTCTCCTCGTCTGTCTTTGTAGATGCAAAGATACAGGAATTGCTGAAATAATGCAGCAGCTCCCAAACCACCACATGTGAGGTTGCTCTGAGAGGGCAGAAAACTTCATCCCTGGAGGAAGCACCTCATCACCAATAATAGTTTCCTTTTCAGAGAGGTGCCACATCTTGTTTATGCTCGGCAGGTAATACCCATAGCTAGCATGAGTCCTGTTTGGAGAAGGAAACATTTCCTTCCGGGACCTGGAGGAGCATCCTTTGGGTCAAACTCCTCACTACGGCAGGTTGTTTTCAGCTTTGCTAAAGCCGCAGCCCAGACAGCCCCAGCAGCCGTGCGGGAGTTGCTGGGGGTGGGGGTTATGTGTATACGCGGGGCTCTGCCTCTGTAGTTTTCTCTCAGCCTCCTTTCTTGCTGCCTTCTACATTGCTGGAAAGAAGCTGTGGCTACGTCTGGGCGAGGGGTGCAGGCTCTCCTGATGCACAGGGATCGCTATAGGGCAACTGGGAAGAAGGTGGCCACAAAGGATGCAAGCAAGGGTCATGTGGGGAGGAAGGGAGGGTCAGAAAGGTGGGACTGGGGCAGCACTAGCTGGGACAGTCACACTTCAAGAAAATGTGTTATTGGTTTGGTTCAAGAAGGAAAAAAAAGAGAACCTTACTCAAGTTTCTGAAACTCTTCAATGAGGCTGGACTTCTGGCCAGGAGACATCCTAGCAAAGACAGTCGCATTCACCAGTATCTGCGGGGAAGAGCAACAGGCTGCCTTGGGCAGAGGCATTTTTGCCTCCCGCGCTCAAGCGAGGTAGGATCAGGTCTCCCTGATGGGTGCCTGACACCTGTAAAATGCTCTTATCCTGTCTCCCAAACCCTACCACGGTTTTACTACCCTTAGCGTTAGGGTTTCCTCTAACATCAGATTTATCTGCTCTGTCTTCTGCTTTGCCTGTTCCGAAGGAGGTTCTGGGAAGCCAGTGGCCACCAGCAGCGGGCCACCAGCAGTGCCCGTCGGAGCAGCAAGGCATCGTGTTTCCCAAGTGCAGAACAGATGGTCGATGACAGCAGCTATAACATAGCCCGAGGTTTCTCCTTCCAGAAAATCTGGCCAGAGAGTATAAACTCTGAAAATCTGTCCCAGCACCAGCTAATTTATGGACTGGGTGACAGGAGTTGAAGATTTCTGCTGCTAGATGTGGGTATTTTGCGTTCCTGATGCCCCTGCCGAGCCATTGCCAGCTATAGTAGTGGCACGTGGGAATGGGGTTGATGTTTTTAATTAAACTGAAATTGAGAAGGTGACCATGGAATAACTCCACTGTGCAGCTGCTCGCAGCACTGCAGCCACCCCTGTCATTTGAGGCCTTAGAAGATGCTGAAAACCAGCTGTTTGGGTTAAACCTCAGGCATGGTGGGAGAGTGCCCAGAGCTGTCAAAATGTGAAGTGACAACGTTACCGCTACCGACAGAAAAACACCTTTCTCCAGCTGGAACACCACTGCCACTTAATGAAACAGGGAGGGCAAGTAAGAGATTTGTTTCCTCAGAACTTACTTTTGGCAGCAAGCCGTAGAAGTGCTTTATAATAACCTGATAGGACTTTCCATTCATCGCAAAATGGTAGTTGCAGGTTTCTCCTTCCAAGGTGATCTTTTCCTCTGTATTAGCACATATGTCCTAGAAAAAAAGAGCATTTATTCTCAGACTGAGGTCATAATGTGCCATCTCACTTCTAACTCATAAGCCTCCCACACCCAGCAGCCCTTTGTAAATCTTTGCACCTGGCAGTACTTGATTTTCTAGCTGTGTTTCCACACGTAACTAATCCCTGTTAGCCACAGGCTGCTAGTTTAGACACTGAAGTCTGGCACAGCAAACAGTCACACAGGCAAGAGTGCATAATGGCATTAATTTGGAACGCTTCAAGCATGATTGAAGTGGCCACTACAACTGCAAAGCTTTGCCCGTCGTTCATGTCGTTCTGAGCAAAGAACCACTGGATTAATTATTTCTCCCTAACAAGTGCACGGCCCTACCACACTTCCATGTACTATGGGGTGGATACACACTAGCCCCCGGGTTTCCTCTGTTCTTCAGAGCTGCTTCCAAATCCCCAGCCAGGAGCAAGTTATTAGATATTAAAAGTTTTGTTAATTCCCCCGGCGCTCGACAGCAACCACCCCTGGCTGTGCTTACATGGGGAGCTGCTGTGTTTGCTTTGCACCCTTCTGCCAGTCGCCAGGCAATTGAAGCTGGAGCAGAGCCCTCTGGTTCGTTTGCTTCCACAAGGATTACTTTGCTGCCCGTGTGAACCATGCCCGCGTTCCTGGCCACCGTGATAGCTGTCTGCAAGTTGTCCCCTGCAAGGATAGCAGTGAGGCAGGCTCCTCACGTCTGCCACAGCATAGTGGAAACCCAGGTGGAGACCACGGACATGCAGTGCAGGACACTGGAGGAGTAAATCTTTCTCCTGCGTGCCCGGTGGCAGCTAGCACAGCTGCAGAAGGAACCTGGGATTTACCTGTGACCATAACACTCCTGATGCGGGCGGCAGTCAGTTCTTGTAGCACAGACTTCGTCTCCTGCTTCAGGCGGTTCTCCATCACCAGGAGGCCCAGGAACACCAGCCCAGACTCTGCCTCCTCTCTTGGAGGAAGGACAGAAACACACACGCTGTTTCCCATGGATGGCACAGAGAGTGAGACTCTCCCTGCAGTTTTTGTTCAGCAGGAAAGCCATGCTCGGTGGGAAACGCGTTTGCTCCACAGGGAAACACAACTGCTACAAGTTCGAGGCAAACAGCGCTCAACAAGCACCAACATTTCTTCAGCTTCAGCCAAGCTGCTGACCCACTACGTTACTGTCTCTAGGAAGGAGCAATGCAGCAGAGATGCATGTGCAGAGAGGGACAGGGATTTGTGGGAACTGGCTGGCTGAAACCCACAGATTACAGCATACAGAATTTCCATTGCAGTCCCAACGTGTTGCCATACAGAAGCACCATAACCAGCTTTCATTACCCTTTGATAGCAGATTCCAAAACCCAGCTCAGTGAGCCTTGCAAGAGCAGTGGTAAAGCAGGTGAGTAACAGTGTAACCAGCATCAGCTGAGAGGAAGGTGTTACGTGGTCCAGCTTCCCAACAGGCTTCCTTTGGCAGGAGGGAAGGGAAAGGTTTGGGGCAGGTAGGAAAGCAACCCCGCAGCAATACCAGCAACTCATCGGCACGCGTTACCTCTCTAGGCTCCTCACATCCGCATCTTTTCCCAGGTTTAGCACTTTATGGGCCAGGGCAATGACTCTGAAGCCTTGGCTTGTGTACATCTTAAGCTCCTCTAAGAAATTAGCTGGGACTGTTTACAGGAAAAAAAGTCTTATGGTTAGTATATTCCATCCTTGCTGATTGCTTTTCTAGGGCTAAATGCCTGTCCTTTAAACTGCCTTACAGTCTTAGTTACAGTACCGTGGCCTCTCATAAAATTCAGCTGGTTTGTACCAAGGCTGTGTACCTGGCTGCTCCAAAAAACAATCTATGCATCTGTTTTATACTTTCAAAATGCATGTTAAGATGCAGGTAGATAGGATGAATTACTAGGCACAGGACAAATGACTGACTTCGTAATTTTGTCCTAAGCTTTACTGCATACATGCTGAGTGACTGCAGAAATTGGTTTTATATTTATGCTTTAATGTGAGAATTCTCCCAAATCTGAAATTTTCAATTCTCTCATCATTCCTCTGACTTTAAAAGCAAATAGTTCCTCTTAACTTTGCAATATTTCATACTCACTGTGTACTGCAATCACAACTTTACAGCACAGCACCTAATTATTCATTAAGCTGTAATCAATACAGAAACAATCAAGATGGGATAAGAGGAGCTATTTAGAAACCTGAGAAAGTGCAACACAATTTTGAAGACATTTTTCTTGTTGATGTTGCCTTGTTTGGAGGTTTGTGTCATTAGATCTTAGGTGGTTCTAACCTAAATATTTCCATTTTCCCTCAAAACTGTTTTCACATGTTTTCAGGTCAGTGCCCTCTGAAATAACAAACCACAGAGCCACAGACCACTGCTACTGTGTTGGCTTGGCATCCTTTTGAAATGAAGTAGTCAGTGAATGTGACCTGAGTTTCAAGTTTGCAGACAAATTTGAATACAAGCCTATAATATTGTTCACATACAAAAAAGAAAAGCCTATGTTTACTTGCAGCGAGAGGACAGAAGTCTTGGCTTGAGTGTTAATACCAATTATCCTTAATAACAGTAATCTGCATGTCCAATCTCAGCAAGTTTTCCATCGCTGAGATTTAAAGCCTTTGCAAGCTAGGTCAGTAACTTCATGCTGAATTTACAGGGCAATAAATTAGGAGGAAATTTAAGAACTTGTACAGTACAACACACTTGCTGTGACACATGCAATTACCATGATCCTACATCTGCTCTGGGTATTTTGATGTATCGACATCATTTCTGCACTATATCTTCAGCTGATGCAAGTCAGCTAAGGGATGTGTAGCAGGTGAACCTCAGGCTGTGCATCTCACTATTGGGCTGTGTGCATCTTTAAGTTGCAAACAAACAATAAAAATTTGTTTGTAATATTAACTAATGACACTTAGCAAGCCCAAAGCTTGTTTGTGGGAAGAGTCACACATGCAGCTGCAGTGTGGCCAGTGGAAATCTTTTTAGGATTTCAGCCCCAACATAAGCTCTGGTTTGCCTTAATTCCAAATAAACACTGTAAAGTTGCCCTTTTCCCATTCTATACCAGTATCTTGTCTGCAAAAGCTGGACACTATTTCTGGTGCTCCTTTCATGTACAGGTCATACTGTTCCTCTCCAATCTTCCGTGAAATAACAGACATCCTTTGCAGCCCAGAAGAAAAAGGGAATTGATGTAGGATTGCTATTCCTTCCACGGGAGCCTGGAAGAGGTTGGGAAAGTGAGATATTGTCTGAGTCACTGATTACACAAAGCAAATCCCTTCTGAACTTTAACTCGTGTGAGTCTTTCTCGCTAAGGTGATTCATTGTTACTATGAGACTCTTCCCCTTTTGCTGCCTTAGGACTATTATGGGATCAGATCGCTGATTACAAGTTTATGAACCTTGATCTCAGCAACTCTGTTGTTTCCCTAGCATTCTTCCCAGGAACCACAGTGGATTCCTTTATATGTAACTTGTTTTCTGGGCTTTGTCCAACCTTTCTCTTAATAACCACATACTAATGCAATGTTCCTGGATTCACAGTCCTGGGAACTGAAATTTCATGAGTTACAGTGACATTACCATGGGAACAGAGCAATCCTAGAAACAGGACTGATATCCTTGCTGCCACAGAACTGTCTCCCTGGTATTGCTAGCAGAAATCACACTCCTGCCACTGAGAAGAAGCTGGCTGGGTCAAGATTTTGACTGAAAACATAACCATTTTCAACTGTCAAAACACAGTGCTTCCCAAGGGGCCTTTTAAGAGGAAAAGTGAAGCAAACACCTTGCTACTGGGGTTGCACAACTGTTGCCAGCAGGACTCACGGACCCACATCCATTCTTCTCGGTATAATGCCTTGGCCTTACTCACATTGCTTCCTCCTGCAGGCGGACCCACGCTTTAGATCTTTACTCCATTTATTTCCAGAGATAAAAACCAGAGAGTGGTTTCTCTGCTTTAGTTTGCACTTAAACTGATTGTGTAGTTTTATTTTACCAGCAGCTTTTTTGAGTGAAGACTCAGAAGTCTGTACTTTTTATTAGTGCAAATAGAGTTGGAAATTAGTCTTTTAGATCATTGAAGTGCTTTAGACATCACTTCAGGAGCAGCATCTACAATGAGAATTTGTTTTTCTGATCCTACACTTCCAGGGGTCTGTTCTGGGGGGAGATGCAGCACAATACCAGGAGTGGTTGAAAGGCATTTTGAAGCCACTAGACCAGGTAAATGACTTGTGTGTGCACTAGGAGTTTGCACTGGCTGCAGGTTGAAAACACACAATGTTCATTCTCAGAAAGAACCGGACTTACTCTGCTGGCCTTCGGCCCTGGTTTAATGATGCAGGTGCTGAGAGCCCCATCCTGAGCTGTGCTGGAGTCTTCTACCTCCTGTACAAGGAAAAGCGTTATTTCTGATACTTTTTTTTTTTTTTGGTGGCTTCACACCTATATGTTTAAGCAGGGGCAGCAGCACATGGGAGCACGTTTCCCCCTTACTTTTGACATCCAGTTGCAGAAATATTTTGTTATGATATAATAGGTTTTCCTATCCATCATCAGTGACAGCCTCCCTGCAGCCTTGTCCTTAGCAGAAGCCTACATGGCCCTGCATCTTTTGACTTGATGAGAGTAAAAACCTGGGTCAAATTTTGTGGTTTCTCTAAACTCAAGTTCTACAAAATTTTAATGTCATATCAATGATGAAGGGAAAGAGAAATAATTATCCTCATCTATCTGCTTTTATCTTCTAGTATCCTGCTTTGAAAAGACTCTTACTGATACTCTGTGCAGAAACAGGGTGGTAATTTTCAGTGTAAGATGTTTTTAAGCCTCCAGCTCTGTTACTTTACATGCTGCCAAGGTTCATTCACCCTCTTAGTCCCCCTTCTGCTGCCACGCAGCTCTGCTGCTGCCTGCTCTTCCACAGGCGTGAGCACCAGCCTGATGCCTTCCCACAGTGCTACTGTAAGAGCTGCCATCTGGTTTAGTTATTGATTAATCTCTCTTGAGCAAAAGGTTGAAAGAGAAAAGATGACAAGTTAACTGCAGAGACCCAGAACCCCTCCAGGCTAGGATGTGGCAGGGAGAAGAGCAGCCCCTTTCCTTCTCCTGCCTCCTCTCACCCAAGCAACTCTCCACCCCTGAGGATGAGCCGCAGAGCTCGATCTTTCACCCCTTCCCCAGGTCTCCCTGAGACTTGCTGTTCACTCAGCTGGAGGCTCCAGCCTTGGTTTCTCTGTGGGGGTATCCCTTTGCTAATCAGAGATTAGCGCCTTTAGCATCAGGGCATAAAACCCTGCCTGTGCATTTCCTCGGCTGACTTGTGCTCTCTGCACCATGTGCCCAACAGCACGGTTTGATCATTTGCTTCCAGCAAGCAGCAACCGGGCTCCCCCTCTGCTTCCCTACACTCCAGTGTTTCCAAATCAAATTAAGAGAGCAAATGCAGGCAGCCCCAAGGAAAATGATTGCTGGGCTATCAAAAAGCAGCCACAGTGCTGCAAATCTGTCAGGAAGTTTGTAGAAATAACAGCAAATTCCAGCTGATATGCCCAAGACTGAAAAGGAATTTCACCTACAGGCATGTATTTGAGCTTGGCTTGTGAGCAAACCCCCATGGGTCAGATTGGGGGTTTGAATGTGTGTGGAGGATGCAAGTGACATTACCCAGCGTGTGCCTTCAAACATTTTCAGGTCCAGTGGATCTCCCTGAATCTTCTTATCCAAAACAACCAGTGAATGACAGCTCACCATAGCTCCACACACAGGTCCCCAGGGCAGAGGAGTGTTGGATGGGAACTTATGGATTTTCTGAAACCTGATTAAAAGCAGAAGGTTAGCGAGACCACTTATGAGAGGGATGCAGAAGCACAAGTCCTTAGCTAGTGCATGCAGGTGCTGCTCTGCTGCATCCAGTGGAGCTGAGCCCAACACCTGCAAGCAGCACACTGTCCTACCCATCCTTCTGGTTAACAGGTCAGATGCATTCAGGAGGCTAAAAAGCACCCACTAATCCATTGGCCTGAGTTCAGCCTGATGTGAAGTAACTGAGATGGTAAAACACCCAGAGGGGCTGGCGCAGGAGTCCTGCTTGGCAGTTGCCATTTGGTGTTAGGCAAAGCAGAGGAGATGCTATTGGAGAGGAAAAAACTTGCAGCAGGGATCCCAAAGAAGTTTGCCAACGTGCCCTAGAAGATTTGTGAAGCTGCCGCATGGAAAGGGGGTGCATCTGCTTGGGCTGGTGCTATGCACACACCAGGGTGGATAAGCACCGTCAGCCCACCCTCAGCACCTCTGGGAGCAATGCAGGAGAGCCACGGGGAGCCTGACCTTCACTTCCAGCTGTAGATTTTACATCTGCGTAGCCACAGACACCAGATGCTTGTCCCTCACACTTTGGATTTAAAATTGAGTAAGCTGGTTGACTTGAGTTACACAGTGGCACACTGCCAATGATTCATGCCCCAATTTTTCTGCAGGCTGTCTTGAAGCTTAGTCCCACCTCGGCGCCGCAGTACAGACTGAACACGCAAGTCTGGGCTGGCTGAAGGCTCTGTAACTTCATCATGGAAGTTATTTCTGAGTCCTCTTCTCACACACACATTCCCCTCTAAAGAAACTGGCTGGCTGACAAGCCACAACACAGCCCGTTACCATTTAAGCTGGCATGTTAAGGAGAAATTTAAATAGATTTTTTTTACCTTTGATCACCACTAGCATCCCCTGTTACTAGCACAAGCACAGTGAAATGAATCTGGAAGAGAGCAGTGTGACAGCTCGCAGCTCTATTAAACAGAACAATGAATCCGGGACCTATTGTCCCTCTGGGCCATCAAAAACTGTTCTCTTTCCAGCACATTATACCTTGTTCTCAGCCTGGTCATAATTGGCTTATTAATTAATACTTGAGAGACACTGTGAAACTGCTAAACGCCACATAAAACCAACAAACATTTTTTATCTTATTAAACTTACAATAGGATATTTTGTAAGTTCAGTGAAATTCCTTTACTGTCATTGCCTGGCAGTATTCAGCTTAGCTGACAGCTAGTCTTATAATATGTTTAAAAATGTGAACATTTAAGAAAGAGTAATTATGCAAATAGGCTAATGAGATCAATGCAGACAGCAAGAGCTCCTCCTTGTGTTTTGGCAAGCCACCAGCACTGGTTCCCAGCTGGGTGCAGGTTGGCTGTGCCTGCAAAGAGAGCTTTACTTTTTGATACCTTACCGAGGAATATTTTTTTATTACATTAACTTATTCTCGTATACGGATCCAGGTTTTTTTCTGCTGCTTATGTGAGCAGACACTACCTGAAAGGCTACCTTGGGGTAAACCACTCTGGTACTGCCACGAGCTTCTGCCTGCTGGTGGGCTCCAAGCCTGGTGTGGCCTCCCTGATGCGCTGGAGGAGGGCCAAGGAAAGATTGTACTGTGTGCCTGCGGTTTGGTCCCACTGGAAGAGTATTGTATTCGTTGACACTTATTAATTTCTTCTCATTAATTTGCATCAGATAGTAATTTTCTCTCTGTCCTTTGAGGAAGTATTGGGAATGTGATTTTTCTCCTCTCGCAATGAATTCATCTTTTCATTCATTATGGCACGATTATCTCTGTAGTGTTGAAGTATCTGATATATTAACAACTACTAATGAAACCTGGGAGTTGATATGGTGTGTGTGATTTGTCCTGGCCACTGCAAAAGATTAATATTTTGAGTTTGGCATAAACACACTGCAGAGCTGAAGTCTGTTACTGTATTACAGTAATACGAATTAAATAGTATAAGGTCGAGTTTAATGTTTACGTAGTGGTTAGTTCTTGAGGGTTTCAATGGTTTTGGGCTAGGAAGTGGAGGTGAAGGCTGCCATGGGTTTGAGGGGGTCCCTAAGGACACCGAGCTTTGAACATCTGATCTGTGGTCTCACGGATTTCTTTCACATCATCTACAGAAGGTAGGTGAGATTTGACAGGCACTAAAGTCAGCAACACTTAATTTCAACAGAAGCAGCATTACCCTAACATTTAAATGATGAAAGGTTTATTGACTAGATTAAGAATATTTATTGAACTGTGCTGAGAACGACATAATTGAAAAGCTCTGTGCATCTTCTCTAAATCCCCTCAGGGTAATTAAAAGCACTCGTGCTCTTGCTGACTTCTCTTTGCCTTGAATTAGCAGCAACCTTTATTGCTGTGGCAGGCATAGCTGTGCCCAAATGCCCTCTTGGAGGGAAGGAGCCGAGCAAGGACACCCCTCCCCAAATGCACCCGACATCTCTTGCTGCGTGCTGTTTGCTGCCACCGTATCCTGTGCCACTGCCTCCCTCCTGACTAGACCTTGGGGCAGTACATCCACTTTGGGCGTTAGTTCTTGCTGAACAAAACCCTTCCTTACCGGCTCCCCTCGGCAGGGATGACGCCCCACAGGTCCAGCCCATCTTCTGTCAGCGTGCCTGTCTAAATTTAAATAAATATCTAGTTACCCTGCTGTTTCCCACCCCTTCTTCCCGCACATCCCCAGAGGTCCTTCTCCAGCTCCCACCGTGGATTTTTTTCCCTGGGGTTAGATCAGGGTAGATGGGATAAAATATATATATATATCTCCATCCCATGTTCCTAGCAGCCCCCAGCATCTTCCAGTGGCCCAGGAAGCACCTTACTTTGTCAAAGCAAACAAGGTTGATCTGCCCGCAGATATTAATCCTCTGTGGGCTGATGCAGAAAATCTTCTTTTTCTTCAGCCTCCTTTGGGCGTAAACAGTGCCTGTTGTCAAGGCAGCAGGGATGGCAGGAGGCACAGCCACGGTAAGGAGGAGGAGGGCCATAGCCACCACCTCTGCCACCGGCTTCTGCAAACAGAAGGAGCAACAGGGGCGATGAGGTGGGTACAGCTTCCCCACCCCCCTACCACCGCTCCTGGGGGGCTGGACCCTCCTGCCCAGGAGCAATATACCCCAGGCTCTGCCCATGGGGATGGCAGATTGATTCTGCTTTGTTTTCTCCATCTCTTCCCCACCCCCCACACACCCCTACCAACTTCTGGCACCTGAAAACTGAATGGCAGGAGTGAACACTACTCCAAGGACCTCACGTGACCGAGGCCCAGAGCTGGCACCTGCAGCGTGGCGGGCAGCCCTTGTACTTACATCGTGGGACACGAACACACACACGGTGTAGACGAGTCCAAACACGCCAATGACAGAGAGGCCTATGATGAACTTGAAGGCATCTCTGTAGAGTTTGAAGTTGACGGGCTTGGGGTAGAGGATGGATCTCACCAGTTCACCTTTAGCTGTGTTGAACCCTGTGCAAAGACACAGGCCATACGTTGCCTATATGGCCTTGCAGCGGTGTATGGCACCAGTGCTGCTCGGGAACAGGCAGCACCGCACACGCCTTGGCCATCAGGTGGCAACAAGCACTGCTCAGGGACAGCAGACCTGCCCTGGACTTGAACCTCCAAGAGAAACCAGCTCTGGTAGCACCTCTGGGGCTGCCGCTGTCCCGCCGCTGGTTAGCGAACAGTAAGAGAAATACCGGTCTGCAGCACAACGGCTCGCGCTGGCCCTCCGCCCGTCGGCTTCGTCTGTATCACCTCTGTCCCGCAGAAGAGGACGTGTCTCCGATAGTCTTCCATGCTGTGGGCTTTCCAGGGCATCGGACTCTCCGTGAAGGGCAAAGGGGTTTTAGTCACTGGAATGCTTTCACCTAAGAACAACAGCGGGCAGCTTCACTTAAAGAGGACTTAAAAGTCAATCAGATTCTGCATACTAGAAAGTGGCAGCACCCTGTAGGTGCTCGAGCTTGCCTGAGTAATTAGCTTGCTGATACACTTACACACGTGAATTTATGGTGACAGCCATTATATTTTTAGTTTCAGAGTACATCAAGCGGTTTCTCTGAGCACCTTGTATCAGGAAGCTTGCGTCAAATTTTGACCCTGAGCTGAGTTCGTGCCCTGCAGTGGCTCGATGTTTAGGTATAACACTGACCCCTGCGCTCATACATTGACTGCTTGAACGGAACTGCTGCAAAGTCAGAATCCAAAAACTCAGAAAATATATATGCAGTGTATTTGAGTATTTTCACTTCCTACTCCTGACAGTATATTAATCCTGCTGGGTTTTAATGTGGATAAGAAATGCATATTACAACAATAGTGTTTAAAAGCCCAAGACAACTGTGAATTATTCAAGCCACAGTTTCTCCACCTCTTGCTGCAAACTATTCTAATAAATAGTAAAAAATTTGCTGTCAGAACAGAGACATCCCCCTGACAGAGAACCTGCACAGGGCTTTAGCATTTTAAACTCCAGTGCTGCACCTGTGAGCATCCCTTCATTTACAATGCAGCTTCCATCTATCAGGACTGCATCACATGGGAGAGCGAGCTTTTTTCCATCTAAAAGAAACATGTCTCCAGGGACTAAGTAACAAGACTCCAGCTCTTTCCAACCTGTAGAACAAAACAAAAGCAAACTTTACTTGTGCACAAGTTCTGGGCAATGAAAAAAAAAAAATCTCAAGGTACACACAATGTCACTAAACTTCTACACTGCATGATTTAAGGGCAGTGCTTCTTAGAAGTTAATACTGGCTGAAAAGCAACAATGCAGAGGTCAGCCCTTGTCTAAACGTCTCTCTCCAAGTGTGTGTCTTCAGTTTCACTTACCTAGTGTCCATAAAACACCCTGGCCAAGAAAACCTAACCAAGGCCTTTACATCCCCCATCACCCCAGCAATTGCCCATCTCAACATCTTTGGGAGGCAAAAATAGCTACAACCCCTATTTTATGGGCAAGGAATTGAGACTCAGGAAAGAAAGCACATACCTCAGTGGGAGCCATATATCTAGAGTCCTTGAAAATCGCTCACAAGCTACTTGACAAGATTGTGAAAGTAGCCTATTGCAGAGCAGGGAAGCAGGTCTCAGAAGGCCAGAGCTGTTATCTAGTAGCTTGTTTGTGAAATTAAATTTTCCAAGCTGTTCTCAACTCTTAACACAAATTACTAGGTTCACCTGTACCATTACAGATGCTGCAGATACAGATGATAACGTTACAGATGCATCATTACCTCATAGGCTGTACCCACACTTCTCACTGCCCTGCCTGCCTCACCTCCCTCTGCCTCCTTCTCCCTGCAGCTTACCTTTCACGTTTCAGCAGCAGAAACCAAGAGGAGCTGTGCAACTCCAGACATGTTTCAATATGTTATTTAATTATACAGGCTGGCTAGGAGAATGAGATGCAGATGACTCACCTTCACTCTTGGTGCAGACTGTAACCTGGACTCTGTTGTGCTCCTCAACGAGGTCATGCAGCTTGATAGATTGCTGTTGGTGAGAAAGTAATTGCGATTTTGAAACACCAATACTCAAGTGAAGCAGTAGGTTACTATTCAGTGATCACACTAAGATCACAGAAACTGAACTCTGCTGAGTTATGCAGGGGAGGTTTCGCATTTCTTGTTAAAAGTCAGGATGTGAGATCATTAAGTTAACCTAGAACAAGCTGCCATGGAAACATGGACCTAATTTTCATTTTGCTTCTTACTCATGCTGCTTATCTCCCTCAACCTTCAAGTGGCTATTCCTGCTTCATGCCAGAGAAAGCAGTCTTAGCTGCAACACTGCTATCTGCAGTCCCTTAGCAGAGGGTTTCTTTGTACTCAACAGTTTTATCCTTGGGAGGTTATCAACAGGGCAACCAAGTTGTAAAGGCTGTCATTGCAAAACTGCCATTGCAAGAAGAAAAACAGGAATTCTAATTTAGTTGGGTGACTGTGCCAGCTTTTGCAATCTAACTCAGACAATTACATATCCTGAGATAATGATGAAGTCAACTGTCATTGCAAGGCCATTAGAGAGGATGCCTTATCTTGATTTAGAAGTTGCAATTGCAAATCCCCAAACGCAGATTTCTTCATTATCATTGTTCACGTGAAGATGTCAGGATGGTTTGAAGAATATCCGGAAGCCCCAAGCATTGTAATTCATCCTGCCAAAATTGTCAGCCACACAATAAAACCAGCCTTGCCAAAGAAAGCTGAATGGACCATCTCTCTTCTTCGTGCTCTACAATACCATGCTGGACACCAACACTTCAAGCACAAAGGTGCGCTCAAAGAGATGGGAGTGCTTGTTCAACACAGGAGCACTCCTCATCCTACAGCTATTACTCAGAGATACAAAAATGCGATGCACAGTCAACACACCTGTGCTGGCAAAAGCCTCAGCTATTCACAAAGCCCTCGCTGAGAACGGTAGTGTGAGGCTGATAAAAGCACGCCCTTGGCAGGGCAGCGGGTGTGCAGGAGCGCCTCGTCAGCACAGCTCACCAACGCACACACATGCCCAAAGTCCCACGAGTCCAAAGGCCTGGGACCTATGCAGGGAACGTGCTGTGTGCCTCCACCAGCCTAGGGAAAAGCTGAGCCAATTCAAATAAAAGCCAGCTCTTGGAAGGGCAAAGTATTGCCTCCTCCTGGGCAGCACTTCACAGAGAAGTTTACTATATCACCTTCTCAACGAACTTTTCAAAGGGCTGAATCTTCCCTCCTTCCTTCCTCAAAATTCAGTGCTGGAACAATGATTTTAGCAGTGAATTTTGAGGCTATGTGAGCTGTGTCTGGCTCTGAAGCAACACGTGAGCGTGAAGGTCAGGTCAGTGCACCCCAGAGCTGCCATCCCTTCACCCCTGCCACTACCTCTAATTCCATTGCACTGTCTGCAGGAACCGTCATTCTCAGTACTGTCCTTTAACTTTTACATTTTTCCTGAGGATTAACAAAATGTTTACCAGGGCTCAGGAATCCCCAGTTCATTTTTGCTTTTGAATCTTAACAATACAGAGCAATGTAATACCCGATATCCAGACCCAAGGGACTAGAACATTGCCTGCCAGCCTCCTGTTCCTGTCGCTTTTCCACATCTATACTTTCATTCACTCATGCCGTTTCTCCTTTTTCCCTATGATATTCTTTCTCCATATGATTTTTGCCTTCCCTGTGTAAATAAACAATTTAAAGGGGGTTCAGAAATCAAGGGAATGCTTTCCAAATTCCCAGCAAAGGTGTTCTGCAATTCCAGAAGGAAGCATCAGGAACCTCACCTGGCTGCATGAGGATACCCAGGAGCAGGCAACTGTTGCATGCAAGGCTCAGCTGAATCTATTTGCCTTTGCCATAGAGACTAATGGTTTCAGGTTTATCACAGGTGAGTGCTTCAGGTCAAAAAGTGAATGAGCTGAGACTATTAGAAACTTCTTCCAAGCAGCTGTATCCATGACAGAAGTGTTGATCAGATTTAAGAAATAAAAAGTTGAGTTTCTTTTTGCTGTTAAGATCTGTTACTTAGCAAACATTAAGAGGAGCGAGTCCTCCTGAACTTTCAGTAGGAACCAGACTCGCAGACAGAGGCCACCTTCACAAAGCCTTACAAACCCCCAGTGCCAGACCTCAATCTTCTTTAATTCTTGGGAAGTTCAATACCCTCAGGTATGACCCTTTTAACTCTTCTATAGCAATAAATATGTAGTAATACAGCAGAATACATAGCAATAAAAAATATCCAGAAAGAGCATATAAATAGCTACTTGTGTTTGTGATAAATAAAATTGCTAGCAGAGTGCAGGATGGGGAGCTGGCAGGCTGTGCTGCAGACTCACCTGCGTGAGGTTGTGCACGGTTAAGCCAACAGAAATGATCGACAGGATTATGATGGCCACTGAATATTCAACATAGCCTTGGCTCAGCCACAGCGTGAGGGTGAAGGCTTGGAACACGTAGAAGGGGTTTAAAATCTGCAAATGCAAATGTAATGCATGTCAAGGGATGGACATAACATGTCAGGAGAGACTGAGTGTGGGAAAAGGTGAGAGCATTTCATTACAGCACCCAGGACTCTTAAACACCAATTGAAAGGGTTGATTTGGCATCCCAGGACAACATTCTTTCACGATTATTTTAGAGAATTAGTCTACTCCAGCTCTGAACTTACCAGCTTACACATAGCGGGGTTTGTAATTAAAAGCTGTTGCTAACCAGTTACTATGCAGGCAACTTAAAGTCAGACTTGAGGGACTTTAAGTTGGTTGGTTTCCCACAGTAGCCAGATAACAAAGGTGACCTTAACATTTCTGATTCCAAGCCATTGTTACACAAACACTACCAAAACGTGTGGGGTGGAAAGACTGAATTATTGAAAAAAATCTTTAATACTTTGCGATTCAAGAAAGTCACTGTGAATCTGATATTTATTTGGAAGAAGAAAAATGGTAAAGAACAACTAATGGTCTGTGGGTCCATCAGTAAACAGTTTTAGATAACAGCTAGAATGAAGGCTTGATTTCCTCGTACTTCCATACGTCTAGCTGCTCCACCTTGCATCAGCCATACAACACCAGTCATCACTCACCCTAATGCATTATGCTAAAACAAGCCACCAGCCCCACTGAAGTCTGAGAAGGTAATTTTGGGTACTGTCTATCTAAGAACAAAACAATTAGCTGAAGGTTTTCAGAGACTTGCCCATCACTTGGCTTGTCTGAAGGAGTGACAGGCTTTTTCCATAGAAGTAGTATAACTAAAATAGCCGCCAATAAAGCTCTCTGCATAAAGATTGGAACTGAAATGAATTATTCATCTGACAAATTTGGTCCCTCAATGAAAATTTAATACTTTATTTGACATTCACTAGGACAAAGAGACAGACACTAAATCATGGTGCCAGCCTTCGGACACGGAAGCTGTATCTGGACCGAAATATCACAAGCTTATGAGGACCAGTCTGCCTTCAGGCACCACCATTAATATTTCAAACATGAAGCTTCAGCCTTGGATGGAAGTGCAAAGTTCAAATTAAATAAACTTCTACAATGCTACACTGGAGTTCTCTTCAAAACCATCTCCAGAGGGCACTGCAAGGTTGGTAACATCAAATCCAACCAATTTCAGGAGCCCTGGAGCTTTTCATGTACTTTGCAGGGTTTCAGACAAACTCCACTTAAAGTTCAGACACATACTAACTCGGAGTCCCAGCATTCATAGCTGTTTTCCATTTTAAGGACATTCATGTAGCATCCATAGTCCACTAAAGTGAACATAGATGACATGACAGTATCCTGTATGCAAAGCCTTTGCTTACAGGTTGGCAAAAATACATGTCCAGCATTTCTACATGCAAACTCGGCAAGTAACCACCCATAAACGTGTCTCCTATCCACAAAATGTGTTGGTTTTGTCCCTTGTAGAGGAAGAACAGTCTTGCCGTGTGCCCTTATTCAAGCAGGGGAAAAAACCCCTGTCTTGTGTTTCTGTCATAGGAGAAAAGGAAGTTACTGAGCAAATAGATCAATTAAAAATTCTGCAAACATTTTCCTCCATTCTAGAGCACACTTGCAATTTACACTGCTGTTGAGGCCACAAGCAAACCCAGCAGCAGCATTTATCTAATGCTTTTTACTACCTTTGGACTACTAAACCAAGGCTGTTAAAGAGGAACAATTGCGCCTTACTCATACCAATAAAATTTCACTGAGGATCATTATCAAGAGCCCACATGAAAGGCCATAGCTGCTGATGTGGCTGTGGTCAGTCCTAGCAGCTGGGGAAAGCGTGAGCACCCCAGGTGCATGTCACTGCTCAGTCACGAGGCAAGATGTGCCAGCTCACGGGAGATGTTCAGTCAGGAATAAGGGCCTGCAGCAGAGACAGAGGACATCAGCCTGCCACGCCACTGCTCTCCAGTCTAAGAAGGGACACAGTTATCATGAGGGTAACATTTAGCTGTTATAAGTACGTAGCATCAAGCAACCTCTTAGCTTCCTATTTTTCTCTGCAACCTTCTAATAGCCAAAAAGGAGGCTCACTAACTTTCCTCCATGGCTTATGCCTAGGAAGCTTCAATTGCCTGACCCCAGAGTGTCCAGGTGAAGCCTTCAAAAAACTCCATACCCATCCCCCCCAAGTGCAAGTCTGACTTTCTGACCTCTTTAAAAAGTAACTTCCAAATGGGACGAATTTCAACTTCGATGGCATTAGGTCCACACACCAGCTGCCTGTAGGAAGGTAGAGAAGAGTTCCCCATGTTATAGCTTAGTCACGTAGGGTAAAGCTTCATGTGGAAAACCGTACCCCCAAAAATTAACACTTGTCTAAACGTTTAAGTCCTGAGGAACCATATGGCTGAGCAGAACAAATAAATCTCTCAGGAAGCTGCTGGACCTGAGAGGACTTTACACAGAAGCAGCATTTTAGTGTTTGCTTTTAAGGAGATGATGGCAAAGGAAGCCTGTCATGCCTTGCTGTGCCCTTAATGGGACTGGTGGTGTTTTCCCCACACTCACCCTGGCACCACTCAGAACAGAGAAAGCTCTATAAAGCGCGCGGGATAACCATTCTGCACCTTTCCCAATGTCACCCGTGCAGTCTGCACTGACTTACTACTGAGATAACTAGCAAGAAGCTCACATGAATTTGAAAGTAAGATTAAATAGGTCACACTGTCACAATTAACTCATGTCTACTCATATGTAGACCGTACCTGATTGCCTGTTCTTCCCTTGTCAGGCCAGCACCAAACTTGTGGTGTATGCTGTGACACGTGTTGCTGTCTTCTAATGATCTAGAATGAGAGGAAAAAGTTCAGACAAGGGAGTCCCCGACTGAAAAGGGGTTTATAACAGGCTGTTGGCACTCACCCAACTTTCTTGAACTCTTTTACAGAAAAGTCCCAAATATAACGGATTTTCTGCACCTGGATACACCTCATCTGCAAGACCAAAGAGCAAAAATGGCTTTTGCCATTCAAGGGAAAACCATCTCACTGCCAGAGAAATGCTTCCCTATGTTTTAGGGGAAAGCTTGAGCTCATGTAAACAGGATTTGCAGGAAGATGCTGACAGAGCACCCTTGGGAGCCTCCAGGTGTTTTGACTCATATTTTCACCCACCACATCCCAGCCATCTTTCTTCTCCATTTTATAGATGACTTACCTTTAACTGTGGCTTCATTACAGCTCTGTTTAAGACCGAATCTTTATCAGCTACAAAAGGACCACCTGAATTACTACCAGCAGGTAGTACCAGTGTGGACAAATCAATCCAGGTCACTTTCTTCCGGGTGTATCTCTGAAACTCATCCTAGAGAAATAGAGCACAGTTCAGTAACAAATCGAAAATGTTGCCCATGATAGTTTCCTGATTCTGGGAAGTACCTATGAGATTCCCAGAGAACTACAGTACTGTAGCATCTTTTCAATCATAGCAAATGTAAGTCTGTAGTAACAGGGATGCTAGTATCTGTGGTTTAGTACTGATCAGCACTTTGAAGGCATTCTCTCACCGTTATCTCCATTAGCTTTGATTCGTGCTGCAGAGCAGTATCAGTGAAGATGAAACTAAAACAGAAGGTATGCTTCTACCAGATGCATATTCAGCCTATGCAATCAGACTAGAGCTACTTGGAAGTAGAAGCCTTCTGAAATACCTCTGGTGTGGACATTGAGTCCTCAGCACTAGGTACTTTGCTCTATAAAACTCCTATAATGCTGTGTTACTTGTTACACATCCATAGCCAAAAGCAACGCGGCTTTATTGCTACAGATGCACACCAGACTGAATTGTCCTTTAATCAGTTTAGCTAATGTAACTAGTTACAATGAGCAATAGATTACTCATTTAGTGTTTGAGTGCATTTATTTTAGGAATATCATTGCAATGTGAGCATTAAGTGCCTCAAGCGTTTGCTCTGCTAGAATTGGGTTGGGTTTGAATTTACATTTATGGAGTCTTAGAATATAACCAGTGCCTGAAATCTAGCTCTCTAAAATCCACCTCCTCAGCGTTCTCCAATAACTTTAAAACAGAAAGGCTACTAACAGCTACAGCTTCTGAAGATGATCCCTCCACCGAGGCCAGTTGGCTGCAGCCCATGCACAAAAAGGTAGGGAAGAGGCAGAGCTGTTTTATGGAACATGCTGCTGGCAGAGGGCAGCTGCCGGAGCCTGTGGGTGGGCAGCAACGACGCCTGAAGCCTGCGAGGTGCCCAGCCTCCAGGCAGAGCAGCTGCACCCTTGTTAGCATAAACGTGGTGTTTTACACGGTATTTCAGGCTCTGTGAAAATAAAAACGATTGGTCTTCGGAAGCTTAGCTCATCCCTTCTGCTCCACTTACAAAAGTGGAAAGTATTATTACCCTGCTACATCCTGCAAAGGCAGACAACGGGCTGGGAGGGTTCACCTACTGTTGTCCTGAGCAGAACCACGTCCGCTTCTTCCAAGCTGCAGCGGATGCAGTTTGCCCACACATCCCACTCTGGTTTCCAGTAAAACAGCAGCAGCAGCGC
>JAVJGJ010000003.1:15458641-15513960 GCA_035590215.1 Microhierax caerulescens | reverse complement strand
GGTGTGCTGGAGAGGTGCCCCTTCCCAGAGGCTGCGGGACCCCAGCACAAGCAGGTCATGCCAGGTCCTCGCCACTGTGCCAGCATGGAGCCAGGCAGGAGCTCATATCCCACGGGGCAGAGAGGTGGCCTTGGCTGGTAGGGTCAGGCCCCACACAGCTGCACCACATGGCCGATCAACAGCTCACCCCGCACAGCAAGTGCACAGGCAGCCGGTGCTGGTGGGCAGCCTGTTCCCAGAGGATACACACCGGGCACTCACACAGTACCGAGAAAGCACTGCAGGACAGAGCCGAGAGGGATACTGGAAGAACTTTACCAGTGCACTTAATTGTAAAATGCTGATACCAGAGGAATTTCATCAGTGTGCTTAATTGTAAAATATTGAAACATATGTAACCTTGACTTTAGCCGAGCTGTACAACACTGCATTGTCTGATTAACTGTAGCTCCTGCAGCTTAAGTTACTAGTAGGTAAGAACCAGTCCAAAACCAGGGCATGAGCCAAGGGTGTTGAAACAGGGCCAGGAGAAGAGGTGGTCACAAAAAATGACAAGAAGGAAAGGAAGGTGACAAAAGAAGAGGACGAAGAAAGGATAAAGATGTCCCAAACAACCACCAGATGACCCCCAACTCATTAGACCACACACACAGCAAGCACATAGTATAAGTAGCTCTTGGAATGGTGATGAATATGCTAATGGTTTCTGAGAAATGTCACAAATACGTATAGATCAGCCGTATAAAGACAGAGAACAAAGTCAGCATGCATGTTGGGCAGAACTCATCCCCTGCACAGTTGGTGCTGAAAATACAGAATGCTTGCTTTCCAAAACTCAAAAATGAGTGTTAGAGAATTTTGCCTCCGATATTTTGGTAACAAAGGAACCCACATCCACAGCTGATGTGCCACACTGAGCCTGCCAGCAGTAAGAGGAGTTTTCCAAGTAGTACAGTACCTGGAGGCAAGGCCACTTCAGCAAACAAGGAGCCATGGGGAGGTGCACCGTAAGAGCCACCACTCAGCCCAACGCAGCCAGTCTTGCACAAGGCAGGTTGTGCCAGCAGCACCCAGGGCAGAGCCAGGGCCCTTCTCTGCCGGCTGGGTTGCAGCCACGGGCTGGATGGGCAAGAGAGGTGTCTCCTGGAAGTGGTTGCAGCTTACCCGAGGTGCGCAGGCTCCCAGCTAAGAGGCTGCTTGTGGCAGTAGCCTCAATCCATGATCCATGCATCCAGGCCCTCCATCCTCATCAGGCAGTTGGCATTCCCATTGCTTCTTATGCAAGTAGAGGCAGGCATTGAGGACCACATCCACACACCAGCTAGTGACACCCTGGAGAACATCATCTGTAGCAATCAACATGACACAGATGATCCCTAGCTGACTCCTTACCTGTCTCCCACAACAGATTTCTCATTTTGTGCTGGGTCCAGGCTGCTACAACTGGCCTAAGCTCTCTAGTCTAAAACAAGCTCACATGAGCAGCAGCCAAATCCCAGCAGGAATTTACTGAATGCAACCAGTAAAGCTGAAGCCCCACCACTATTAGTAGCCCTGCAAGCAATCATGACACAGAGGCACAGGTGTGCTTTGCAGGGCAGGATGTCTTCCACCTGTGCATGCCCTGAGCACCTGCATTCCCATGATGGAGGCAATTACTCAGACCCCAAGGCTGGGTAAACAGTGACACCGGAGATGCTGGGAAACAGCTGCTAGCAGCCTATGCTTGCAGAGGATGGAGACTCCTGTCCTGGGGGAACATGCTGCTGTGCTTCCAGTGCACGCAGCACATACATATCTCTAGCAAATATAGAAGTGACAGGGCTGTATTTTATACACCTGTGCAGAGGCATCTATTTCTGTGCCCACTCTGTGCACTGGAAACATCTGAATTCCAGTTGTTCCCTGCACAGAAAGCTGGAGGAGAAAGTCTTACTCCCATCTTCACCAGACTCTGTGTAATCACACCATGTCAGCAGGGAGAGGAAGAGTTTCCAACTCATTGTATTTGCAAAGAACTCAGTGCAGCACTTCCAGGCTGCTGAACATAATCAATAATCAATTATAATCAAAGACAGAAAGTAGATTCAATTAACATTAGTAAAAACCCTTGTAAGGACAGAGCAGCTCCATAAAACCTGTTGTCAAAGACTGAGAGAGAAGGGATTCCTGCCATGAGAGTTGCAGTAGACTTTGGTCGTCTTCCCAGATCTGGTAAGCAGCAAAGACCCTTACATTTCAGGAGAAGTGATTTAATCACTGCTTCAGACAATTGTCCAGAGTAAAACTCATTTGTAAGCACATTCCCTATGACTTGCTTTCTGATGCATGATGACCCAGTAAGGGAAAGTGTACCCATTAGTAGAGATCCTCACAATCAGGATGGAAAAGACAACGGAACAGACAGTGGGGAAAGGGACATTGCTTCCTAGCCAGATAACTTCTGCTCAGCAAAGAGGTCTCTTCCATATTTCATGCCCCTGGACTGAAATAGTATGTTCCTCACTTAGCCATTACTTGGTAAAAATCAATCTTAAAGTCAGCAAGGACTGATCCAGGGATTTGCTTTCACCAAGGCTATGCTGAAGAGATGCCCAAATGGGGAGTTCAAGGTGAAGAAGAAGCAGAGGCATATATAGAATGGACATGTGAGTAAAGAGGTGCACAAAGAAACCAAAGCCCAGCATGGTCCCCCACTCCTTACCAGCTCATTTTCCTCATCCTTGTTGAGGAGCACACAGTGATCCTTCCGAAGCTTCTCCTCCATCCGACCACGTTGGTTTCAGTCCTGGATGCCCTTGTCTGTGGGCTCAAGCAATGCTGAATGCAGTTACTGACTTAAATTCAGGCCGGTGTTAAAGTCACTTTCACCGTGGTCCTGTCTGCTGCCTTTGAAAGTCTCACGGCACACAGGCTTTTTATTAGGTGCCCAGGGGAGGGAGGAATACCCACCCTCATGCGTAAAGCCCTTACATTCCCGGCTTATGTAAGATGCATTTCTCTGCCTCCTGGCTGTTCTGCATTCGCTGGGGTGGGATGGGATGGGGCAGAGCTCCAGCAGCGAGGGAAGAAGGGCACCTGCAGTCCTGCACCAGGGAGATGGCTCTGCACAGGGCTCAGAGGGAGATCGAGGCACAGAGCAAGGAGGAGGGTGGGAGAGTGCCACAGCCCCGCACAGAACTGACCCCAGAGCAGCACCCCAGCACTGGGAACCACCTCCAGCATGTCAGAAAGAAGCATCTGCTGTAGGAGATCACGGTGTTCGGGCCTGGGCTTGGTTTCAGCACAGTGGAGGTGCACGCTGGAGCAGTGTTTTTCAGGTATGGATCCAGCCTGAGCTTCCCCACTAGTGCAGGGCATCCCCTCAAACACACACTTTGGTTCGAATTCTTCCTGAGTTAGAAGGTAAGAACAACAGGGCTGGGTGGCTCCTTTGGAGAAGCCCAGCTGGGCAACACTGGACCCCTGAACAGTGTGCATCATGAATCCCTGTGAGGCAGGGAGAGGTGGGGGCTCCAACCTGTCACCCTGGCAGGGACAGCAGTGACAGGCAGGCTGGGGAGCCCCACTGTGCATCTTCCAGTCTCTCATGTCCCAGCTACTTTTTAGGCATTAACCTGAAATTGCTCTGTCTTCCCCCCATTCTCCTTCTGTCATAAAGTCTGAAATCAACCATTTATCCAGGCAGGAAAAATATTCTGTGTTATTGTCCTGGAATAAAGTAAATGTTTGTGTGAATGGAGACAATGGCTCTGAGCTTGCTTTCACCTTTTTTGGCTCAGCCACAGGGAAGCAATTCTTTATTACTGATGAGACATGGGGATTTAAACTCAATAAAGAGACACAGCTTTGCACACAACGTATTTCCCTACTGATGACAAAACAGGAATTCTTTCAAATTCTCCTTCCCCCAGGTGGGAGAGAGAATGATGCCCAGGGACTGCAGTGCAGCAGGTCTTAAGAGTCTCCTAAGTCTCCCTCAATCTGCAGCTCCATCCTGGAAACAGCTCCAACAACTGAGAGAAGCACCTTTCACTAGGCAGACTCTGAAGGAAACAAAAGCCCTTACCCATGTTTCTTCTCTTTGAAACAGAGCAAGGAGAGGCCAGCCTGTCTGGCCCTGGGATGACCAAACGGCAATTGTCACTTTTCTAGATGCTGAATCTACCAGTGGCTGGCTCTGCGTAGTCCAACCAGATCCATCTTTAAGGGGTTCTGCCAGCTGCAGTTGTATCCATAAAACAGCAAACATGGACAAACACTGAAGAATCCTGAAAAATCAGGGTGGTGGTGAAAAATACATATTATTTTTTTTAAAGCATTGACATTTTGAACTGCCTAAAGCCTGCATTAAACCAGATTTCAACATAAGTAAACAGTCCCCCTCTGCCTCTCCCTTTCCCCTGAGCGGGCATTAGGGAGCTCACCCACCACGCTGCTCGGTGCATCAGCCACTCTCATGCAGCTCCCCAGACATGACACACTTGCAGCCATTCCACAACCTGGTTTTCAGAAGCAGGGCCCATTTCTAAGGGTCTTGTACGTGATCCTTACATGAAGTCCAGTCGTGTCCTTTGCAGACACACTTGTGGCAAAAGGCTTATACACAAAGAGATAAAGTAATTAGATGATTGCCTACTACCAGCCAACACCTCCTGTAACTCTCTAGGGGAAGAAAACTCGAGAGGTGTTATTAGCTGGGTGGTGTTACTAGTTCTTCCTATTTTGATCATCCAGGGTGAGGTCATTTCATTTACAGGAATATGACCTGAGGTCTCTGGGTGGAGTCTCAGCAGTTCCCCTGCATGGGGCAGCCGGGTGCCCATCACACCCCCGCAGATGCTCTTGCAAAGTGCTCCCCACGCTGGGCAGGACACCTCCAGCCCCAGCCCACCAGGCTTTGGAGCTGGCACCTGAAAAGGCAAAAAAGAGGGGGGATCACAGGCCAGTCAACCCAACCTGAATACACAGATAGATGTGAAAGAAAATTTTCAAGCAGTCAGTTTGTAAGTACCTAGGGGATAATAAAGTGATAAGAAGCAACTAACATGTATCTGTCACAGGAAGATCCTATCAAACCAATCTCAATTCCTCCCTGACAGGGAGATGCTCCAGGGAACAAGAGAAAAGCAGCTAATGTGGCACATTTAGGCTTTTGACAGCTCCCCATGAGATACCAAGATACTGAGAAATAGAGTTCTTTTATGATGGGCTGAAAGGTTGAACCCTAAGTTCTACGTGTCCTCATGTTGTTCCCTGAATTGCACGCTTGCCTGACCTCACATCAACCCAGTCACTGCGGCAGAAAGACTGGTCAGGTCGACGGCTGCCTGTCCTGCCTGGAGCCTTGGGCTCAGGGCATAGGCTGGCATGTCTATATTTCTGCTCTACAGTCTATATCAAAAGGATGGGATGCTTCTGTACAACTTGTGCTCTGGAAGGCTGTAAAGGTTTAACAGGAACGATGACAGAGCACTGTGAGAGGCAGCCTGAGGCTCCTGTGTAAGTCAGCAGTGAGTGGGCAGTGAGGCCTGTGTAAAAGTGATCACAAGCAGGAGCGGAGTGGCAGGCTGGAGGTGCGGTGCAAGGTGCAGAAGGCAGCTGGTGGTGCCCAGGGGCGCAGTTCCTGTGACTTCTGCAGAGCCCTGCTGCTTTACTGCAATAAGCAGTCCTGCTCAGAGTAGCTGCTGGACACTGGCTGGCATGTGCATGGTGATTGCATGCAGTAGTAAAACTCTGCTTGTTGAAGAATGGCTGAGGGAGCATCGCTGGTTTTCAAGGCTCGGAGCTATAGACTCAAGATTTACCTGGGCTTGGGTGGGTGTGAGAGGGGAGGAAGATAAGATGTAAATGAAACGTGCCTCTTCTTATCTGAGCCTCTTCTCAGGTCCAAAAAAAACTTCTTTCAGTACCTCCCAGGTAATCTGTATGTTCAGGAGAAAGAGATTGTTATGATCTCCTGCTGTCCTCTTCCTCTCTCCAGCCTCACTGTTCTTGAAATAGGATGCTCCTTTTGCCTGGAGCGATCTATCATGTGGCCTAGGTGAAAGGCTGGGACAATTACACAGTGAAGTGGGAAGTTTGCATTCCATCCTGACTGCTAATCATCTGGAAAGTACCAAAGAGATTTATTAATTAGATTTAAACAGAACACAGGAATGGATGCTTCTTGACTCCCTTTTATCTATAGTGACCTACACCAAGAAATCAAAGCTATGTCAGTGACAAGCACTTCCAGTGGTCACTGGTCACAAAGGACACTGTGAAAACAAGGCGCTACACAGCAGGGACAACTATGCTTTGTATTTCAGACACACAGGACATTTAATGACTTTCTTAGAATAGGAATCATGTCCCCACTGTTGACAGCCAACCAGGAAGAAAATTTACACAGCCTGGCTTGGCCAACAGTGTGTTGAGTGTTGCCTTTCCTTGTACGCATTTGGCAATTAACCCATGGTGTGCTGAACCATCATGCAGCACAGCATGACTCTCCTGGCTTGGGGCTGTGTGCCATCTGCCCACAAACTACACAAAAGCCGTGGAGCGGTTAAGCACTTTCTGGTGGGGAATATTAGTGCAAAATGCTCCAGGACTATTTTTCCAACACGAAGACTTTAAGAGGCTGTAAGATGGAGTAATGGGTCCTCTAAATTCAGCTGTTGGCACCAGACACCCCCAACACATGATAACTGAATTCTCTGTTTCCTTTCCTTGAACTGGGTGGTCCAGGTACCAGCTGTTTTTGCTTTCCTTTCCCGGTTTATCCTTGGCAGGTACTTTGTCTCTGTAATTCTCCTGAAGAGGTGTGTTGTGCATCAAGCTCCTCAGACAAAAGGTGCTATGTGAGCGGAAAGCTCACAAATGATATATCTTGTAAAAGGTTCTGGCTTGTTAGCATCATTGTACACCTACGGATATTAATGGTGAGGGTCTGTATTTGTTGTTGTGCGTGCTGCCAAGCAGGCTGAGCTCTAGAGTGCTATGAGTCGACAAAAACTGTGATGAGTGTATCAAGATAAACAAGTAATGAATAAATGGGACAGAGAGAAATAAAAGTTATTTTCTTTTTTCATTAGCAGGGACAAGTGTATTTCACAAGAAAAATCAAATTTTGAAATTTGCTGTTCAGAGTGGCTGCCTGGCTCAGTGGATTGGCTGTGCTCCAGGGAGTCTGCCCCTTTGATTTAGCTGTGGAAAGCTAACCAGGATGGACAGCACCTGCTGGCAAAGATCACTGGGTGTCTTTCCAACTGGTGTCCACTGCCAGTCACAAAAGGAGAAAGTGAGCCTGGAGCCTCAGTCCCCTAGGGGATTCTTCAGCTGTTTGACCAGCTTAGACTGCAGACAGGGACTGTGGAAGCCACATCCAGGGCTGTCAATCTGTCTCTTCCCTTACAGCCTCAGAATTTGCAAAACACCCCTGTAACACCTCTACAAAACAACTCTTTTCATTAAGCAGTTCAGTTTTATTTCTGTTTCTCTGTTACAAGCTGGGAATGCCAAGCAGCAAGTTCAATGGCTCAGGCAGAATGGAGCATCTACAGTGTACCCGCCTCTCTTGCATGCACAGCAAGTGAGGATGGGTAAAAGGAGCGTGGCAGGTGCCTGGTAGACAGACTGCAGGCAGGAAGCTGCTTGTTGCCATCCTGATTTCCAGAAGTGTAAGGTCCTTTCAAACCAGAGAGAACCCTCAAAATGCAAAACACAGGCGTGAGTACTAAACACACTTGAAGCTTTTACTTTTGCTTATTTTCATCCTGACTCTAATTACATTCCCAGTCCAAGTTTGAGGGGACCAACCCAGCACCAGGATGTGGGCTGGGACCTCTGATGTTCCACCTGAAGTGAGGGAGCAGAACACAGGTACTTTAATGTGTGTGTATGGGCTGGTTTCTGCAGCAAGGATGTGTCTAACACATCACTCATCTCCTGATGGCCACCAAGTTATGCTATATAACAAGGGTCTGCTGATTGAACTGTGGCTGATGCCACTGAGGGAAGATAATAAAATGAGTCCCAGTATTGCTGGAGATATTGGCCTTGCATAGGAAGATGGAACACAAGACTGACATCTTAAATAGTGGCAAAGGTTACATATCATGTAGCATCTGGGTTCTGTTTTCTTGGAGGTAAGGCTGTATTTCAGCAGCAGGCAAACAGGTCCTCATCTTGTTGACCCTACAGGCTCTGAAAATTTGCCATGAGTTGATATTTCCATACTGTCAGCTGTGACATAAACTACATGCCTAGTTTGCAGTGCTGCTGCAATTGCCGGTTTATCACATGCATCATATTTGTGTGCAGGAGTTCTTAAAGAGGACAGTGAATTTTGTCTCTAAGGAAAATGTTACCGTATCTCAGAGGATGAATGGAGTAACTCCACCAGCCTGTTCTTTGATGTCTCCTTAAGCTGCAAGAGTGCATAGAGCATCTAGCCTTTACTTTCCAATGGATTTTGCTGCAAACTAGGAACTCATGCTAACTTTGGAGACACTTTTATGAATAAATGTGAACCACTTCTGGTTTGTGTCAAGTTGTGTGGCTTTGTGGCAGATATTTACCATTAGGTAAACTGCAGTAGGTAGGAAAGTATTTACTCCATTTGTTTATGTTTAACCTGTCAAAAATGTGGAAAAGATTGCTTTGAGTCAAATGTTTTATGGAAGTTGAGTATTTTTGGTTTGTTGGTGGGTTTTTTTCTTTTAAAAAAATAGTTATTTTTTAGATCAAGCTAAATTCTTTTCAAACATTATGCTGGTACAGACATGTTGAATCAAAACAATCCCTGATTTCTTCTGATTTGCTCTTGGTTTTCCAGAGCTACTTTTTACTCTAAAAAACCAAAGGAATCTTTACTGTGACTCTCAACTTGCCTGATTCTCTGGGTGTCTTCAGCAATGCAAGAGTGCTTTAGTGTCAAATAGTGGGAACATACATTTCCCAGCACTGTAGTGCTCTCAAAGTGCTTCTCAGCCTCACCCAGGAAAAGCATGGGCAAGCTTCAGCTGTGAAAAACAAACTGTGCAGTCAATTCAGAGGGGACAACTCCCCTGTACTCCTCATCCAAAAAAGGAAGTGTCACTCTTGGTCTGAAGCCTCCCTGACTGGTATGTTGTTGTTTTATGCAGCTGGAGACTGAGATTGAAAAATACAGTGAGCAGGAAGTCTGCCTAGCATCACAGGGCTAAGAGACTATGTGCTGGCAGTGGATTTTTTTGAGCAGGTAAAACTTGCAGAAATGTGCAGCGCTGTTGGATTTACATACAGCAGAAGCAACACAGCAGTGAGTCACCATCAAAGGGTAACAGGTGAGGGATATGAGCTGATGAGTTGACACATGGTGTGTAGTCTGTGCAATTATGGTTGGAAAAAAGAGCTAAACCTCAGATGGTTCAACTTAACAGCATGCCATGCAATTTAATAAAAGTATTCTGAGACCTAGCTGGCTTCCTGTCTTTTAATTCAGGCCTTAGCTCCTTGCGGGTAGTAACCTCTTCAATGCCTGCTTCTTTTGGCACTGGTAAGCTAGGAGCTGATGCCAGGCCACAGCCCAGCTGTGCAGCATCTGCTCTAGTAGAGCAAGTTCACACCACAAAGGTGTCCTTGTAGACCCACAGGATGAGATCATAATTTGCAATTATTATGTGTTTCGTTCTACTTTTTAAAAATTTATATCCTGAACAAATACCTTTCTCAACAAAAAGAAAAGTTAAACAATGAAATCATTCTGCTCTGTAGTTCTGCAGATTTTTTCACGCAGAAAATGCAAGTACCACATTTTAAACTGAGAAGAGGGCAAACAGGTTGCCTGGTAGCAGTGAGCTAGCAATAGAGCTCTACATTGTTCCCATCATGGGAAGACCATAATGGTGATGGGAGTGGATGCTTCTAAAAGGCTTTGGCTATTCGCAGCTCCTTCCAGGTCCAGAAAGCCAAGTATTACCAGAAGGGGGAAAAACCCCACCACCAGACACCAGGTAGCACTATCTGAAACCCTGGGAACTATAGGAATCCCAGGAGCCATCTGTGTTCAGCAGCCTCTATCAGGAGTAAGTTCTACTTGTTTTCTCAAAGGGCATCTCCCCAGAAGAGTGCTGATACCTCAGTTAGCTACTTTTCTTCTGGAGGAGCCTTATGCAGTTCAAGAGAGGGATGCAGCAATGGGGTGTTTTAACCATGAATACTTTGCCAATATTCAGCAAATCGTTCCATTTACAGCTGGCAGCCATTCATACATGGGCAAGAGGACAGGAGAAACACTGTTGTGGCTTTACATTACTGCAGCCAGCTTTTCCGCTTCCGGTTAAATAAATATAAGCCAGAGATGGTTAGTCTTAGAATGGGGAGCAGTGATGGTCTTCTTACGTCTCTGAGATAGTCCTTCTACAACCAACTGCAGCTGCCCTGAACATGTGCCCTCTGCAATTTCCTTCAGAATACATCCTCATTGCTGTCAAACGTTGGATTGCTATGGCCTTCCATATTTTCCTCTACTGATATTGCCACAGAATCTGAGAAGAAGGTTTCATTCAGAGGTGGCCAGGCTGAGTCCTGTTCTAACACTCGCTGTAGCCTCTTGTAATGGCTCTTTGAGTGGTACCGGAAGGCCTTTTTCAGAAGCAGCCATAAAGGTCTGTTCTCGATGACCACTTCCTGTAAACACAAGAGCAAAAGGAAGATTCTGGAGAACCTGGACAGCAGTTTTCCCTTTTCATCCACAGGACACACACAGGGCAAGTAGTGGAGACCCAGACTGCCCACCCTGTCCTGCTCTTCCACATCCCTTCAATAGCCTTTTACTGACCACTTCTCACAGCAGCTCCACCAGCAGTTATCCACTAGAAATTTGGCACAAGTTCCTCCTGACAGTCTTCAGAATCTGAGTATAAAACCCAAGACTTCCCATATTTCACTAGCCTGGGGCAGGGCCTGATACATCCCAGTCACCAGAGGAAAGAAAAGGTGGCTGGGCCTTGCATTCCCTTATATCTGATCATTCATATGTGGGCCTCTGTGGAAAGACAGCAAGAGGCAGCAGCAATGGCTTGTGTTTTACTAGATACTCCCAAGCTGGGCTAAGGAGGAGGAAGAAAGAGTGAGACCCAACAATTTCACTTTTCCAGTTAGTGCTGACAGACATTCAATGAAGCATGCTCACCTCAACAAGGAAGGACACAGCAAATGTGACTGCAAGCATTACAACCATGGAGATCCGCCACATGGTAGGGGTGCAAACAAGCTGGGGAAAAAAGCAGGAGAAGCTGTTCAACAGCATGTGTACACACCAGATACCAATGGGAGCTTGTGTCATAGAATCATAGAATCATTTAAGCTGGAAAAAAACCTTAAGGTAATCAAGTCCAACCATAAACCTAACACTGCCAACTCCACCACTAAACCGTGTCCCTGAGCACTATTGTTATTATTATGGACATAAGTCTACACGTCTTTTAAGTATCTCCAGGGACGGTCACTCAACTAATTTCTTGGGCAGCCTGTTCCAGTGCTTCATAACCCCTTCAGTGAAAAAAATTTTCCTGATATCCAATCTAAACCTCCCCTGGTACAACATGAGGCCATTTCCTCTTGTCCTATCACTTGTTAGTTGGGAAAAGAGACTGACACCCACCTCGCTACAATCTCCCTTCAGGTAGCTGTAGAGAGCAATAAGGTCTCCCCTTAGCCTCCTTTTCCCCAGACTAAACAACCCCAGTTCCCTCAGTTGCTCCTCATAGGACTTGTTCTCTAGTCCTTTCAGCAGCTTCATGTCATCAAAAGCCAGAATCCTGCACTGGCTGTTCACTGCTGATGAGCCAACACTGCTACTTCTCTTGAGGAATAATTGATAAAGGCACTTTCCAACTTACAATGCAGCAAAGAAAACCACAATCCAGCATTCCAACAGGAAATCTAAATGTTTCCTTTCTTTCTAATATAGGCAATAATTTGAAGTCTGAGTATTTCAGCTCCAAACCCAGCTCCAGCTTCCCACAGCTAGCAGCACTGGCTTTCTGCCTATAGCTCAACTTATTTTGGAGATGCAGCTCAGATCCAGAATTTGGATCAGCAGTTTCTCCAGGGCTAGGCTACTGCAGCTTCTTATTTCCACTCCCTCCTTTTCTCGTCTCAGCAAATCCAGTGCATTCCAACCAGAGAGCCTGGGAGTTTTGCAGTTCTTCCCAAAAGCATTTTAGCCCCTCATAGCTGCAGTGCTGGCAATGTCCTCTGTCACGACAGTCCACAAGACTAAGACTTGCTTTAAAGTGCCATCTCGTGGCAGATTCTTTACCTGGGTCTGCCCACTGAGCTGCTGCTCTGGAAAGTTACACGTTGAGGCAGCTTTAGCCAGGCTGCTTGTCATTTGAAATCCAGGTCCATTCCCCTTGTCTACGTTTCTTTCTGTGTTTCATTATTTCCATTTCTAAATCCACTTACTGTCACACAAACATACAGGACTGGAAGCAGCAGCATGTTTAGTACTTGGTTTAAAGCCACCACACTTCATCATTCTGATTAAAGATGTACTGAAAAAACAGCTATCTGTTGCTTTGGGTTTTTTGTTCCTGTGATACCTTGTAGTAGGCTGTGAGGGTGTCACAGTGAAGGAGGTTAATATGTCCCAGCCTCAACTCACTAATTGTCAGGTCCACTAATAACCCTGTCCTGTGTCTGATGGAGATCTTACACTTCCATTGCATTTTTCCTAGGATGGATTTGCGCAAGGCAAGCTTGCCAAGTTTGCATTCTGCCAGACAAAATCAGCCAAGCTCTACTGGTATTTATTAATCAAGGATCAAGATAGATCCTCTATTGCCAAGGCAGCCCCACTAGCCTTCCTCTACAACTGTTCTAAACCCAAATGCTGCTTTAGGAAGCTGCAAACTGTTTGAAATTTAAACAAGGAGACTGAAAATATTAGGGACTGAGAATAGAGAGCTTCTGTGAGTGCCGACTGGCAGATCTTTGCAGGAGGATTTGTGTCCAGAGTAAAACAGCCTGAGAAACACAAGTGCATGGTGCTTTAGTTTAAACTTGCAGGGTCTACTCCTTTTCTTCTCCTGGGTTTGCAGCTATCAAGCCACCATCATACCAAGCACAGTAAGCTTAGTGGTGCCATCTTCTGTTGCATGGACAATACGCTGAAACAATCAAATGTACATGTGTAGCTGTCCAGCTGTCAGAATGCACAGATCTTGGTTTGGAGCTACCATACCTCCAGAAGGTTCTTTGATCCCATCATCTAAAATCCATCTCTTCAAATTTTATTTGTCTTTAGAGGTGCCATCTATCCCCGCAAAAGTCTGTGCCTTTTGTTAAAAACAATCCCAGCGCACTTATAATGGGACTGGTAGTAGGAAGAAAACCCATCTTGGAACAATACTCACATCCATCTTAGAGTAGAGATCATCAATATCAGCAAACATCAAGATGAGGCAAATGCTCAGCTGCCCTATGAGCACCAGTAAGAACACATCTGAAGGGACAAGAACAAGCAAATAAAACCACAGGCTTATGAGCAATCTCAGCTGCTTGGCTTTACTACAAAAGATTGTAATCATGTTCTGTGTCAAACGGTCAAAAAAAAAAAAATAGAATTCATGAGATAGGAAGGAACTTTCAGCAAAAGAAAAATGAACAGCATAAAACCCCAGCTTTAGTCAGTCAAGCAGATATATGTTAAGGCTAGGACAAACCTTGTAGTCACACATTTAAAATGTCAAATGGGTATTTTGAACATTTTGATCTGACCTCTCACATCTGAGAAGCCTTAGAGCCTTCCAGTGAGTCTTTCTCTGAGCTCAGTGTCTCCTGTCATTCAGAAAAATGTCCAGGATGTAGTCTTGCTCTTGTTGACACAATTAGGAACAATGCCCTCAATTTCAGTGATGTCAAGACTCTCTCTCAATCAGGATCTAAAGAGTCTAAGTAATGGAGATTTATTGCCCTCCCCATCCATAGGCAAATGTTCCAATGATGAATAAAATAATTTTCTTGTCAGCTGTCAGGACTGAACTTCACTCCACAGCCACTCTGGTTTTGCCTTGTTCTGGGGGACTGATGATCCACTCTTCTGCTATCTGGGACGAATGTCCCCTCCTCATGATTACTATACCAAAAGAGCAAAGCTGTGAAACCTGCAGCATTAACTCTTCAGCAATTAAAGAACTGAACAGAGCTTTGACTGAGAGACAGCTGCAGGATTTGTCCCACAGAGAAGAAAAACAGCTCTCCTATGCCTCACTGCAACTTCCAGAACTGCCACAGTCACATGTGCTCATCTTCCCTTCACATGACAGTCTTTCAGAGGCAGAACAGACCTACTAGACTTCGCTACAGTCTCTTCAAGTTATTGCCACTGATGTTTCCTCTTTGAAGAAGTAAACTGGTCATAGATTTAGCAAATGCTAAACATCTCTGGTTCTGGAACAGGAAACAGGGCCTTTCATCGTATTTTTTCTTCTGAGATGGTCCCAAAAGAATGCCCTGAACATGAGTTCTCTCAGATATTGCTCAACCAGCATGCTCTGAGGAGACAGGCATAGGGCTCTTACAGTTATTCTAAAACTAAAGCAAAGTGAGACCACCTAATTCTGGCGTTTCTTGAAATGTCTCATTCAGGCTGCCTTAAGTAACAAGCCAACACCACCTTCCTGCTACTCCTTAAAAGTTTTTATCAAACTCCATTTCTCTGTTTCAGAAATCCAAACACCAGGGCCAAGTTTTTAGCAATACAGAAGCACATGTGGGCCCGGCTCAGAGAGCTGCTGGTCACAGGATTCCACTGGCACTAAAACTTATGAAAAGGTAGCCTTCAGTCATTTAGAAATCTAATATTGGGCTCCTGCCTTTTTTGGCTGGCATTACTTTGGTCAAGTTTTAATTTTTCCCCAGTGAATTGACATCCTGAGTTGACTTACTCACAGATCCCTCCCTCTTTCCCCATACTTACAGTTTGTGTAGATGGGTTGCCTGAAAGGCTTTCCCTTGGAAAACACTAGTGATACGATGAGGCAGTTGATGGTACTTAGCAGCCACACTGTGGTGTTTTCATAGCTCTTGTAGCCATTGTCTGTTTGCCCATGAGCTTCATCTCTCATCCCATGGAGGCCCAGGCTGGAAATGGAGGAAGAGTTCTCCATGTGGTTGTTTGCTGAGAGGCAGGCGCTGAAAAAGTATGTCACACTGGTCAGCAAATCATCACTGTCTTGTTTATTTCCCATCCTCCCTCACAGCGGTGATTTGCTCCTGCTATCACAAGGATGTAGGTTATTGGCAATGTCCTCAATCCTACCTGCTGGGTTGAGCTTGCTGAACTCGGCAGAGCCTGAGCTCAAACCTACTTGGATACCCTTGTCTTCCCTGCAATCAAATACTTCTCTTTGTGCTCAACAGAAGCATTCTCACCACATGCACTGTGCTGCGCAGCAAACTTGCTGGAGAGCTTAGGGACCCACAGACAACACCAGTTAACGTGTTCGCACCTTGTGGGGAAGCAACAGGGTCTGCCTGTAGTTAAGCTGATCAATAGTATTAGGTAGACCTGTCCCCACAAGTCTGCCCTGTGTCACCCAGAGTCCCGAGAAGGGGACCTACCTGTGTATATTGGTCTTGGAATACCAAGGCTGCTCCTGTACCACCACAAACCCAAAAATCTGCATGCTGAGGCTGAAGAGGATGTTAAGTACAACAGAAAGCAGCAGCGGGGGTGAGATGAGTTGGCTAGGAGGTCTGTAAGGAACCAGCTTTGGACAGGCACCTGTGAAACTCACTGAAACATACACAGACATGTTTACTAGTGTGTCCAAAACACAAGCAGTGCTGCTGTATATTGCTGACTGTTATCAATAGCCAGCACTTTCACAGGCTATAATGTTCATTATAATACATACAAATACTATATCAAGTACAAAATACAGACTTGTTTTCTCACCCAATCTTATTGGCCATAGAAGAGGTTAATTAATAGCATCTAACTATTCTGAGACATTTTTTGAAAACAAAATGTTGGATTTTTATTTTATTTGGCTACTGTCAGGCCCAAGCATATAAGGACATGCTCAAGCTCTCCTGTTCTCTGTCACTTGTCAACTACAGCTTGGGGTTTTCTGTTGCCTATGTTCTGTGCATCCACTTGGACTAAGCTGTGGGAGGACTGCAGTAGCTGGACCAACAGGTTTTCCTCTGTTCTTAGGCTTAACAAAGTTATCCAGACTTTCAGTAAAAGAGCTATATAGAAAGCCTTGATGCAGTCTCCACATGGGCTATTTACAGCAAGGCAGCTTTTGACACCCAATATTGTGGATGACCCTTTTAGATGTGACTTAATCAAGGCCTTTTCCAGTTGTCTGTGTTCCAGCAGGGATGGAAGACAACTGTGTTTTTGCTATATGCTTTTCATGCTTTTGCCCTTGCCATTCTTGCTTCTGAATCTCTCCCTGCATTTACTCTACCTAAACAATCCCAGCTTTCTCTTTTCCCTCCAGCACCACTTTCCTTTCTCATTCTTGGCTTACAGCTTCCTGCTCTGTAGTGTCCAACATCTGTCCCTTCTTTCTCCTCCATTTCCTCTTGTGCCTCCTGCCTACAGCTTCAAATGTGAGTCGGACTCCAAAAAGCTGATGCCTAAACTTTTTCATTTGGGCATGGATTCTTAGGTATCTTCTTAATCTGCCTTCTTCAGTCAACAGGGAAAAGCCTGGATAGACTTTCCACTAAATTAGGTCTGTTTTAATTCCTGCTAGAGATAACATCCCAGTTATCAACAACATACATGCTCAGCAAATGCACCACTGAGAATTACCCATCTTATTTCAGAGCTTTTCTCAAACAAGATGCCACCTCTACTAAACATCCTGTACTTTATGTAGTCTCTTCTTTTCTTTCTTTCTGTACATAGAATTATGCATTTCCAAAGAGGTGAAAAATTCTTTCATTAATATATAGGATAACTAAAGGGCTTACTTGTCACACCAATTACAGTGGTAATAGCGAGATCTTGGAACAGAAATTGGTAATTCCCAAAGGAGTTTAGTTGCTGAAAAGAGGAACATAAAGAAAAAAACAAACCATAAATCAGACATTTGCCGTGGGCTTGTTTGTATCGTCTCCAGAAAGCTGTATTATTTTCATGGAACTAATGCTCTGCTATTTGTTCTGAAACACTACTCAGCAGATAAGGGGACCACAGCACCCTGCCAACAGATTCATCATCACTGGGCCTGCAGTGAATACTCTCATTTTGTACATCGTTCAGACTAACAACGCTTCCAGTTCACTCAATGCAATATAAAAGAAAGCTGTTTGAAGAGACACGCTTTCTCAATGCTGGGTGACTTCTGAATGGAAAGCCCCCCTCCCTATTTGGGAAGAAGCCATGCAAAAGTGGTTTTTAAGGCACTCCAGGGGATTTTGCTTACTGTCAAGTTAATTCATGCTTTAAATGCTGAATAAATTGCAACAGCATACGCTTACACCAGATTCTCCCTTTCCAGACATATGCCCTCATCTGAAATACCGTTCAATACCTCAGCCTTGGTTTTGCCCAGCTTGCATCTTAAGCCTGCTCACTGAAGTTAATGGGAAGAATCTCTTCAGCTTTCAGCTGAGGGTACAGGAGGATCATATGACCATGCCACAGACATTTGCAGCTCAGAGAAAGGTAAAGCTCTGTACCCTAGTTTTATTGTGGCTTTTATGGCATGTTTCTCCTACAAGGCAGTAGTAGCTCATCCAGTTCTAGCCAACATGTTCCCAAGACATACCCAGTACAGTAGGAGAACACCAAGGTACTGAATGGTGCTGTACAGGGCCATGTACTTGAACATGCAGAAGGAAGTGACAAGGGCAGCACGGCCTTCCCTGTGTGAAGACATGATAAAGGACAACAGTTAGGTGATGGGAATGCTCCTGTTGCCAGTCCTCTTAAAACACTGTTGAAAAACAAGGCAAGTGTTACAAACCAAGAAGTCTCTGCCAGTACCTTGCTGGGAGGTGAAATAAATAAAATCTGGCCTGAATGAAAGTAAAATGTTCACTTGCAGAAATCTTGCTGCAAGCAGAAGGGCTTGATTCCAGTCATCTATGTTCCCAGGACTAGAACATACCCCAGCAAGTTTTCCTGCTGATATTAATAGTGCAGGTAACAAATACATATGAGGAAAAACATACAAAGCCAAGCAGCTGCTCAGTGAGTTCAAACTAACAAACACCTTCCTCCTGCAGTGAATATAGCATCCAGCAAGGGTAATGCACTCTCTCTGGTTATTCATCTGTCCCAGTGAGCAAAACCAGGACCCTGATAGCATTTTGTTTGCACACTGCATCACAGGCAGGGCCTAACAGTAGTATACAGGTTGATTTGTGGACATTTGATTCAGCTTTTGGAGCATTGCTCATTTTGCTGTTTCTTTTGCATTTAAAATATTGCTAATGACATAAAGCTCAGCTGTAGATGTGCACCTGTAGCTTTGAGGGAATTAATCTATCTTGAAGGAATTTCAGATGGGAACTAGGTAAATGGCAATTTCAAAGTCAAAGACACTTATTTTTCTCTAGATATACATATTCTGGCATGGTGGGAATGCCCAACACTAGTATTTGGAAGGAGTGGGAACTGTCTCCTTTACGAAACAGGAAACAAGAAACCATGCTTACTTGATAAGCTCTGGCACACATGCTATGCTGGGGGTTCGGGATGTGAAAGGTGAAGCCACAGATGCCTCCTGTTCCGACAGCGATATCCCTGCATGTGCCACTTTCAAAGCCTGAAAATCATAATATTCTTCAGCATTCCAGGAAGACACAGCCACCGACATGTCAGCCCAGAAACCCCTTATTACAGGATGCGTTCTGTGAACAGCAGTCCCTCTTCATCGCCTGGGTGTGCTCCACCCAAAGCCTCCTCTAGTGGGATGTGGTTGAGGCATTGGGTCCAGAAGAATGGGGATGACAGCATGGGAAAACCCATTTTCTACAGACCCCAAAGCCATCCACTATCAGCTGCAGAAGACAGATTTGGCTCTGCCTCCTATGTCAGCACTTATTTGCAGTTATGCCTTATGTAGGCAGTCTAGGTTCTCTGCTTACTTCCCCCAGGATAATCCTTGGGACTTTGTGATAGGGCAAGTGCTTCAGTACCTAGATGGCATTGCTCTTACTATCACAAAGATGTGTTAAGTCATGGAGTAAACCAAACCTGCCCAGAGGGAGTTATGGGTCTCTCCTGAACCTGGACCCTTCCTTTTCAAAGAAAAAAAAAAAAACAAACCACAACAGCTTTCCTGCACTTCTAAAATGTGCATTTATAAAAACCTTGTATGGCTACAGCTGTTCCCCATGGACACTCCTCCTCACCCTAGTCTTCTCCACCCCCAGACACTGAAGATGTTGACAGAAACCCCACTGGAGGATTTGGAGAATACTCCAGTGGTTTTTACAAAGGAAATTAGCCAATCCTTGAGACCACAGACTGCTACAATCTCTGCCTAGGACAGCTCTGGCATGTTAAGGACCACACTGTGGGATCAGGCCTGAATCAGTACTGGTGCCAGTAGAGCTGTTCTGTGAATAAGCAGAGCACTCCCATCTCCAGAATGTGCTCAGTTTGGGATATTCTACTGGCATTGCATTCATTTTTAGTTTTTGAAATAAATATATTGTAAAGAATTTTCACTTACCCCACAGTCATTGGCTCCATCTCCACACATGCCCACAAAGTAACTAAAAAATAAAGTGCCATACAGAACCTTCAGTTCTGGGGGAAGTAAGACCTATAAACAGGAGAGAATCAGAACCTCCTCCGTGGCTTTTTGTTAAAAGCCCTTCTGGAAAGCTGAAAGACTGAAATACAGGACTATGAACTGTTCACGGGCCTTGGGCTTGTACCTCAGATGTGCCTACAGTAGTTTCTGCTGTGACAGACTGAAGAATACAGTAGCATGAAGTTTTATGTTACCTACAATGGACTCAGCCTCCCACCCTCGCTGGGTTTAAGGTCAGTCACAACAGAGGAAAGGGCTAATGGTGACAGCCCTGCTAAGAAAGGAAGGATTGCAGGCACTGATACTTCATGTTCACTGGGAATAGACATGAATGGGGACTCTGCTTTGGGGTCCAGCCTGCCAGAATCTCCTGGGGCAGACAGAGAGTGACTGAGGCAGCTGGAGTAGAAAGAGAAGGAGAACATGGGCTTAAACAGGATATCGGGAGACAGCTCCGCACCCTGAGGCTGAAATAACCTTGTGAAATGATGAGCTCTAAAAGTAAATCCTTATTTCTGCAGCATCCAAGTAAAATCAGCCTAGTGCTTCAGAAGCTGACTCACTTGTGTCTTTTACTGTGGAGGCCTGGATTTCAGTGCAGGGGAGGTTCTCATCGGGAGGCCACTGATGGTGGTCCAGCGATACCAGACTGGTTGGGGTGCTCACAACTGCTCACACCGGGCTGATAATCTGAAACAGCCTAAAGCTTACCCTGCTCTAAGGCCAAGGGCTAACTAGTTGAGGTGAGGGTGGGGGTCTTCAAAAGACTTGGGAAACAGTTAAATAACAAGCAACAAGACACCTGGGACTCGGAAATATGTATATACCTCTGTGACTGTGAACAGCACAGGGCATACCAATCTAGATTGCCCTGGCACGTTTTCTAACCCACCATTACTGAGTCGGTAATAGTGCAGTACTGCTAGCATCACAGAAGCTGCAGTGCGGGAAAATATTCCTAAAAATATTAGGTAAAATGTCCCTCCTTCAGGCCTAGAAATAGAAATAAGAATGGAAGATGATGTGAACAAAGGAAACCCAGAATCATGGAAGTGTTAAGTCTTTGACAGGTTGCCAAACTAACAGGGAATTCAACAGGCTTTTGGAATTTAATTGCCAAGCTATATGTCTGTAGAAATTTCATTTTTGCGTACTTCAAAAAATGCTATGTTAGACAAAAGCTAGATCATATTAGACTCTTTTCAAGCCTGGAAATTCATGAAACACTTCCGAATTCTTAGTACTCATTACGAACTTACTCCAGCTTCTGAAACTCTTCTACAAGGCTGGATTTCTGGCCAGGAGACATTCTAGCAAAAACTGTTCCATTGAGCAGGAGCTGTAATGAGAAAAATGTAAGTGATTTTTTAAGCACCTGAGGTAAGAGTCACAGTGATTTCAGTGATAATCTAGAACAGAAATCACCAAAAATTCACATTTCCAAACAACCAATGTTAGACTCCAAAGTAGGAAAGGCTGATGGTCAAAGGTAAAAGGTATCTTAATTAATATTCTGAAAAAATAATCATACTAAGGACAAGAGGCCTGGTGTGTCATTTGAGTTATCTGATGAACACAGATTACCTGGCAGGGATTTACTAGACTAGAACTCATGAAACTAACTTTCCCATGAAACAGACAAGTCATGCTGAATTGCATGCTGTATAATACCATGTTTTCTCCTGTTCTCAAAAAAATGACGGAATCAGTGCTGTGCAAGGGCTAGGCATATGGGCACAAATGTTTAAGGTCATGTCTTCACACACTGAGGCAGGTCTGCTCCCCTCACGCACATAAAAAATCCAAGGATTTTCAGATCCGTCCCCATACATTACTATCAGCGATTCATCCAGTCCATAAGTATTTCAGGGTTAGAATTGTTCCCAAAAGATGCCTGGGTACAGATCTCTTCAGGTAATTATATCAGGACAATCCTAATATACCAAATGGGAAGCCTACTTCTGTTAAATAATCCAGATCTTACCTTTGGAAGTAAGTGCCTGAAATGCTGTGCTACAGTTTGATAAGATTTTCCACTCATGGCAAAATGATACTGGCCTGATCCCAGTGCCAGCCCGATTCTTTGTTTGGTCTGACTGTCATCCTCCTATAAAACAAGACAGAATGAGTGCTGCTTCCAGGCCCCCAAAAGCTACTATGTGCATTTCCACAAGCACTACTACAAAGAAGTGGTCATACCATGGGGAGGGCACTTGTAAAGACTCTGGGAGACCCGGGTTCAAGGCCCATTGCCTTTGCCTGGATTTGTGAAGGGATTTAGGCATATAATGCCATTAATTTTAGTGTGAACTGGGTGCTTCATAAGTCTTAAAAGCTGGACCTCAGCATTATTATATTTGATTGACTTTATGCAATAGTGCCAGTCTGGTGGGCTGCACTGTGAGTGAGTGGCTAAAGAGAGCTTATGGGCACCACAGCTAGGCATACCTTTTGCAGTAAAATACGGTGAAGATGCTGCTCAGGCTGACCTTTGGTAGAAAGGAGTCCCTCAACAGCCCTTGCAGAGATTCCCTGTCATCCACCTGACAATACTTCTCAGAGAAAGGTCAGCACCTTCAGACACACTCTTCAGAGAGACAGTAAATAGTCTCTGTCTCCGTTTCTTTGTGAAGATGCTTGATGAAATATAATTTTTTAGGATAGATAGCCTACGTTTCACTGTGTATATGCAATTTCTCAATAGTTAATCTGCTTTATAATTCTGCAGGTATGGGGCAGTGTTAACTTTTTAGCTGCTTGAACATAGCTTGTTCATTCAGTGCAGTTACACAGATTTTAAGTCCACGTCTATACTATCAAATTTACCCGGCAGGGAAAGGAAACATGCTTTAAATTGGCATCAGCTAAGCATGAGGGCTAGGGACAAATCTTTCCTGTATTTCTGCAAAGCTGTTCTCAAACTTAGCTAGGCAGTTAGCAAAAACATGTTCACAAGGTAATATGCTAGGAAGAAAGCTCTAGTGGAGAATATATTTAGAAAGGGCCCTTCTTTTTAAACACTTTCTAGCACATAACATTCTGACATGCAGACAACGGTGAATGACTGATCTCTGTTATATTAGTATAATCCCACTGCATTATTTAAGATTCCAGCTTAGTTTGTCTTTCTGCTGCACAACACCTGCTTCTTGTATGCTCACCAGACTTCTGTAATCTTCAGGTTTGTTTTCTTCTAGTGGTTTCCAGGTTATAGATGCTGAAAAAGATCCAGGTATTTTGTTTGCTTCCACAAGAATCATTCTACTCATTGGAGAAATCATCCCGGCATTTCTTGCAACAGTTACAGCAGTCTGAATGTTGTCACCTAGAAAAATCAGTGGGAGTGTTATCTAACAATTGCTGCAATGAGGAATCGTTTATGGAGGAAACACTAGTTCTAAGTTTTCAAATAGATCCACAACAATCAGTAAGATTTTGATGTCTGTGCCTAAAAAAGTTTTTTATAAGGATCAAAACTCTGCAGATGAGGTCTGCCTTGAAAATTAAATGTATTTTCATTTTGAAATGAAATACTTTCACCCTCAGCTTGAAGAAATCCAGATGGGGAACATGCTCCTAGATTATGTGCTTTAGACAAACCCCATGGATTACCAGATGTCATAGGTTCAGTGATTTGTCCTGGCATCCATGTTCTATCTCTGCTTATGTATGACAACAGGATTTCATGAGGCCCTTTAAAGACGCGATCTTGCATGACATGTCTTTGTGTACATCATCTGACAACCTTACCAGGAAGAACAAATGGACTCACTGAAAAGCATCAGAGGCTCTGATCTATGGTGAAAGTGGGGCAGTTAAGTTAGATATCTGACCTAGCTTGGTGAAGCTGTCAAGGGACATAAGCCTGCATGGTTCAGCTCATGTCATTACTACAACACAGGTGCTTCTTGGACTATAACTGTATGAAAGATACAGATGGTTGTGCCTTCCTACCAGTGGTGGTGACAAAGCAGCAGACTGTTCACTCAAACATCATTGAACACCCTGTCTGGGCCAGTGGCCACATAAATAATCTGCCCTTTTTACATACCTGTGACCATAACACTCCTGATGCACGCAGCGCTGAGCTCTTCCAGGACAGGCTTTGTCTCCTTCTTTAATCGATTCTCCATTATCAGCAGACCCAGGAATGTCAGATCAGATTCTACCTCCTCCCTAACAGTGAAGAACAGACAGACAGATTTCATTCTTCTTTTTGCCTTTGGCCTGTTTTTGCACTGAATTTGCTGATAGCCAGTTATAACTGTTAACAATCCCACCTAACTCAAAAGCATTAAAATAACTTGTTAGTTTTCAGCAGTCCTAGGCTGCCTGTCTTTTGTGGTGCTATTTCCACCACCAGCAGGACCTGCTTCCCACTGGTAGCAAGTGGTGCTGGCTGTGTATGCAATATTCTCACTTGATTTTTCATCCTTCTATTCTCTTCTTCCTTTGTTCTGAAGAATGAGTTCAGCACATAGCCAGCTTCCAACTCATGTTTGCTTAATTACCAGATCAAAAAAGAGCCAATTTCAACCTACCTGCTCCACACACCAACATGAAGCCTGATGGATAAGATGAACTGTTTTCCATTCATGCACCATCCTTAGCCAGCATGAAAAAGCACCCTGAATTTCCTGCAGGATTCCCAAACTGTGGTGGTCTGATTTGCAAAGCTCATGCACATTAGCCCTTCTCATTTGAGGACAGTACAACAAAGAAACACACCTTAGTAAATGTATCTGCTATTTTTGACAGTAGGACCTGAGCAAACAGCATGTGGGAATTCCAGTTCTGTTCTCTCCTACTTTTTTTTCTTTACACTTGTGCTATTGCTTCTTTTATAGTTGAACACATGCAGCGGAGAACAGAAATTGGTAAACAATTGCATCCCTGAGTCATAAACTAGAGGTCTCTCAGGGAGACAGGCTGACTCTGAAGAGCCTGAAAAAAAGAAAAACTTTCAAACACTTATTTTAGCCACCATAGTAAAGAGAAGGTGATGCCAAACACTTGCATGGTAGAATAGCTGAGTCAGGTGGTGCCTGGATAGGTATTGCTTTCCCAGCAGCTCTTGTGTTTGACGTCTAGTTTTCTTGTTTTCTCCTGCCAGTATATACACCATGCATGCTGTAACTGCACACACAACTGCAAAATCTAGGCCAGAGCACACACGTTTGATCATTGGGTTGGATAGGGTTTTTATGACACCTGTCACAAGAATTAAACAAACCACTTGCACTTTGCCTCAGCATCATTGGCCCTTTCAGCAAAGCAAAAAGCCCTGTGAAAAGACAAGTGAGCCCCATCTGGATTAGGACCTGCAGCTAGTAAACAGAGAGGACAGCAGATGCCAAGTAATCACAAATGTTTCAGAAGTTATGTTTTTGCAATAGCACAGGCAAAAGCTAGAGGGATTTGGGTAAAAGCATATGGATTCATGTGTAGGTGTTCTTGCGTGAGGCTTGAGGAAATCTAATACCATGAGCATAGCAGAAGAGTTTGCTGGTTTTCCTAGAAACTAAAGAGAGCTAAAGCTGGAAAGCTAAAGAATTAGACCAAGACAGCAGCAGAAGATAAGTCTGCTGACTTTGACTGGACTAGAGAACAGGTGGGGTAATGGAATGCCACCTGCTGCCTTTGCTTAATCAAGGAACCAGGATAACAACAACAACAAAAGAGAGAGACTTCAGCTGAAATCATGCATAAATCTGCAAGGAGATTGGTAGAATGATGGACTGAGGGAGGGCAGAGTGCACTAGAATTACTCTTCCTATGTTGATCCAAAGTTAAGAAATATAAAATTATTTTGGGCATGTGCTATAAGCATGGCTGAAATGCCCTCTACCCATTCTCAGACAGACCTATGTCCAGATTTAAATCAGATTCCCTCTGGCCTGAATCTACCAAACCTCTGTACTACAGCCCTGTTTTTGGCAGGGGTGTTGTGGTAATGGTACTGTGTGAGGCACTACTAGCCCCTGGCTGAATGTGGCTGGTAAGAAGCAGTCTATGGCTTACCTTGTTAGATCAGTAGATTGCTTCCCTGCCTGTAGAGATTTACATGCCAGTCCGATGACCCTAAAGCCTTGCGCTGTGTAGAGCAGAAGCTTGCTTTCAAAGTCTGATGGGACTGTGCAAAAGAGGAAAAAAGAGTTCATCAGGGTATTTGACTGCTTTCTAAAAGGAAGCCTTGGAGCAGGGAAGGTTCTTGCCCCAGAGGGAAGGTACACCTAGAGTCTACCAATAGGCCAAGGTCATCAAGAAAAGCTGCTGCATGGAACTTTGCTCAATAAGAAAATCATTGCCTCTCCTCTGTCACTTTGCACTTAGGGTCCTAAACTAGTATGCAAAAACTTACCTCTTCCAGTTTGTCATGAAGGAGCTGTGCTCTTCTAGCTGCCCTCCCAAGGCTTGGAGAAAAAAAGATAACTTTTTTGGTGTATACTGGACCAGTAGACAACTTTTCCAAATATCTATTCTGGCACAGACTGCACACCTTCTACAAGAGTTGGTACTTGCTTTTATCTCTTAGCAGTCCTCCTTTGCTGAGAAGGGCTGTACGACAGGTTAGCCTTAGACTTGGAGCACAACAGAGAGACTCTAACTTTTCAGGCTGAAGTATAAAGTCAGACCCAGAAATCTCATCTAGACCTTCCACTTCATTGCACCATCAAAAGTCACTTATACATACGTGTTTCTAGAAAACATTTATAAATGTTAGTTACCTGTTTCAGCTCTACATAACATGGCTACCATTTCTGGAGCCCCTTTTGTGAAGACCTGTTTTTCCCCACCAATTTCCTGAGCAATGACAGACATTCTTTGCAAGGCTGAAGAAAATGGAAACTGATGTAAAATGGTAACTCCTTCCACTGGGGCCTAGGAGGAAAGCAAGTGGATTAGATGCTGCAGCAACGATTTTAAACTTAGGCCAAAGGATTTTATAAGAAGCTAACCATGTATAATGGGGTGATTTGTCACAATAGCACATAAAGAACTGGTCTACAATGAGGAGGTACAATTTGTACCGAAATATTTAGCTTAAGCAGCAGGAAAAGTTCACCGATAGTTTTAGCAGACTATTAGATGTAATTTACTTAAAGGAACTCACTAGTCCTGTTCTTTAACAAGATTCTGCTGGGTCTTACGCTTTTCTTGCAAAGGGAAAATCGATGTCTGTAAGCATGTCCCTTGGTGTATATCACCAGTAATGGTCAGACATCAGCTACCAGACTCCACTGTAGTCCTAAGTGCTTTTAGAGATCTTCACCACTCATCTGAGTTTGGATTGAGTCTTGAGCCACCAAGACAGACAATTTCCTGAGCTGGACAATCTGTCATCCAGCATCCTCCTGCTTCTGGTGTGAGCAGCGAGCTCCCCTAGGCATCTCTTTTTAATCAGAGAGCAAGGCAGTCTCTCTGCAGGCAGTACAAGAAAGACTAAGTGAGGAAGACCTGTCTTGGACTAGGACAACCAAGCATTTCTCTACTGAAAGATGAATCTTGCACTGACAGTTTAACTTGACCAGGAATGTGAATCTTGCAAATAGCTTACATGGCTGGCTTTAGGCCCAGGTCTAACAACTGTGGCATATGTGGATCCTTGACCTTCATTCTGGTGTCCACTGGAATCATCTATCACCTGTATATTGAAAGACAAAAATCTTTCAGATCACAGCACCAGCAGAGCTGAAAGGAACCTTGGGAATAATTTAGAGCTTTTCCTTCCCTCAAAACAAGGTATCTTATTCATTCCTGAGATGGGGCTGTCATTTCATACCAAAAAGGTCCAGTAATAGAAATCCCACTGTCTTGCCTGGCAATCAAAATCAGAGCTTCACCAGCTTCACTAAGATACTATTGTACTCTTGCAAAGTAAATGGATTATGTCCTCTCACTGACACGAAATCCTTTATTCATTACAACACACTTAAATATGCAAAAATCTTTAGATATAATGTAGACTCAATGGGAAAATAATAAATAAGAGTTTGTACTAATGTGGAAAGCACCATCCTCTGCTCTTGAATCAGTTGGATTTTTTAATAATTACATGACCATGAGGAAGAAAAATATTTTATTGTGTCACAGGGCATGTAATTACTCCTGTTTCACAGGAATTATTTAGCAGGGTTATTCCTGTTTAATTTATAACTTCGATAGGTGTCTGCCTAAGGCTGAGATGGCAATGTGATACCCCTAGGGAAAAATACCCTCCAACTCCTGTCATTACTGGATAGTTTATTCCCTGAAACTTTCCTGTTTAACATATTTTGCAGATACAAAACTGGTGTTTAGTACAGATATTGTTACCCATGCAACTAGCTAATCCTGCCTTGAATCTCTTGTTTTGCACCAGCAATGTCTTGTGGCTATATTTTCCACCAGGTAATTATGGGCTGTCTTCCTCTTATCCACCTCAGATTTGTAGCTTTTTAGTTTTCATAAATTTTCATGTCCACCTCCCAACTCATCAGACAGTAAACAGCACATTGACAGCTGTTTGTAGGTAACAGGACAGAGACCGAAAGCAGAGTGCTTTCATAGGGGCATGCGATTTCAAGCCTGAAGATGGTAGAAATATCTCCACATTGACAGAGCTCGAACAAATTTCAGTCTTGTATCTAGTTCAAAGCTGGCACAAGTCTTTTCCATGCTCTGTAAAAGCAGTCTTAATCTGCATTTAAGTCACATCTGGGACTTCCTGTCATCTGGCATCTGCCACAGTCAGAATCGAGACCCCAGCGGGGTTTGAATGATATCCACTACTTCCAGTCAAATGAGCTAAGTACTCAAAGTACCCATAGGTGAAAGCTCTAGGCAGAAACAAGGAACATTTCTCCAAAATCCTGAGCATGTGATATCTCTTCTGAGTTTTAGCTGGTTTACTTCTGTGCAAGAAGTGGCTATTTGCATAGGAAGGCTTGGGACATTTCTCCTTTTTGACAAAACTAAAACTCCCCATCACTATTTGCATAACAAAAACCCACAGCTTTACCCAGTTAGTGGCCTCAAACATTTTCATATCCAGTGGGTCTCCTTGGATCTTGCCCTCCCAAACAATTAGTGAATGACAAACTGCCATTGCTCTGAACACCGGGCCCCAAGGCAGGCTGTGCTCTGCAGGGAAGCTGTGAATATCCTGGAAGCTAACATGAAAAAGAACATAAAAATTAACATCAGAGAACACCAAACAACATATGACTTAACAGAAAAAAAAAGGCCTAAGTCAGGGGGCTGTTAAAGTCCTATTCTGTGATTAGATCATAAGCACGTTTCTGGGGACTTGTCCTCCTCCATAAGCTATTTCTCATGCACCTGTTAAAGGCTGGGACACACATGCTCAGAAAAAGGTGTACTCTGCATAGTTAAGCAGTCCATTGGGATGGACAGAGGAACAGACTGTTCTAAAATATCTTCCTTGATGAAGGACTCGAGCTTCGAGTGAGACTGATATAAGTTTGAGCATCTTTGTGTGTGCACATTTCTGGAAATGTAAATGGGGAAAAAAAATGGGCACTGAAGGAACTGAGTGGCAATCTCATGGGTAACAATGGCGTCCTGCCATAAAGGGTTGGGGCACCACTGCAGCTTTGAGATCTAACTTAGCATGTCTATCTCAGACTACCCTGCCTGGGCATGCTGTGCCAAACGCTGACAACAGCGGCTGCATCTTTTCATGTGGAGCAGGACTCCTGGGACGAGGCAAACAACTAATTTTCCAGAGGCTACAGCAATACTGGAAATCTAAACACAGGGAACTTCAAACTGCTCTTTGGCATTAACTGTCTTTCAGTCTTACTATCCCACCAGATTTAAATGTCATTGATGTGTCAAGGAGCCTTACCAGTTTCTTTCAGTGGGCAGCAAGCCCCAAAGATCCAGGCCATCTTCTGTTAAGGTGCCAGTCTAAGTTAAAATGTACATTTAAATTAACTTCCCACATGACAGCTCCAAGAGGAATGAAAAGAGACTTATTTTAAGAAGTTACTGTCCAGAAAATGTCAGCATAGTGAAGAGCAAAAGTGCTGCCAGCCAATTCCTAGATTCCAAGAAAAACAACAATTTGCAACAGTGTCTGTTCAGACACACACACTTAAGAGTATGCAAGATGGATCAGTGTGTTTCTAAAATACAATGGAAACACTTGATCAAAACCCATATTCTCCCATGCCTAGAATGGTTCCCATTACTACTAAGAGAGTAACCACCACATAGCAGTTACTTTGTCAAAGCAGATGAGGTTCAGCTGTCCACACATGTTGATCCTCTGTGGGCTGATGCAGAAGATGCCCTTTTTCTTCAGCCTCCGCTGGGTATAAATGATCCCTGTTGTCAAGGCAGCTGGCAGAGCTGGTGGGACAGCAATAGTGATAACATCCAAAGCCTTCTTTACCACTTCTCCTGCCTCCTCCTGACATAAAACCAAAGGCAGTTATCAGCAAAAGGGTAGCAAGGAGTGCTGCTTGGATTGTCTGTGTATAGCCCTCTTCATCCCTCCTCCCTTGCACTGCAGGTGCTTCAGGCTGCGCTGTTTTCTGCCCATGGTCCACCATGTATTAATCTCACTAAGAAATGAATTGCTTTCATTTAACCAAAGTCTTTAAGGCTACATTGCTGCTAAAGAGCAGCCCCTAGGCCTTCCTTCATTTTCCATGCCAACAAACCTGCCAGGTAGAGCTCACAGTCTCATCCAAAGCGCATGAGTTCAAACATGCCAGCTAGGTTATTGCACCCTCAGACAAGCCCAGCTTCCCATGATACAGCGCACAAGAATCTGCCATTCATCCAACTGCCTACAGGCATAGCTCCAGACTCTGTGTTAGGGTGGCAGGTGAGACATATGGGATGGTGCTGAAAAGGAGGGCAGAATGCATGAGCTAATGATTTCTTCTGACCTTATGTTCTAGGACTTATGAAAGGAAATAGCTTTCACCTGCAGGAAGAGACATGGAAGTAAAAGTTACATTTCTAAAAACAATCTCTAATTTGGGAGCTTAGAGGTCGGTGTAAAACTGACTTCCAGTATGCTGAATGTCAGCACTGTTATTCTTGGCAGTTGCTGATACTCAGTGATACTGCTAAGGGATTGAATGCATTTCAAATTGGGGTCCCAGAACTGAGACACTGCAAACTAAAGCCAATTTGCAGTTCAGATAGATCTGCAAACCATCATAAAAGTTTTATTATTACTGCTTCTGAGCTTGGGACTTTGACCATAAATCATGTTGAATTTGATGGATTGAATTACCATCATGTTCTTGTTCTCCCTTCATTGATATTGTTTCAGTCCACAGAAGGCACAGGTTTGATCAAATTTTGTATCTATTTTATGTTAGAATGAAACACTTGCCACCTTTAGATAAACACACTCCCAGAAGAGGAAGCATGTGGTATATGATTTGACTGAATCTTACACCAGTCTGACAAGGCACTTTCAGCTGCTGTGATAACATCACATCACATGCAGATGTTGTGATTAATGTATGTAATGCTGCATATTACAAGGGAGAAGTTAAACAAAAAAAAAAAAAAAAAAAGGAAAAACTGCAAAGCAGACACCAGGATATGTTCTTAAACACACTTTTTTTTTTTATATCCTGAGGGGAATTAATCTTATGAGCCAACAGATTGTAGATTATTTCAAAGGAGAAAAAATATTCAAAAGCTGAAATACAGAATCAATCTTACAACTCAGGACTTGGACTTTACATCGGCAGATAATTATCAAGGCATGAAATGACTTCTTGAAAGTTTTAGAGGAAGTTCTAAAGCAATTAGGCTTTAAAAAATGCAGAACTACTGTCTACAGTGTACAACTTCTTTTATATTGATCTTGATGCAAGAGAATGAGTGAACTGTTTTTAAAAGGGTTTCAGGCAAATCCTCCACAGATTTACAGACCAACATGGCAGGGCCTACATGCACTAATAGGTCTTAATTATACTCACCAGCCTTATCTCCACCCACACCCTCTGCTCATGGGTTCAGGTGCTCCATTTAAGCTCAGGCCTGTGCCTTCAGTCCCTGTCAGAGCCATGTTGTAGGTGTACCTGCCTCTAGTGCTGCCTCCTGAGGCTGACATGTTTAGATGTATCTTCTCCTTATCTGCTTCTGAGTGATCTGCCTGGATTATTTATTGCTTTGCCTTGCCTGTACTACCGATGGGCTGTTACCAGTACCCAGCCCTCCCCACCACGTTCAGGTACTGTGTGGCTATGCCCTGGTCAGTGACAGTACCGCTTGTGTTCTGGTCACCCTCGGCTCCTGGCTTGCCTGCCCTAAGGAACTGCTGGCCCTTGCTGCTTCCTGGTACAGTAAGTCTTAGTTCTATATTGAGAAATTTGATTAAGATTTTAATACAGAATTAATTGACCCTTGATGTATATGGTACATTAAGGAAGAGCTAACACAGTCTTTACAGAGGGAATTAATACCCCATAAACTTCCTGGAGAACTCTGGGGGAAAAAAGTCAGCGGAGATGTGGGTGATTCAACTGATACAAGATAGTTAGCTTTGAAAAAGTTACTTCCCAAAAGCTTTCAAGGATATTAAGCTGAGTGATAATTAAGGGCAGGTTATCTCCCTTCCACCCATACCCTTTCCCTGCCCCCTCCAAATAACTATATGAAAAAAAAAAAAAAAAGGCATAAGAAAATGGGGAGTTCCTTGTAACATCAGCATGTTTCAGGGATTTGTGTTTACACCTGTACTGTTCAGGGCTCTAACACAGAAGAAAGGTGGCTGAACAGATGGCCCAATTATCTCTAAATCATAAATAGTAGAGGAAACACCAAACAGAAAGCAGCTATTTGGTACTTCTCTAAAACAAAAATCTACAGTGCTTTCAGTGATTCAGACAGCAGCTTTAAGAACATTTTTGTGCAGTATATAATGAAACTGTGGGAATCATTGCCACAGGTGCTGTCAAGTCCAAGGCATAAATGAATTTGGAAATACATTGAACCACACTCTCGGAGATTTTCAGTGGCTATTACAGCTAGATGATGTAGATACAAAAGACAGCTTACTGAACTGTTAAACCTTTCTCTTCAAGAAATTAGAAGACTATACCAGGGAAGAATTGTTCTATTTGCTCTGCTTACTGACCAGCTTCTGGAAGTATTTGATACCAGTTACCCTCAGTGACAGTGGACAAGGACAGGATGGGTCTTTGATCTAAATGGAAGGTTTTGGAAAGCTGCAGTTTCACAATGACACATCAGTCTGTGTCCTTGTGACTCACTTGTGATTTTTCTAGGAATGTACAGAAAGTGCCATAAAAACTCTGTAAAAGTTACTTGCAGAGTGTTAAGCTCTTGGATCTCTCATTTTCAGAGTTCTAGAAAGCATTATGCTAACTACATGCAATGGTAATTATATGTATTAGCAAGCACAGGGCAGGCAACACACAGAGGCAGTTGGCATACAGAAGGCTGCTGATGAGACATGCAGTGCTTGCATAGGATTCGCTAAAACCTCAGAAGAAATCACTATTGGGAAACAGTGGGTTTTGGCACCTTAGAACTGAATGTACAAGAGCTTGTGTACTGTCACAAACTCAGTTATATTGTAAAATGGCCTCAAGTAGTAAGGCAGAAAGAAGAGTTACAAGGACCATACTTTTATACGTAAATGTATATGAAGTCACTCAAGGTTCAAGTCTCTTGAAATTTGGTGTGACCATTTCTCCTGCATTTAGCAACTCACCCCACTAAGTGCAAATACACACACTGTGTAGATCATTCCAATTGCTGCAAATGCTATGAGGCACATCAGGAACCGTAGGGCATCTCTGTACAGCTTGAAGTTCATGGGTTTAGGGTAGAGAATGGATCTCACAAGATCTCCTTTAGCTGTATTAAAACCTGGAAAGATAAAATAAAATCATTCCAAGGGAAAAACATTTCCAAAAGTTCTCTACAAAGAATGGAGGGCTTTAAAATGAATAATAATTTCTGTAACTTAAGAAAGAAGGCCCAGATCTTTCATTTCAGTGTATAAGACCTACTCTGCAGGATATAGAAAAAAGTTATTTCTGTCTTAAGGAGGAGGATTTTTTCAATGTCTCAGAAGGAAAGAAAAATGCTTGTTTGTAGCCATATGCTAGAGTTTTTTGTAAAAGTTATGCCAAGCAATTGGAAACAATGCATAATAGGTTAGCCCAACCCAGGATATTGATCATCTGATCCTCCATTTGACTGTTGTGAATCTGGAGTAACATCTTTAACTTAATGTGACTGGCCAAATTAAGTCAGACTGTTCCAGTAAGGAAAAGCAAACTGAAGTGTTGACTAACCAGTCCGTAGCACCACAGCTTTCACTACTCCTCTGTCATCTGCCTTGGTCTGTATGACCTCTGTTCCACAGAAGAGGATGTGTTTTTTGTAGTCCTCAGCACAATGCATTCTCCAGGGCTTGATGTTATCAGCTTGGGGTAAGTGGGTCTTTGTTACTGGAGTACTTTCCCCTAGGGAAAATTAGCTGAGATAAGGAAAACTGCAATACACCTTAAAATCAGCTTGCTGACTTTCAAAGTACAGTGTCTAGATATCTAGATGGTAAGTTAAAGGTATTTACTAGAGAAAAACCAGTTTAGAGAATATTACTTTAATATTGTGACATCTTCAGAGTGCTAACAGTTTGAAGCCTAGCAAGCAAACAGACTGTGCCAGAGAAAAGCTCTCCTTTGCATCAGCACAACTTAGAGTAAGTCTGAGAATTATTATTATGAAAAATTATTATGAAAAGTGGTCTAAGGACTCCAAACCCTTTTGCAGATATACAAACTTGAAAAGAGACCTGAACTGGTGTTGCATGACTCCACTTGATGGCCACAAGTTTTTTACCTAGTTTGAGCCTCATATGCAGGTCTCTACACTATTCCCTTAGGCAGATTAAACATAACATTCCCTATTTCCCCTTCCTAGTAAAAAGTAAAGTCTTCAGCTCAGAGCTTGACAAATATCCTATTTATGTCAGAGCAGATACTAAGGTGAAGCAGAAGAAATATTTTCTTAGAGCTGAAGTTTTCTAAATGAAAGGGGTTTCTGGAATTTTTTACATGAAATTTCATAACTGTGGGGTTTAGTTCGATTCAGACCAAGACCAAATTCAAAGAAATGAAACAGAACTATAAACATTCCCTGCACAAAATTCCTACTTTTCAGTGAACTCTCCCACATGGTATGTCATCCACTGCTATCACATGAACAAGGGGATAAGTGTTTGAAGGGCTAGACAGACACTCCAGCAAGCTGGAGATGTTGCAGTGATCTGTGATGAGACATTCACAGTGATTAAGAGAAACCCCTACAGCCTGAGCAGACTGTGGGCCCTGTGTGGGAACAGCTTTGCTCCATACCTACTGTTTCTTCCCCTCTCCTGTTCACCCTACTGTTCACTTTTTCCTTTCTGAGCAGATGATCCCTTCCTAAATTCTGCATTCCAGAAAGGAAGAAAAGGATGGACTGCCCTTCTGAAAGTCCTTCTTGTCTATTTAGATAAGCTGGGGCTAACTGCAATCCAGTCCTTATTGCAGTGAACACCAAAAAGAATCCTATGGACTATCTCATAATAAGGACGATCATGGTAACGCTGTGTCAGTGGCTGAAGCCGTAGGGTTGTGATGATTTTTTGATGGTAAACTTGGAAGGGATAAGCTGTACCTGTCAGCATGCTTTCATTTACAACGCACTGCCCACTGATCAGGATGGCATCACAAGGTAAAAGGGTTTTGCTCTCTTTCAAAACCAGCACATCTCCAGGGACAAGATGATGTGATTCCAGCTTTTGGAAACCTGTAGGTGACATGTAATACAAATTTGTGCTTCATATATTTCTCTGTGGTAAGAGGAAAAAAAAAAAGGAACTACCTTCTGAACAGACTGTTACTTATTTATAATGGCTAATAAACAAAGGGCCACAATTAGGACCTAAGAATAAAAACTCCAATACTTAGAAAAACCTAGCATCAGTTCAAACTGCAGAATTCCTTTTTATCTCCCCAGAAGCCCAACCAATAGTTACTGTTCCAATGGGCAGACTTAACTGAAGAAGCTTGGACCTACATTTCTTAGTTTGACTCCATCTTTTTGGATCGTGTTCTAAATACCATGGCAATGAACAAACTTTGCATGGAGCAATTAGGTGGACTCAGAGCCATTTACTGGCTATGTGGTTGGCTTTGTCAGCACAACTTTAAGAAAACAGACATAGTTTTCCTGATTATTTTTTGCTAAGGCTGCGCTCAGTTATGAATATGACTGATGTGACATAACATACTTCTAGGTCAAATTAACCCAATCTGCAGAAGCTAGTTAATTGAGCTGACAGAACAGGAAACTGCTCTAGAAGGAATTTAATACTATACATTCTTGGATTTGATATAAATTGCTATAGAAATGAAACACATTGAAGAAAGAAGTGTACAGGAATCACCTTCCTTATTTCTGCAGACAGTGATCATGATGTTGTTATGAGACTCAACCAGTCTGTGCAGTTTAACCGATTGCTATAAATTAAAGAACACACAAAAGTGTTACATCTTACTTACATGATGTAATTAATCCACTAACAATTATTCCCTTTTGTTATTTGTGGTTATGAGAGCCCTTATAAATTGGGGTCTGGCCCTGACAGAACTGTACAATCATACAAAGAAATTCCCCACGCTAACAATGGAGAATGTGTAACAAAAGGTTACAGAGTACAGCACTGGAATGGGGAAGGGAGGGTGTGGGTAAAGAACCACACAGAGATTATGATGACAAGGACGTCAGGCCATTGCACCTGCTACTACACAATGTCACAAGACTAAACCTCTGATTAACTCTCATAGAACTGTATGTGTGCATGTTGTAACAGCCTAGCCTTTCCCAGATATTAGAAACAAACCCTCCTTGTGGAAAAAGGTGAGGTGTCTCACCTGTCTAAGGTCATATACAGTCAAAAAAATTGAGAGGAGAGACATGATTATGATGGCAGTGGCATACTCCATGTAATCTTCAGCAAACCACAGACACACACTGAACAGCTGGAACACGTAAAATGGGTTTAAGACCTGTTTGAAGAGAGAGCAATACTCAAGACCTGGCCACATTTAGATGGCTCAGTATACCCAGCCAGTCCATCCTGTTAGAAATGGGCTGGAATAAAAGCTATTGAGTTAAGCGTTGTGTTTCTGATCCCCTTTCTAATTTTGTTAACACTGGCTTCAGTGTAATCAGATTGGACCAACTCCATCTCACAGAAGGGCCAAATAATCTGGACCAATAGGATGTTATTTGGAATGTGAATGGCTCAGCCCAAGCCTTGTTTTGCTTGCTTCTTAACAAAAAATGTAACAAAGGTGAGAGAAGAGCAGGTTGTGCTGTGAGGATGGAGCTCACATACCATAGGCATGTCACAAACACTCTGTTTAGGCCACATATAGCCAGTTCCCGTTTGAAAAAGACACTAGTGCTTTACATGGTCCTGTGGCCAGTGATGAGCTCATTGGATCTCTCCACAGCTGCAGGCATATACCAGCTACCGCTGTTCACTTAATCTCTGCTGATTAAGAGACAGCTTTTGCCCAGGTTTGATTTCCAATGCAGCTTGTAAAGATGCACTGACCTTTGTAAGGCCAACAGAATGCACTCCCAGGATACAGATACATACAAATACCAAGAAGCCTTACAAGTGTGGGGAAGGAGGATAAGGAACAATGGAGAATAAATGAATTTATGGTGATTTCATGGAACAGCTTTACATAGGATTTTAAAAAGGAGTGTGCTTGATGAGTGCATACTGGGAACCTAATTCAGATATAGAATCCATTATATTCTATATGCACACTCTACCTCCTCAGGTAGCCTACAAAAAAGCAACAGAAATGCTTAACCTCTTTGATGAGTAGTTTCCAAACAGGGATCACTGGAACATCAATAGTGTTTGGCCCACATATAACTCTCCTGTATGGGATAAAGACACATCACTTACAGATAAAAAAATAGAGACAATGTAGCTCATTCAACAAGCGCAGCTTTCAATAGTCCTGAGAGCTTGTATCAATCCCAGTGTAAAGGCTGTATCTTTCTCCAAGAAAAAGACAAAAAATTAAATGCCCCTACAGTGCTTACATCAGAAAAGATGACTGTACCAGTGAAATCTACTTAAAGGGACGAGAGATATAACAGAGCCTTTTGGGAAAATGTTGCCATCATGCAAAAATTCCTTTGAAGCACCATAAACAAAGGAATTCTGCACCTAAACCCAAATTATCTAAACGCAAATGATTTTGGATAAAGTTAAGGGTGATTTGAATGTAAGATTAAACAAGAGTTAAGGTCAGGAGCTGGTTTTGCAGCATTCAATCAACAGAAGATCATTTCTTTATTTAGCATTTTCAGTAATACCTATTCTGTAAAATTGTCTAATGATACAGTAGTTTGTGACAATAAATTCAGTTACCAGAACTAATTGTAGAAGTTCAATACAATTAACAGAGCCATATTGAAGAAGTGCACACACACAACTTAGCTGCACTGCCTCTTGTAGACTTTCTCTTATTCCAAATAAAAACTGCTTGGAGTTAGCTAAAGGACATAGTTATTTCCTGATTGAGAGAAATAAGTGATGAATACTGAGCCATTTCCAAAATGTTGACAAGGACAATATCCTCTAGCTCTTTTCATTCGATTTTTCGTGCATGGCCTTTTCATCTAAAATTATGCACATATTACTGGATACACAAGAAACTCAAAGGAAAGTGCACCAACAGCAGTGAATTTACAGCTCCTTGAAATCTCTAAGTTGAGTACCTCTATTTTACAATGCGTACCTGACATACTGTTCATTGCAGGTGAGACCAGAACCAAATTTGGCATGTATAGCTGAGCACGTGTGGTGGTCTTCTAGGGCTCTAAAATATAAAGGGAGTGTTTTCCTTAGGACATTATTCACAAAGAAGCTTGACTTCCTCAGAGACTTGTGTAACCAGGGCATTGAACTCACCCAACTTTCTGGAAGTGTTTTGCATAGATATTCCAAACATAGCGGATTTTTTGTACTTGGATACTTTTCACCTGCAAAACAAAACAGTGACAACAAAATATGCAACACAGCAAACAAAAATACTCCCAGGCTTGCTCACAGATCTCAGCTAGGCGTCCTCACTGGGGTCAAGTACACACAGAGCAAATTATACGGGGGCAGGGAGGGAGAGAAGACAGGATTGCATATACTAACAGTATAGAGTGGGTTCCCCTCCTCAGCCCAGATTCCAGCAAGCTTTACAGATCTTTAGGTCAAGCAAGCACAAAGCAGCGTTCTTCTCTCCCTGTTTTGTGAAGCGAAGAATACAGTCTTCACTCTCACAGAATGAAGGGAAAAGATTGCTAATGCAGTGTTGGGTGCACAGGCAGTTGCCAAAGCTCATCTTCAGCCGACAACTCCCTTATCTTCTGTCTGGCTTTGAGGAAAGCAGAGGGCTCTGGGCAGTTTGTAGGCACAGTGCCAAGTCCTTCAGCTGAACAGATATGCCAACAGACAAGAAAGGCCATCCCAGGATACTTCCTGAGTCACTGCTAATGCTAAGCCCTTGCAGAGCAGTTATCCATTAGGAACACACACTGCCATTTGTAACTTGCAAAAGGAGTCTGTCCAGTCCTGCACAATAACGATACCTATTAAAGATAATGGCACTTCATATCAGCTGGAGGAAGGCAAAGCTATACACCAATACACATAAGTAATAAAGAAATCAGCTCTAGGGGATTCTCCCTACCCAATGCAATAAGCATTATTATAGACCAACGTAATCTATACTGAACTCATACACTGACTCAAAATGAAGCTATAACCACAGTCATTAACCTAACAAGAGGTCTGCAGTTAGGATTTCAGGCAATAGGAGAAGCTGCAATATTTGCAGTGCTAAAAACTGTAGTGGGAAACGAGGGGCTCAACTCATTGCTGAAACAGACCCTTGGACAGCTCTTGGGTACTACTCTGTGTACTTAGGTAGCTTAAATAGCAAGAAGGTTTTATAATTGATTTATAAGTAGAGGCTTTTGAATTGCTAGTGAAGGATTAAACTGTTTGCTCTTTGTTGCTTTGAAATCTGTTATTTTCTATCTAGATGTTTTGATTGATATGAAAGTGGTGTTCAAAGGGCCTATTATTTGAGGCTGCATTGGGCTTTTTTATGTTACTAATTCAATCCTCTGAAGAATGTTACAAACCAGCCTTCACTTTCATACTGTGCCAGTTGATTAAACTAGCTGGCACTAAACTTTCTTATGTACATTAATATATGCCCACACAAAACAGCAGTAACAGCAACAGCTTTGCTCAGCTAAAGTTAGGTTTATAATGAAAATATCTTACTAAAATTTCTGTAGATATAAAAATGCTAACAAGTTAGAAATCTATTTTGTGGAAGGGAAAATAGCTCTTTTATGGGTTCCCCAGTGCAGTGATCTAGTATCTATAATCAAGAGCCAGACATTAGCAAATGCACCCTTGCATTCCTATTGTTCACACCAATTTAACATGTAATGCTAAGCAAGACATATGAGGATAATTATGGATAATTATATTTACCCAACTCATGAGGGACCCTGTAATCTGCTTGGATCAATTAATTGTCTGCCTTCTTCCCAGTGCCTCACTGGGATCTTAAAGCTACGGAACTGGCAGAGACAAGGATACATCTCTGCAGGAACAGTTAATGTTGCAAGAACTGACTTCAGCAAAGTACAAATTGGTGAATACAAAGGCAAGAAAGCAAAATGTGCTTCAGACCCTCCTTGATGAAACATTTCTGGAAATATTTGTGCAGCTCTGCCTAGGCACTTTTCTGTTCTATTCCCCTTCAGCTGCATTCACCCCTGTTTTCATGTTATGGAAGCTGTTATGTTCAGTTCCTCACAGTTTTCTGTCACACACAGAGCCACCCATAAATTCCTTGATTCCTTTGCCGGGAATGATTTTTTTAGTTGGAACTCCAATTCTTCACTGCTAACCCCAGTGTCTTGAAGCTCTCCTACTTAAAACGTAGGTCTCCTCTCAGGAGTAGTGAGGATTCTTTTTTTGTAACCCACCTCAGCGTAAAAGAGGGGTTTTGCAGAGGTGAATACAGTTCTCCAAAATCTCTAGCTTGTTTTTCCACAGCTCACTGTGTTCATCAAGCTGCAAGTTTCTTAGCTGGGTATGTTTCACAGCTCACTTTCACTCCATGAAGCGTGGCTGAGATTTGCTATCATCTCCCAGATGCTGCAGGGAATACTTCACTTACTTGCAAACTTGGCTTCATTATGGCTTTGCTGAAGATTGAGTCTTCCTCAGCAGTGGCTGGATAATCTGATCTACTTCTGATAAGTGCAGACACAGAGATCCATGTTACAGTCTTACGAGAATAAACCCGAAATTCATCCTAAATGAATATAAAAGAGAAGTGTCACAATATCCCTCAAAATCAGACCAAACTCACTATCACCTTGAAGTGAATGATTATAGAGGCCTTTCTAGAGCACTGCTCCAGCTTTTTTAAAGAAATAACCAACAGGGGCTGCCCAGCACCTGTGACTGATCAAGAAATAACTAGAACGGGGGTGGAATCATGGTCCTGTCCAAATGTGAGTACTGCAAATAATTCACTGACTGCAGGTCTGGTGCTTGGCTGATAAGGATGGAATGTGAACACCCAGGTCATGATCTAGGACAGGTAAACAGTACAGGACAATCTGAGATGCAGTGACCATGCTGTAAAGGGAAGATCAAAAGGAACATAGCACCGTACTGCAAAATGGATGTTTAGTGCCAATACCTTTTCACGGTCATTCCTGTATTAACACTTCATTGGATCAAGTGTGTTAGCACTAAGCCTCCCTTACGGTACCGTAGACAAGCTTTTGCCACAAACTGAGCATGATCTTGCTATTTTTTGTAAAGTAAGTTCAACATTGGAACTGTCTGATAACTACTGCTGGTAGCACAGTCTTAGAGATTAGAGCAACTACTGTAATAAGAACCCTCATGTTAAGTCCCACACACTGAATCACATACATTAAAGCCAACCATGAGACTGACTTATGTCAGTTATATTATATTCAGTGTGTGAGCATATTGGCAGATAGAAAAAGGTGATTACCTCAGCCAGCCAGGTTCTCAAAGCACAGTTATTAAACTTAATTTGAAAATGACAATAGAAAAAAATGCTCTGTACTAAATATGAGTCCTTTTGAATAATTTAAGTGTTCAAAAAAGAACTTTAATAATGTTTATATATCTTATTTATTTGTGCACTTTTCTTCTTAAACTGTTATTTTGAGTAGAGTAACATTTATTTTGTGTTACTTCTCTAAAATTTAAATTTCAGAATTAGTAGACATTGGGATGCAGATTGCAACAGTGAATAACACAGGTGCCCATTATTTGAACTGGAGTGAGTCAAAATTCAGTAACAAAAGTGAGTTAATAGGCTCTTATATTGCAAATGATGATTATTTATGAATGAAAGTTTTATGTGAAGGAAAAGAATTCCAAGGATCAAGCTGATGGGATTACTTTATCCTCATTAGCAGTAGTCATCACATTTGAGAACTGGCATAATCGAATATAGGGAAAAAAAACAAAACTGTCATTTTAATACAAACAACCACAAAGGAAATCTGAAATTGTCAAATGCCCAGAGCATACTTTAAGGGAGCTTCCTGATAAGAAGAATGTACAATATGATTCAATTCTTGCTTAATTACATAAAGGGTGATTTAAAAACTCATTTATTTGAAAAGTGCTTGGCATGGCAAATCCATTTAAAATTACACACAAGAATAGGAAATTAAAAACGCAAACAGAACTGAAAATTAAAAAGGGAGAATAAACCTAATATGCTGCTTGAAAAAAAAAAAAAATACATCCCCCCCAGCCTATTAGGATGCAGATTGTTTCAGTATAAAATATTCAACAGGCAGATGTGTGATTTTCAAACCCCAAGATTTTAACTGCATGCTGCTCTGCTCATTTAAGAAGGCAGCTCAAATACAATGGTATCAAGTGATCCATTTTGCAATTGTACATTTTGCAAATGCCACTGTTCAGGAATCTTTGAAGCAGAACAAATCACACTTCTGCAGGTAAATCAACCCTACCAGTTCCTGAAGTATTCAGGCTCAGCTGAGATTCAGTCAAGTCTAATTTTGCTTCTTTTAGTGTTGCAGTAGCTTCCATGAAATGAAATCAGGGTTTGTGTATATTACAGTGCTTCAGCACAGGTCTCAACAGAAAACTGCATTAGGAAACTACTAGCAAAATGTAACAGTTCTGAGAGCATTAACTGCAGGATTGTGGGCTTACTGGTCATGGGGAAGGGCTAACGGAAAATGGAAACATACAGGCAAGAAAAGAAGCTTACACTGCTTGCCCTCTTTATACTGTACCCTCATCATGCACTATTGGATGCTGCTGGGGACAGAGCTAGACAAATCTTTGGTTTGGCCCACTGGGTAAATTTTGGCAGAGGAGGAAGCTTTACCAGGACAGCCAAGGATCTGCTGGACACTGACAATCAAACAGATTCTTTAGAATCTGGAGCCGAGATCTGCCACATAGGATGCACAGGATGGTGGAATGGAGGAGGAGGGACTGAGAGCAAGTAACAGTCTTGAAACCACAGATACTACAGGTATTTTCACCCCAATTTCTTTCAGCTTGCCTGATCAGCTATTACTCTCCATTCCAGCCATGGTCTTACACACAATGTGTAGAATACTTAAGAGTTCTCTAGATCAGTGACGGTAAATATAAGATATTATTGCAGGAAATCAGCAATATAAGAGATTTCATCTAACTCGATTCCTTCCAATTATTTAGTCTTCCAACTAACAACATACTAAGGATTACTTTAAAGATTAAAGTAGGCACCTACTGTTGTTCTAAGCAGAACAATGTCTGCTTCTTCCAAGCTGCAGCGGATGCAGTTTGCCCACACATCCCACTCTGGTTTCCAGTAAAACAGCAGCAGCAGCGCTCCACAGGACAAGATGTATCCAGCAATGCACAAGGCCTTTCGGCAGCTTTGAGTTTTGTAGCCAAATATCTCCTGTACAGCAAAGACAAGTTAAAAATCATTATTATTTTTCTTAAAGAATCACCTGGAATACCACGCTTTCCCACCATCCACTGGTCTCTCATAGGCACTTTTTGATATGGTACACTGAAAGAAATGAGTCATAGAACTTGTACTTGGTTTCTTTACATGTCCTAAACATGACTAGAAAAAAATTTTGCATGTTCCACAGAAGTTTTCATCCACCGTCACAAAACTAGATTGCTATAGTCTGACCAAACCTCTAAAATAGTGGTATGTAGTTGTGAAACTCAGTATGAGACACTGTTAGGTGTGTGCATGAGTTAGAATGGTATCAAAATATAGAGGCCCTAACCCTTAGGCCCCAAGTCAGGAACACAGATTTGCCTGGTCAGTTTTTTTAAGGTCCCTGGGTGAGACAGCTGAAGAACTTGAGTATGTCTGCGCTAGGGGATGGAGAGTGGTGCAGACCCACTCCAGCAGCTGAGACTGTGCCTGCTTCAGAAACAGAACCGCTACTGCTGTCCTGCCGTAGTAGTGAGTCTGCATTAATGCAGCTACACTTTAGAGACTCCGTTAGTGTCTGTGCATAGTGCCAGATGACACTGTGTGACTGCACCAGTTGGAGCTGTTGGCACAACTCAGAACAGACACAGCCTTCATAGGGCTGTTACCATCTTCCGTGATAGCTCCAGTATGGAGATTTTGGACCTTGCCAATGTGCCATTGTCCTAACATCTCAAAATAATAATAATAACTGTTAGTAAGACCAACTAATGAACATTTGCAGAATGCTTTACATGTTCAGAGGGCCAAAGGAAGCTACTCACACTAGCTGTATGAGTAGGTATTATTATTATTCCATTTTAAAGCTGGGGAAATTGTTATGGTGAGGCAAGGTGACTTGCCCAAAACTTCAAAGGGATGACTGTCAGCATTACCATTTAAGAACTGCCAGATCTTGGTACCATGGCAAAATTCCCTCTCAGTAGGGCTAGCAGGGACTTGGTAAAGGTGAAATGAAATGTATACAATGATTTTATAGAGGAGACCCAGCCCTGATCTAAGATGGGAGATTGCATGTCTGCAATTACATAGCGTGACCAGAAGAATTTGCTAACATAGGGGTTAAGATTCCTCAATCTCCTTCTTCCTAGTATATCTGCAACAATTGTGCAATCTGCTTCTGAAGATCAGATATCTGTAGTCACAGATATTGCAAGAGCCATTCATAAGGTGAGAAGAAAAGGCGATGTAATTGGAAGGATGAGTAATGCATAATTCCTGGTTCTGTGCTGGTGTCTTTGCTTGTTATGCAAAATGCAGGCCCTACCCAGTGGTTCCACATGCTGCCTTGGCCTACCTGCTCTATGTCATTCTCCAAAAGACAGACTCTATCTTCCTAGGTAATCTCCATGATGTTTCTAAAGAGAAGAAATTGTCGACTGTGGGGAAAAAATATGGTAAACTGGACAGGGAAGTAAGCGGCCTGCATTGCACAGGACCTGGTTATACCACCTTGAGATGCCCATGCTCAGCTTTTCAAAGGTTTTTATAATCTCTGAGAAGCCCAGGAGAATAAGGCAACTCTGCAGCAGATAGAAGGAAGTTCATGGAGGACAGCAGATAGGCAAAATTGCTAGAAGGTTGTTGGTGTGGCAGTCGTGCTATTAATATTCACATGCTCCTATAAATAGGTAAAGCACTCTCCATTCACCTCCATCTAGTTGTATCCTTAACAAAAAGGTTCCAAAATTAGTGTCAGCACCAACTTACAAAATAGTACATAGCAATGGCTTACTAGCAAGATCCAGATGCTTGGATCCAGACTTTACAGCTTGTCAGCAAGGCAATGGAACTCCCAAGGAGACAGAGATGCCTAAGGGAAGAACTGTTAAAAGAACATGCCTTCAGACTTCCTCCAGTAAATGGCTGGACCTGGAATAACTGGAATAATATTTTCAAATTGGGATGGGCATGAATATCAGGGTGGGGAAGAATGAGATTGCTGCCATGTGCATCTTGCTTCTGCCAGTGAATCATTCCTTTAATTTCCAGCTTTTGTGCCTTACACCCAAAGTCTGAGAAGTCAATAAGGCTGTAGTTAATGCAATTAAGAAAGGAGAGGGTGGGCACTCGGCACATGATTGACAGTCATTTGTTATCATCTGTTGGCAGTGTTCTCCACTGAAATGATGAATAATTCCCCAGGCCTGATATGACAACATAACCATAGAGCTAGGGCAGACCCTGTCCTGCTCTGCCTAGGAAACCATGCACCTATATATCCAAATATGTATGAGTCCCCCTGTGCCTGCATATGTTTCCAGGACTTTTTTTTTTGAGAATAGTTTCCTTTCAAAAAATAGTTTGATTCCTTAGGTCTCAAGACACTTCCCAAAACCAAGCATGCATCAATATTCCACATGTTGAAAACCAGGAGAGAGGAAGACAAGCAAAACAGCTCAGCTGGGGAAAAAAAGGCCATGCTCTAAAGACATCCACTATGCTTCTGCTGGATCTTGCTTCTTCTCACAAGGGACTTTCCTGAGATAGATAGATAGATAGACAGACAGATAGATAGATAGATAGATAGATAGATAAGATAGATAGATAAGATAGATAAGATAGATAGATACGCTTGAGCTGTTCTGACCCAGTGCCCATTCTACCCTATGAACACAGGTGTTGGTCCAGAATCATTGGTTTGTGTCTTAATGAATGTGACATTTCTGAATATAGGTGTTCAGGAGCTCTCTACAAGGAGTAAACTGGGAAAGAACAAACATCAGATGTTAACTGCTGTTTTGTATCTGGATGTCCATGCAAGAATCTAAAGCCATAGCAAAGCATTTCCCATGGTTTGGAAATATCTGGAGCAGGTTCCCTAGGCCACATAATTCAGAAGTAAAGCTAGGCAGGGAAAAAGACTAAGCTCCAAACCTGACTTGTGCCAAAGTTCCCTGGGCCAGAACATTTCAATTCTTCAGAATAAAATGTTCCATTAAGTTAGGGTGGTTTTCCTGACCTTGTGCCTTCAGCTGGAAGGACTATAGCAATGAATGCTGCATTCATAAAAAGCATTTAGTATATAAATAACTCTTTGTTGAAACAGAAGCAGTATTAGTATGAACACTTCTCACTGGTCAAATAGGTCAACAGTGGAATTCTTTAGAAGAATTCTCAAAACTATTATCTTCTCAAAAAAAAAAAGGTGAATATTAGACCCACAACAGAGGTATCCATAACATGCATGAAGAAGGGGGGAACAGGCACACAGATGATGCAGGTTTCTCAGGTTTATCTAGCCACGTGAATACCTTACAGTAATTAGGGTTTGGAATTTTTTCAAGCTTACTCAGGATTCACTAGGCCTATATTACAAAGATCTCCAAGCAAATGCATGTCCACTATGGCAAACAGTACTTCTAGGGCTGGCAGAAATCCTGGTGTTGATGTCACCAGTAAGAACATGTCTGTCATATTGGTTTTATGTTGTTAAGGAAAAGAGAATAACTTTTGCTGGGCTGTATTTCATTGCACAAAGACACCCTGCTGATGAAGACATGCTTCTTTTGAAGATAGGTCTGATGAATACAGATTCACACCTTCACAACCTTTCCACTGTGTGAGCAGGTTTTTAGGGCTCAGTGTGTGCATTTGGCATATGCAATGTTACACAGCCAAATAACCTGAGTTCTTGAGGGCACCAGACTTGATGGTGGAAAAAAGCTAAGATTAGCTATCTGGACGACTCCAAAGGGCTTCTCATTACCTCACAGGAGGTAGGACTGTCTACAAAAGTCTGATATGCAGAGCTCACCTCATCTTTGTAAAATAATTTTTAATAAATTGTAGTACACTGTAAAATTTTGTTTCTTCACCTATTAACATCCCCTTTCTCTTGAGACTCCCAACAGTCAGAACAATGACTAAAACAAAATGGTTTAACTTGTGAGTAAAGGGTCTAGGGAGGGGCCATGGATTATTGGACAGAAAAAGCTGCCAGATTTGCTCAGCTGGCAGAAAGCATACTTGTTCCAAGAAAGGTTCTTAGCTGCTTTTACAATAATACAAAGCCGGTACTCAAGGGCTTACCACTCTAGTGTCCAGCAAGTCTTTGTTATTTATGTTTAAAAGAAAAATCACCTGTAACTGCCAGGTCATCTGCAGAGCAGAATTTAAATGCAAAAGCCAAACAAGTTCAGGCACCCTTTTCTTCAGTGAAAACAAGGCCTGTAGCTACCAGCAAGGAGCCTAAACAGTGGCTGTGAACTGTCATATTTCTGGCAACCCAATCACCAGGTATCCTATTACAAACCACCTGTTGCTATAACAACAGATAATAGGATTAGACTTGAAAGACTGGTTAAGATTCACAAGGAATTTAATAACTGAATTTCATTCTTACCAACCAGAACCTGCTTCATCAGAGGTTTCTTTCTGTTCCCTCTGAAGCCAGTAGTAACAATTATTATCATACAATAATATGTTAAAAAGGAACGAGGTTGTGCCTTTCAGATCCTATCTTAATTTTCAGAGTTAATTTTTTCAAATTAAAAGTATATAAAATTCCTGGATCATATTCCCTTCAGAATTTTGGCATCCTGAAGGAAGCAGACAGCTGCCAATATGCAGTGGCAAACTGGGGTTCACCAGCTGACTGACTACAGTTGTCCCATTCCTTCAGACATAGGCAAGTGGGGAACACATAGTTAAGACAGGCTTCTGGCAAATCCTTCCTGAAGCAGCAGCTTCTTGAAGTCTATCACAACCTTTTGCACAGCAAGACTTATATTTTGCACTTTAGACTTGGTGCAAAGGGAATGATTAGTTCTGAGCTGTACAGAGAGGAGCATCAAATTGGTGGGGGACATAAAGCTGTGTTTTTCCTCCCTCTTCCCATCTTATCAACAATAACTTCTTCTCAAGAACATCTTCAATCAGATCTTTCTGAAGGAAGGGGGGCGGGGCAGGAAGGCAAGCTAATTCCTAAAATAAATCCCTTCCTATTAGCATACCTAATTAGACCTCTCTGAGGCAAGCTGCTGTGTCCAGAGTGCTCTCACACTACTGAGATCTTTGCAGTACCACAGATGGTTATGCAAAGAGAGAGAGATTATTCCATGCCCTCAATATACATTGCTAAGTTTTAGCTGGGTATCAGGCAAGTGAACTCTCATTCAAGAAAATGTGCTCCAGCTACATAAAGTAATCCCAAAGATGTACACACGGATTTATAGGGTAGATTTCCTAAGTCAGAGTGATCATTCTTAAATATAGGACTATCTAGCATCTCAGGTGTACCAAGAAATGGAAATACTGAAGAAAACTTCGTATTTCTTCTCATTACAGCTCCTCAACTTTCCTCAGCAAAATGGACAGCTAGTTCAACACAGGAAAGCATTGTATGCCCAGAGTCCAACTGAACTATTTGCATGCTTTCAAAATTACTTGAACTATTTCATTCTGGAAGAATTGGCACCTGCAGCACTGTCAGCTGTTACGTTATTACACCAAGGGACATGATTGTGTTTGAGGAGTCAAGAACTGCTTGTTAATAATTTGGTTCAGGTGGATTAAACTCACTGTTAAAAATAATGTCGAAAAATATTTTTCATGACTTCGAATTTTAAAAAAATGTTGCAGGGTCACTGAGACGTTATGTGTTAGTGCCACTTGCTGCAGATGCCAGTAATTTAAAATACATCATGTATTTTAAAATACAAAAATACAACAAAGAAATAATGTCTGTACATAATTCTCTTATACTCCATGTACCCTCCTTCTCTCTTCTGCTTAAACACAGCCTTCCTTGTCTCTTTCTTCACAATTTCTCTCACCTACGTATTACTTTCTTGTTCTCTTTCACACAAATTCACACACTAGCTGTTCTCTCTTTCTATACACACATTGGGTTTTTCCTCATCCTCTTACAGTACCTCAGACACCCTCACAGGTATTTTCACCTCTGATACTCAGAACTTTTTTCTCTCTCTTACACATATGTAACAAGGACACATACATACCTGTCAAATCTAGCACAATTTGGCTATTGTTTGTTGCACCTACTACTCAACTGCTTGATCAATCTTTTTTTTTGTGATTTTCATTTGGGAATCCCAGGTGAATGAGCACTGCTCGTGCTCACTGCAGGCATAGAGAGCATGGCAACTGCCAGACACCCTGGATTCACAGTGCAGATTGACTCAACACTATGCACACACACCAGCTGTGCATGGAAAACCTCAGATTCACAGTGCAGACCCCCAAGCATCAGACTTACAGCATGTGCTCAGTATGTATGATACTGGTGAGAAACAAGAACATTACTGTGATAACTGGCTCCAATCAAGCACAGTTTGGGTGTCACAACAGTGCCCAGCTAGAATTGTGCACGCAGGGTACAGTAGTGTGGCTCCACACAGCACCAGAAAGTCTAGTTAAACCTAATTAGCTCAGGCTTAATTCTGGCATTGCTAGTGACAGTGCCAGCAGTGGCAAGAGAATGACGGGGTGTTTATGGTCCTAGAAGGACAGGGGCAGGGTGGAGCACAGACAGAACCAGCAGCCGTTTGGAGCTGGGGAGCAGTGGCACATCAGCACCAGGGCTAGAGCCAGAAGCGGGGTGTTGCGAGCAGGTTTAGTAACTCAGCGGCAGAGCCAGTTGGGTTCTGCATTGCACTGTGCTAATTAGTCCCCACCCTCAGAGCCAGTGCCTTGCACTTCCTGCAGCTCTCAGTTCATGCTGCTGGGTGACCGTGTACCGCATCCTCCAGCACATCCCAGATTACCCAGGTTTGCGTTACGCAAAATATGACATCTCCCCATCAGAGGAGAGAGCAGAGAGCTGACTGAAAATCTACGTTTGTATCTAGGGATACAAAACGTCTTTGTTGTTCCATGACATGGTCTCTTTTTCACTAAAACAGAATTCTCAGTAATTTTGAAGATTTCTCCAGGATTTCTGCAAGTAAACAGTCATGTCAGCCTGTAAGTGAGTGTTTCACTAGCTTTCCTGGGGCTGTTGTACACTCAGAAATCCTACAGGCACTCACAGCAGAGCTACAGTGCCTCTGCAGCATGGGAAATTTGAGAAGCACTGCATTTATCAGCCATGCATGAGAACTGTTGCTGTACAGCTGCATTGTGGGTCTGACACCTCCAGCAGAATCCGTTAGATGGACAGAATGCATATGTGACTAATAGCTGATCTGTAACATGCAGCAATGCCAAAGCAGCTAAGCAGCACTGAATTTATTACAATTGTGCACTGTACTTAGTATTAAAGAGTTAAGTGCCAGGCAGTAAATCAGGTATCTCATGTAAACATAGGACTTATTTCCGCATGTTACAGAATGCATGTGAACATACTCCTCCCTGGGAAATTCTGGAAAGAAATACGGTAGTTCTGTACTTAGAAATCCAGCTTTACACAGGCACTCAGGCTGGAATGGCGTCACCAATTCAACAGACTGCACTTGTTAATAATTTATGCAAACATAACACATGCTTTTATGTTCCAGAGAAAGCTAATGTTCCCAACTCTCATCTAACGGGAGCTCACCCTAAAGATTCAGCCATCAAATGGTTATGAACGCTGCTCCAGCCCATCCTTCAAGTTCATAAAAGACCACCTCCACCTAAATTTATAATGCCACAACAATAATTTGTCAAGCCATCCCTTGTTGGAGCGGAAAATGAATTAGATCCAGTGGACACAAACAACCTTATTTTCTTTCTGCTAAATGTATGTTTCTGCTATGGGAACACCCCCTTCACCTATAACTAAGTTACAGACTGTAGTATACCACTGCAGAACACGTGCCATCTGGTGCTCCAAGTTGAGAAAGACCTAGACAGAGATAGGACTCACCATCTCATTTTCTTCTCCCTGGTTAAGCTGTGCATAATGGTTCTTGGCAGGATTTTCCCCCATGAAATGATCCTCTGGAGACTTCCTAGAGCACCCTCAGGACAGGTCTTCAGCATTGTGTGCCTGAACTTCCACATTGAGGGAGTGCTCTACGTACACACCTTCCTTATAACTCTGCTGATGTTTGAAGAATGGAGCTCCTCCCTCTCTGTGGGGTTAGCAGGTAACATTCATCCCTCCTCCCTTCATTCTGTTGTCAGATTTTTGTGACTGCAAGAGAACATGTAAAATTCACTCAAAGACACAGCAAGAAAGAAAAAGTTAGATCTCACAAGTGTTTGCCACAATATGACCCTGAGTCATAACTGATAGGTGCAAGCAAGCACTGTTGTCATGCAACTTTCAGGGGAGAGCAAGAGGGGAATATTTTTCTTTGAGAGATTACTGAATCACTGGAAACCAGGAGTGTGTCCAAATGAGAAGGAAAATAGGCACTGCTGTTGTTAACCCTCTTAGCAACCAGTCTGAACTAAGTGCCCAGCTGTGATCCATGCCTTGGAGAAAAATTCAAACTCTGGCATGTTAAACAAGGGCCTCAGTTTGTGCAGGTGGATTTATGCACACATAGTATGTGTCAGGATGCAGCTATGTAGGAACTGTAATTCATTTTTAAGAATCTCATCACAGTATGTCTTCTGACCTTACTATATAGCTTTGGAGAATATCATTGAGGTTATTTATTTACTCCTGGGGGAAACTGGAATTCACTGCTGATGTTAGTGAGCTGGATACAAATGTCTCTGACCTCCAAATCAGGTGTCAAAAGGAAGCTGGCAGAAAAACAGCACTGAGGGTTTTATAACCTCGTTTTTTTGCTATTGTTGGGCTGCATTTGTGTATTAGTCTTGTGATTCACTGTCATTCTCATTATTATTTCCTTGTCCTTTGCTACTTTTAAGAAGTTACACACCAAATATTTTAGGAATTAGGTCAAGAAAGGCAAACCGGTTCTTCCAATAAATATGTTATGGAAACTAAAATATTATTTCTAGGGTGACTGAAACAGATCAAGAGATGCCAAGTTAGTTTGTATTTATTAGCCTTTTACTTCCCTGTGGCATGGACTTGCACAAGTCCCAGACACCTCAAGCACCAGGAAAGACCGCTGTCTACCCTGCAGTGGGCAGGCTATGTACACACAGCATATGGACAGGTATGTGTGTAAAATCCTGGTGCCAAGCCATTTGCGTTGAAGCTGTTTGGTCTTCATGCCTAGCACACTTTCAGAAGGAACCCAGACCAGAGCCTGGACAGAAAAGGATATTAACTATACAAAGATAAGGGTGATTGGTTGCAAAAAGATCAAGGATAAGGTGCTCTCCATACTGCAGCTTCATTGTTACTCCTTCCCCCTGCTACAACTCTAAGACTAGCTTTGAGCCTCTCAACTTTTCATTTTGCTCTGAGACCCAGAAACAGGAGTTCTAGTTATTACACAAGAATCACAATTTTCAATTAATAATTAAAAAGAAAGAATGTAATAAAGTCACTTTCTGATAACCCTGATTATATGGGAAAACTGAGCATTGCCATCTAAAAGCTATAAAAGACATGAAACAACTGCAAAGGTACCTTTTCCAAGGCAGGCTGATAATTTGGGGAAATTACTCATTACTTTGGGAGGTGTCAAGGGTGGAAACCAGGAGTGCCACACAAATTTTTTCTGCCTGGTCAGCTTTTGCTGCTTCCCCAAATGTCAGCCTTGCTCTTTCTTGTGTCTGTAGAAGACTAGGGTGCACTAGGGGTCCTTGGCTGCCCTTTCACAAGAGAAGAGAGATGAGCTGCATGCAAAGTATCCCACCAAACCTGGGTATCCAGGGAAGAATCAAGGCTCATCCAATCTAGTGACTATTCATAGTCTTAGTCCAGCTCCTGTTGACAATTTCTGCTCCTACAGAACATCCTCATTAGGGAGATTTATGTCTTCACAACGGAAAACAGAGAAAAAGCAGATTAAAGTGTAAAACGTTCAGCATTTCCATAATTTTGCAACCTGTCACAATATTCCAGCAAAATCTCCTAATCCAGAACCAACGAAGATGGTGGAATTTTTTCGCTTTCTTGAGCAGGTTCCCTTTCTCCTGGAGAAAATACCTCTGTAGCGCCCTAAATTGAGACCGTTAGTTATATGATGCCCTCTACTGTCCAAAGTAAGAATTACATATTAGGTTATAAATGCAGTTACTTTTATCTTGTCCTATGGAGTACCATCATTCTTGGTTTAAAATTGAAATTTGCCTAAGAAAACAGATATAAATCAGAAAAATAACCAGTCAGGTTAAAATACAAAAGGAAAGGTAAGATTTATAATAAAGATAGTTCTTCAATTTATAAATAAATAAACTAGAAGCAAGCAAGAGAAAAAAACGTGCTTCACCTCGTCCCTACAACTTTTATCTCAGTCCTGAAAATACGTGTATGTATTTTCTCATCCTTGAGCAACTTGCTTTGAAAAATGCCACTACATAAACAGAAACGTGACCTATAAACCACCCCAAATCTCTCTTTCTGTTTAGCTCAGCACATGATTCCCAGTCCTGGGCAGATCACACAGAAAGGATGTTGTGAACCAACTGGTGACAGTCCACAGGACAGCATAGAGAAGAATGACAAAAGGAGTCAGAAAACATGGAAGAGGGACTTAAGGGTTGTTTAATCTAAAGAAAAGGAGACCGAGAAGAGGCATGACAAGTTTCCAAACACATAAATGGAGAAAACAATATTCTCCATGTCCACTGTGGATGGAGTTAACTTGCTGCAAGGAAAATTCAAACCAGGCACAAGGGAAAACTTTCTATTAACGTTAGCAAGCACTGGCATTGCCAGGTGTTGTCTGTTATTTTTACACCTGTTGTCTTTATGGACGGGCAAGGCATGCATCTCTCAGAAATGACACAACTAGAGGTGATCCCATCTGAGGGGAGATGGTCACATCTGCTGAACTCAGCTGGGACCTGACTCCCATGTGTTCCTGCTGGAGAAGAACCTCCCAACAGCTCACAGAAGCCCGTTTGGACGCACCTTGTGTTCTCCAGCTTTCAAGGCAGCCCTGCCACCCATTTCACGCACTTGAGCGCAACAACAGCTATGAACTCATCTGGCAAGCTTACTTAAGTTACGCGGAAGACCCCAGCGCAAACCCAGGCCTCCACCCGGGGTGGGGCCTCACCACCCTCCGCAGCCCTGACCCCGGACAGGCCGCCGTGGCCAGGCCAGGCCTCCCGGGGTGTGCCCCGGGCCAGCCCGGGGGAACCGGGGTGAGGCGCCGAGGCCTGCCCTCGCTGGGGTGTGAGGAGGAACACAAGGCCCAGCTGTGGAGGAGACACAACACCACCACCCCCCACCCCGCCTCTCCGCGCCTCCTGGCCCGGCAAGCCCCCAGCGGTGCTCCCTCAAAACGCTCCCCCGCCGCTGCCGTGCCCGGAACCCTTGCGCGGAGAGGCGCGGTTTCCAGCCGGGCTGGTCGCCGCGGACCGCGCTGTCCGGAAGCGGCGGCAGCCCTGTGAGCCCCGCGGCCGCGGCGGCCCCACCTGCCCTTGCCCC
>JAVJGJ010000003.1:15407281-15458541 GCA_035590215.1 Microhierax caerulescens | reverse complement strand
AAAAAGCCCATAAGGCTTGCCACCTGTTTAGTGTGGTTAACAGGTGTATCAAACAGCAGGCCTTCCTCTGGGAAAGAAGACAAACTACACACAGCCAAAACACACAAAGAAGTAGCAACAGGGACAGAATGGAACACAGCATCTGCTTACTGGAACTTACACAGCAGCCAGAAATGAGAAATCACAGAAAGGAAACACTTTCATGAAGAAAATGAATGTTTTACTTCATTACCCTCTGCAAACTTCATGTACATGTAATTGTTTTCTTTCATTCTCAAATGTGTGCACACACAAATGCAGGAAAAACAGACAGGACACAACAGCTCACTGAATGGTTTATTTACCTTTTTAAAAAAAAATCAGCAGCTTTTAGGGGCTTGGTTTTGTTACGCATTCCCCAGTGTTCAGCTATAGTTTCTATATTGCATCTCTTGACAACATTTTTACCCCATGTGAAACCAGCTTTATAGTTAAGCAGTAGATAAATCAGAGTTGTTTGTTATTATTGGAGACCTCTGTTGATATAGTTATAATTATTTCTTGTTTACTGGACATTTAATCGACCTGAATCTCTGAAGGTTTACAGACTACAATATACTATTAACTGACAGCATCCACTTAGTAAAAACTTATCACTCACAAAAGATTGATCTAAAAATCTAGCCCTGACATCATTACAATTAAAACTAAAGAGGAAAAACAGACAAATTCAACATTATTCAATCCATTCTATACCACACAGAAGCAATGCTAGCATACCCTAGAGCTCAAAATATTTGCCCATGTTCTTTTTGTTCTAGAAGATTACTTCAGTATGTCCAAGGTACTTCTTCACTAAAGGGAAAAAAAAAGTACCAGATTTTTTCAAAAATCCCCCCAGTTACACACAGTTTACAAGCATAGAACTATTTGTACAAGGTATGGGCACACTAACTGATCAGCAATAAAGTTTGATATTCAGAGAGATATCTGCCTATCCAAAACAAACTTTAAAACTGCAGAAGTTTATGTGGACAAAGCAGACAGAATTTCCAGATCCTTAATTTGAGTTTCTTAGTAGCTTGCCCTTTTTTGGGCACTGAACCAAGTCTTACCATTTGTGTTATGACTGGGTTCATGTCCCCTGTGCTGCCCATACATAAATCCTCTAATTAGTTTTCACGTATTTCCTGTTTACTTCCATATTATGTAGGCTCATGTTTTGCTGGAACTGTGCCTTAATTTTTGTTGGACTTCAGTGTATACTGATCTATTACCATATCTGTTGGGAACGTACTGGCACAAACTTAATGAATACTGTGCACAGAAACCCAGTGGTTAACTGGATCACATTGTTTTTGTCAAGTTTTCATTGACAACAACAGATCATTAAAGCAGGTGGTAGATTCTGCCAGTTACTTGTACTGCGTCAGAACTGGCTGCTGAAAAAACAGGCAGTATTGAAAATTCTATAACCATTACATTAATGATTATTATTCTCAAAGTATATTATTGTCAGCTTTCTAATCTGAATTGGAAGAAGTGACCAGGCACACTATAAATTTTGACAGAGAATGATAGAGCCACAGAAAACTTAAGATCTGAGGCAGTGTTTGGAGCAGGAAGACGGAAAGGAGAATAATACTTATTCTACCACCAGTCAGGGGAATGGCTCCATAAGAAGCATGCTCAGAGAGATTAAAATTGCAGAAACACACAACTAAATCGTTCACCTGTAAGGTGGAGGTCACAGGTATTTAGACCCTTTCCAGAAGGCTGGTTACCCCTCTCATAATTCTATGGTAACAAGTTAAAGAAGAACTGTTACCTATCATTTCACCTGAAAAAAAGGTATTTATATGCTTTTGTTGTTTCACGTTAAGTTATATAATTTGAAAGCAGTATACACTGGGTGAACACTTGTATTATGTGTTTGCCTTATTTTCTGCATAATATAAACACTAAATCAATCGACAAGATACTGTTGTCAATAATGTCAAGATTATTTTTTTGGCCAAAGTATCTCCTCACTTTTGAGCACATATCCAGTGCAAACTTAAATATAGTACTAAATGCTTACAACCATAGAGACAGACCAGTTACTGAAGAAGTGTAAGCCTGAAGAATTTACTAATTCAGTCTCAAAACAGATGCTAGAGAGACACCCAGTGGTACAAAACTGTGTGTGCACCCATGCGCACACCTCTATGCATAAAATATCCTGTCTTCAATGTCTCACAAAGTGAGAAGCTATTATAACAACACCGTTTATATTTAACAGTGTATAGGTTATAATGAAACAAACAGCACTTGCACGTATTTTTGTCATCTGCTTCTTTATCTAACAAGTATTTATTATCTTGTCCTACTGATCTTAATTCCCAACTTTCATAAGCTCATGGAACAATACATAAAGATTTTTAAACCGTATTAAATAATTAAGTTTAGATTACAGATTTAATTAAGATCTTTTAATGTATACTTAAAAGAAATCTGGGGCTGTTGACAGGTACAAAAAAAGAACCAAACCCTTAACTGAAAAGCCAACATATCTGCTTATGTATATATCAATAGCAGACCAAACCACAAGACATCTAAGTGCTTTATGCTCTATTTTAACTACACAAACAGTATTCAGTAGACTTTTGGTTGTGATTTCACGTCCACAGGAAAAAATGTCAGTTGGCTAGAGAAATGGTAAAGTTATATTGAATAGCCTTCCCTGTAATTTTTAGCTTCCCTGAAAACATACCATGAATTTCCACTAAACCAAGGGAAACCCCTTCTTTTCAACAACAAAGAAAACTGAATGAGGATCAAAGTCAGAAAGAAAAAGAGACTTAAACAATTAAACCAGTACTAAATTTCTGAATTTCATTATAACTGAGTAATGAAATAGTTTATGTAGTGCCTGTTTCAAATCATAATATGTATGCAACAATTAAAAGCTAGGGTTTTCAAGTTCTGAAGTTACTACCAAAGTATAAAATGCTACTTCTTCAAAGGATATCTCTCTCCAAACACTTACCAGTGAAACAATGTCAAATAAAATAAAAAAAAAAAAAATTCCCAAGACAAGCACAGATTAGACCTGACTTAGTTTCTCAAAATTTCAGTAGTAAGTTTCAGATACTCTTTTTTAACCCTCAAACGCTGTGACTGCAATGACAGAACCCTGTTCTTGATTTGCAATGCAGTAATTCATTTACATGCTACAACATTTGGTCCTTATGTCCCAGGCTTCAAGGTCATCTCACTGAATTACTGGAAAATAATCAACACCACATCTTATCCTGCTGTTTAGTTCATACTGAAAATACATTCCCTGATCTTGCTACCTTGAAGTAGGTGAGTACAAGTATTTGTATGTGCTTATAAATACATACACATACATTTCCTCCCACCCCCACATCACCATGTTTACTCCTGTTTTACAAATAAGGAATACTCCAAATAATAATCACAGTAAAACTATCAGGAAGACTACATATCCAAGAAAAGTCAAAGTGAAATTGAAGTTCAACTATATAAAAACTGTTATAATATAGTAAGAAAACCTAAATAAATCAAATTTGAAATCTCCTGTTACTCAATTAAAAATGGGGACTAAATTTGTTAAATGAAGTAACAGTACTAGTTCTAAACACAGGCCTTTCATGTTTATCTGCCTAAAGCATCCTCTACCATGATCCTTTGAGCTTATTCAAACAAATCAGCGCAGTTTCTCATAAGCCTTCTTTATATACCTCATATACTGTTCCAGCAGCACGAGGCAATATTCCATGACCTTGACACTTGTCTAGAATCTAGGCTCCTTCATAATTATCCTCATTCCTAAACCAGTGAAAAACAAATAGGAAATTCTTAAAGGAAAACAGATTTGGTGACCCGGTACACCAGACTATCAGAGAAAGTGAGCCAACAACAATAAGCAGTGGCAGTCAAATCTACTCCACACCCTTACAGTCCTTTCCCTGAACTTTAAGTGACCAGTGAAATGGTATAGTTCAGTTCTGTTTAAAATAGCATTCCAACCCTTCCTCAGGGAGAAAGGGAATTATATGCCCCGCAACAAGCTGGAAATTAAAATTTTGTTTATTCATTCATTCATTGTGAGCCTGACAATTTCTGGTAAGTACTCAGCAACTTTTCAGTCAGAGCCTTCTGAATTTATTTCCAAATTACAGTTGGCTTAAGTTAGCAGAATGTTATCTACCTTCAATAAAATCACAGTCATTGGTACTATGCACAGTAAACTCCAAACATGAAGAAACAAACAAAAAAAATAATCCAAACCCAACACCAAACCCCATGCACATAGTTTTTATACAGGATGAATGTATACAGTAAAACCAGAACAGGAAGCTGACTGCATACACGATGAAACTGCTGCTCCAAAGATCTTACTATTCAGTGCTACTGCAAGCACTAGCACCACTGAGTAACCTGACTCCAGTACAAATACCACAACATGGAGCTTGAGAGGGAAACTGCTACATTGGTTACATAAGTCAATTAAGAAATTCTTTACAAACCTGAGTAACCGTACCTAAACTCTGTCTTAAATATATGCAAGATCCCAATTGTTTCAGTCTTGCTAGACTGACTGTGAATGACAACCAGAACAGTATTACTTCAACATTCAAGAGCCCTCAAAAACTCATTTCAACTGTTCCCAAGGCTGTAGCCAATCAATGCACATAGGCTGTTAAGATGTTGCATCATCTCATATGATGCAAATGTTACAAATTCAGTCAACCAGGCTGTACCATATTTGTATCTGGCCGAAGTATGGGAGTCTTAGAAGTCACCTGTACCCTTTTTCATTTAAGCATAATTTAAAATTTCCTCAATATGAAAAAGTGATTAGCAGTAAAAAGAGCCAGACATAAAACTTTTCCTGATTAACAATTAATTCTGTTTGAAAACTAATAAGGCAACCATTCCATTTCCCATGCTATGTTACTAAACTATTTGTATAATCACAGCAGTGCCAGCTGTTTTCTGCATCTTAACATCAGTATGGCCTTTTTGTTTATAGATTATAGCCTAGCCAGTAACAGGTTTTTTCCCTCATCTCTAAATTTCACTAAACATTACTATTTCTAAATATTTACTCAAACATAACCCAGCATTTTATAGCTCTTATTTTTGAAGCAGAAACTAATTCTCATGGATTAAGTCAACATAAAGTGAGAACGAAAGCTTAGTTTCCCAGCTTTCAATAGACCAAAGCCATCTTTGAAAAATGAAATCATTAAATAATTGTATTTATGCAGCTTAAACAGGCCTGTTCAGTCTTGACAGAGTAAATTTTAAACAAAGATTACTCAAAGAGACTAATTTACCTTCTCTCATTCCACAGAATTCTCCATTATATTTCCCACCATCTTTACATTACTAGACTTCATGTGCATGTGTTCCCTTGAACCAAATAGATGAGAAAGTTAAACACAGAAATAAACATATTTGAAGTTCACCAATAAGTGGTATTTCACTTGTAGAGTACAAATAGAAGACATTCTAAAGCCTGTAAGTTTGTAATTAACAACTACTTTTTTATTATTGCTGTCTAATGAAGACTACAAATGTGCTTATTCAGCCTTTATTTTAAAACTAATAAATCATAATCCTCCTGGTCTTTAAAAAGATAGTGATTTGTTAAAAAGAAAAGATTCATTCTATGTTCTTTTATGGTTAAGGAACATATGGAGGTAGTACTTGAATTTCATAGCCACCTTACCAGCTTTTTGATGGCATGTACTCATTCAAATCTTCTGTGTCAAAGCCTGAAAAATCAGCTGCTTAGCACTAGAAGTACTGTACTGATGTATGTGAACTTAGAATGACATACAACTACTTTTCTGTCAAGTATTTACCCTTTTTTCTATGATACACTGTATTTCAGTTAGTCACCCTTTATTTCTGTCAGCCTTACAGATTGTTGACTAAAGGGCTTAGACAGGTGAAGTCACTGACTTAGCTGTACAGGAATAAAAAGAAACAGGAAAAAAATATTTTCTAGAGCAACTTACTGGGACAGATCTTTAATCAAAGAACTTCTTTCTGCTCAGGTTGTTAGGAGAGAGTGAATTCACTGAAACGCTCCCTTGGCAAATCATGCATGAGACACCTCTCCATAATGGATAATTTATTCAAATTCTTTAAATCCTTTAACATCTTTGGCTTGATCTTGTGAAGCTCTTCACATGAGCACGTCTGCATATACGAGCATCTTCGAAGGACTGAGATTGTTATAAAAAATTGGCAATACGTGTTTCTACCATTAATACATTCGATTAACTTTCTGAGATGACTGAAGGTTAACTCAGCCTAAACTGAGAGGCCAACAAGAAAACACAAAAACTACAACTCTTCAATAAATATCATGGAAGTCTGACAACTTGGACTAAACCAGTTTGGCTGCTTATGATACGTATTTATATATCAAAACTTAAGGGGATATGGATATTATTTTTAAAAGGAATGTAATAGTTACAGGCTCACCTGTTCACGTGCATTATTGAGGTCCATTCCCTATGATTTCTCCTTTGACAAACTTGCCCTCATAGTAACTTCCATCTTTAGTAACAGCTTGTCCTGCCCTAGAAAATAAAACACCACTTCCAAACTCTCAACAAACATCCACCTCTTTTCAAGTTGAACCTTCTCCTATTTTTCTCATTTATATGATTAAATTTATATCTATGCATTGTTAGCACCTTCACATGCTTCAGACCCTTCTCAAGCCTTACTATCTTTCTATCTAAACATTTACCCCAGTTGAAGGTATTTACCAGGCAGAAACCCTAAATCCATTAAATCAAGTTTTCCCCTATTGGCTCTAATAGAACAGACTGGAATCACAGCTATTAAAACACTTGAAGTCAAGGATTTGACATCCACAGCAGTCTGTAAGCTCTATAGCTATGGAAATTCTACAGGTAATGATTATTCGCTGTACGATGTAAAAAGAGGGGATCTGTTTGCCTTCTTGTTCTGTCTTGTAGCGTGCAAAAGGTTTGAAAACTACAAGTGACCCTATTAAAAACAAACAAACAAACAAACAAAAACCAACCAAAACCAAACAACAAAGAAGCAAAAAAACCCAAACCCTAAAAGGGTTGTTGCAAGCTAAATCCATTTTTGCTCCTTAGCTCAGGGCGCAAAATATCCCCAATACGCCCCAATTCCCTTGACAAGACCCACCTGAGGCTGCTGCACACACACTGCCCATTGCATTAAGACAACAGAAATTTAATTTAAACAATTCAAAAAGACTAGATCAAATATTGAATAAATTCAAGAGTGCTCATTTTACATGAGGATACCGATTTTAAAGTTTCAGTATAGACAACATTTATGTGAAGATAAATACATCACCGTGCTTACTGTTTTTATTCACGTTACATTGTAATGGGGACCCAGGCTTTTAAGTATCTATGGGTAATTATAAGTGTTACAGGCCACAGAGAAACAGCCAAAACCCAAAGCGTTTGTGACTGGCCACCTTTACGTAAAACGAGAACGCTAGTATGGAAAACAAAGCAATCCCTTAAGAGGAAAAGCGCTTGTATTTACATCGGCTTAAACACAGGGGCGCGGGCTCGGCCTCTCCTCAGCTTAACGAGAGCGGGCTCGGCGCTGCTGGGGGGCGGCCTGAGGCGAGGGGGCGGCCTGAGGCGGCGCGGCCGCGGGGGAGGCTCGCTGCCACACGCACCGCTGGCCCAGGCGGGAAGGAAACACGGCAGGGACCCAGCTCGCCGAGCCCAGCCCAGCCCTGTCCTGTCCTGTCCGCCTTGGCCATCCCCCCGCCATTCCCCTCATGGCCTAGGCCGCCGCCACCGGCTGCGCGGGAGACGGGCTGCGCCTGCGCCACCCGCCGCGCCCCGCCACCAGCCGCGCAGAGCGGGTCCCCGCTGGCTACGGGCCGCCGGCGGGCCTGCCCTCAGGGGCGCGGCGGCTGTGCGGATTGAGCGGCCGCCGGAGCCGCCACCCTCTTGTGATCTCGGGGCCTCTGGCCCAGGCGCGGGTCGGTTGTAGCGTCCGTCCCGGCTAAGCAGGCCCTGGGCACCCGTGGGAGCGGGGCTGCCCGCGGGGGAGGTCGGGGCCGCCCGGCGGGTCGGGGTGCCAGGTTGGGGGTGGGGGGATGTGAACGGCGCAGGGGGGAGCGTGAGGTTTGCCGGGGTGCGGCTGCTGCTCCCAGGCGGGGAAATTCCCCATCCTTCAGGTCCCCTGGGACCTGGGGCTGCGATGTGAAGGGAGCTGCGGCTCCCGCGTTCCTGCCCTAGGGAGCTCGGGCCACCTTCGTGTCCAGACGTTGGCCCTCCCCAAGGTGCCCTACGTCCCTCCGGGGTTTGACTGTTCTACACAGCTCCGGACAGAAGTGGCGAAACTGCATGGCCGGTAATCTCACCGTGTTCCCTGGCAGAGTTGGGAGCAGCAGTATAAAAATCAACATTACTAGTGTTGAGCAAAAAAGAAAATACCACAGTGCTTTTTGTTGGGTTACATTTGAAAGACTGCTTTGCACTCATGGTGAATATATATGTATATATACAATACATAAAGGTATATATAAACAGTCTTTCCAGAAAAATTGTCACAGCTGAGGTGGGGATTTTTTGAACTGTTAAACTGGAGTAGTACGTGTAAAATGTTGTGTATGACTTCAGGTGGAATGCTTGGCTATCAGTAGTAACAGGCCACTTTTTCTTGTTTTATGAGGTATCTATAATCTCGCTGCGATGCAAGTGTAGTCAGGTTGCAGGCCTGTAATCAGGCAGATTCTAATGGCAGAGCTGCTCATGTCTGGAAGGCTAATTTTTGTTATTGTTCTTAAAAACAGCTTTCCAGAGGCTTTAAATATGGAACTGATTAAATACTTAATTTAATAGCATTGTTTTGACAGCCTTTTCAGTCTAATTGCACTATACATTGAAGACCTTAAGGTGATTTTATTTTTGTCAATGTTTATCAGGAGGTTTAAGCAGCAAGAGAAGAAGATGGAAGTTTTGTTACAATGATGGAGTAGTGGGGGTTTATAATGAATTTTAAGATTTTATATGTGCAATTAAAGCAGGTAGGATTTGAAATACATGATAGCACTCAGAAGGCAATTGTTGTTGATCAAGTGGACAGCAAGTTGCCCATGAGCCAGCAGTGTGCCCTTGTGGCTGAGAAGGCCAGTGGGATCGTGGGGTCCGTTAGGAGGACTGTGGCCAGCAGGTCAAGGGAGGTGATCTTCCCCCTGTACTCTGGTGAGGCTGCATCTAAGTGTTGCGTCCAGTTCTGGGGTCCCCAGGTCAAGAGAGTCAGGGAACTGCTGGAGAGGGTCCAGTGAAGGGCCACAGAGATGATGAGAGGACTGGAGGATGTCTCTTATGAGGAAAGGCTGAGAGAGCTGGGCATGTTCAGCCTGGAGAAAAGAAGACTGAGAGGGGATCTTATCAGTGCATACAAATATCTTAAGGGCAAGTGTCAAGAGGATGGGGCCAGGCTCGTTTTAGTAGTGTCCAGTGACAGAACACGGGGCAATGGGCACAAACTGCCACACAGGAAGTTCCATCTGAATATGAGGAAAAACTTTGCTTTGAGGGTGACAGAGCACTGGAACAGGCTGCCCAGAGAAGTTGTGAGATCTCCTTCTCTGGAGACATTCAAAACCTGCCTGGATGCAGTTCTGTGCAGCCTGCTCTAGGAGAACCTGCTCTAGCAGGGGCTTGGACTGGATGATCTCCAGAGCTCCCTTCCAACCCCAACCATTCTGTGATTCTTGCCATAACAATTTGTGGTGGAACTCTATTTTTCTTCAGTTTAAACATACAGAATGCTGTAAAACACAGTGTATTTTAAAAGAACAATCACAGAGAAGAAAATTACATAATACTACAAAATGCTTTTAACCTAGGTGAAGACTAATAATGAGAAGTGGCTGCCATAGTATATACTACCACTTGGTCTCTGCTGAAAATGTTGAATATCTGTGCAATGATCGTGACTGCAAAACAAAAGAAGTAAGAGCCTGGTCACCAGTTTGCTGTGTACAGGCTTGCCACACCCTGATTTAAAAAACTGTCTTTAAAAGCAAGATATTAAATTTCATTGTTATGTAGCCACTTTTTCATTGGTTCTATCTGTGGTTAATTTCTGAACCCCTTGTAATTCCATGTCAAAGAGGAGAAACTTGTAACTCTTTAGGGATTATTCTGTTTTTGCTTATTATCCTCTTTCTAGATTATAAGTTTGTTATTGCAAAGTCACAGGCTTCTAGATAGCTTAGTGTAGCAGCAAGAGAATACCCTTCAAAATCATAGTGACTTTTATGAACATTCATAACCATCAGTGGAGTTCCCTTTTTTTTAAGCTTTCCATTACACTGAAGGAAACTTCTAAATGTAATTCATCAGGAGAATTGATCTTTTAAGAGAGGAAAGTGTCTCAATGTGCATAATTCTGATTTTTAACTTCCAAAAGCTCAAAAGTGCTTTTATAAGTCTTCCACTTCCTTGGACATTAAGAATATGCCTGTCACAGACAATGTCATCTCTAATACATGGAAAATCTCAAGGCAAAGAACTCTGTAGAGCATGTTTATTAGAAAATGCTGTAATATTTTCCACTTTGTATGATGCATTTACTCTCTTTTAAGATCTGTTAATTTAAAATTATTTAGGCATGGAATGATTTGCCTTCTCAATCTCACTGTCAAAGTGAAGCACTTCTTTATTTGTGCCCTTGTAAGTAAATGCACTTGATAATGTTGAAAACTCTGAAAAAAGCATCAAGGGACAAGTGTTAATTTCAAGAACTGTAATTTCACTCTTATTTTGCATCCAGTAAATGATTTAATATTAACCATTCTGATATGATGGTGAGACTAAAAAGTTACAGAAGAAATTGCTTTTTCCAGAGCTGTTCTTTCCCCAAACTAGCAAAGCTACCTGAAGATGTTGAAGCATGCAGATAGTATAATTACAATTATACAAGGAGCTTTATTCCAACCTATGTGTGTGTTTTAATGTTGGCAGGATTCATAAGGTTCCTATGTTTTAACATGTACTTTTCATGGCTGAGCTCTGTTTTCAGAGTCAAATCCGTCAGACTGAAATTTTCCCTCTTGCATAAATCTGAATTATTTTATTGAAGTCTTCAACAAACATGGTGCAGCCATCTCCAGAAGTCTTGTCTATGCATGACCTAAGACAAAACAGAATGCTGTAATCCTAGAACTGCAGAATATTAGAGTGAAACTGAAAAATGTCAAGTGTGTGCTTCGATTCCAAAGGAGAATCTGCTTTGCCAAAAGAGGACAGATGTGTTTTGCAAAGGAGTTTGTCTGTGTATTGTGTTTTTTGAAGTTTGAAAATCCTCTACAAACTTATGTTCTCTAACAGTTAATTATGAATAACAAGATGGGCCAAACTGTCAAGTTTTCTTTTATGTTTCAAGTTGATCATATCTTCTATGGACTCTTAGCTCCTGTTTGCCCAAACTGTGTTTTACCACACATGTTACTTGCCTTAATCCAGTGTGGAAGTTAAATTTAATTCATAACAGACTTCATAAATAGTATTTAAGTTTTTGTTTCTGTAATCACTAGAAATGCTATACCGATTAATGATGTTTACATTTTAGCTGGTTACAGATAAATTAGAGCATCATTCTGAATGCACAATTTGCAGCTATCATTGGTATGCTACCAGGGAAATAAAAAGCTGTAACGTGAATTGCTTATAGAGAGGTTATTGAGTTAATGGTATGTTGAGGAAATCTGTTACTTAAAGAGGTTTTATTTCTTACTTCTAGTGTCATCTGCCGGAGTCTAGCAAATAGCAGCTATGGAATAAAAAGAAAATCACCACTTCAAAACTTGCATCTTGTTTCCCGAAGTATACGTCATCCCTACTATCCAAGTTCAAAACTACAAAGACCTCCATTAAGGATATCTATTCAGCTGTTCTCTTCTCTTAATCGTCTTCCCCTACGCAAAACAAAACTTTTAAATGTAAAATATGGATACCCATTCCACAGGAACTTTTGGCTAGCTAGACTAGCGTCAAGGCTTCTCAAACTTCGCTATCTTATATTAGGATCTGCTGTAGGTGGTGGTTATACAGCTAAGAAGGTATTTATCTCTGGAGGCTATTTTGTTATTATATATACTTCAGAAATGTAGTTCTTGGTATATTCACAAAAATACAAGATATCATTGTTTGGTTAACTAATGACAGTAAAGATGAATGAATATGGAAACAAATTTTTTTAGAGAGCTAGTATAGATTCTAAAAGATCCGAGTAGTATTATTCATATCTAAAAGATAGTGGGTTAGTATGTTTTATGTGTAGGTATTGCTTTTCAATAGATTGCTTGTAAGCTTCTCTACATACATTTGTTTTTCTATTTCTACTCTTTTTTTTTTTTTTTTCCTTTTTGTGTTAGACATATGATCAGTGGAAGGACATGATGCCAGATCTCGATGAATATAAGTGGATTGTTCCTGACTTCATTTGGGAGCTTGATGAACATATTGACTTCGGTACCACAAAAACTAAAATGTTACTCTGTCTAAAGGCTAGCGTATGTAAAACCTAAACATAAGGGTGTAGGTCCTTCGTGCCTCTCTCCAGTAATATCTTTGTAACTGTAATTTGGCTGAACTTGCATTGTTAGCATTTGGCATGTGTCTTACTCTAAGGTGTTTGTATCAGTGTGTTTGTAGCAAGAAATTAAGCATTGTTTAGCGTTGGCATTCCATAGTTCATCCTTTCATTTGAGAATATTTGTGGTCGTTTCATATGGCCATATAATCCTATTATTGAGAGGAGAGTTGCAGCATGATCAAGGGGACTTACAAAAGGTTTGGTAGTGTTATGTGCAAAGTTCATGCTTTCTGTGTGAATGACACAAGTAAAAAATATAAGTAGGTAAGTAAAAGGTATGTATGAGTAAAAGACCAATTGAAAATGCAGAATAGTGAACCTACCTATCTACAAAATTATCTTGAAGATACAGAAGAAAAGAAAATAATAAATATAGACTGTTTTCCTGAATCTTCTAGTTACAGTAGGGTTTTTTACATATTTTCAGATGAAAGGGAGAATCTAAATCTACAATCTAAATCTAAATTTAATCTAAAAAACAATCCTTGAGTTACTTCTTATATATGCAGGATAGTAAAGTGGTGGTCTTGTGGTTTTTGGTTGGTTTTTTTTTTTGGGGGGAGCAAACTTTGAGATCTTAACTACATGCATGAACATTGCATAGATAGATGCAGAGATCGAATGAGGCAAATGTTTTCCTTTGTTATTGCTAGTGGACAGTACATTTTTATAGTACATTAAAGCTTAATAAATTTGGGGTTTTTTAAAGGATTATGAAATTGGCTTATATATGAAATTGAAAAATGAGCTTTCCTTAAAAGGTACAAGAGATGAGCATAGTTAGTGTTGTGTAATTTTAAAATATCCTCTACAAAGTATGTGAGAGAATAACGTATGAAGTGTGAAAAGCAGCAGTGTATTTTAGACAGTTTTGAAGTATGTGAGGCAACCAACTTATCAGTAAGTTCAAAGTCTAAAAAAGCAATTGGTTTTTCAGATTTGATAATCTTTCCCAACACTAATGGGGGGAGGTGCATGTGGAAAGAAAGTTTTTAATTCTTTATTAAAGGAAAAAGCCATGTCCTGAAACAGTTCCTAGGTTTTACAACCTAAGCCTTTTTTGTTCAAAAATACAGTAGGGAAAAAACCCTACTCATTAGCTATTGTACTGTTTTCCTAGAGAAACTTATCAAAGCCCTTCCTGACGCAGATGACCTTGCCAAACTTCTGCCTGACTTTGACAAGATTGGAGAGAGCTTCACATCACTGAAAGGATTTTTTTCTCCTGGTGAGAACAATTTTTCAGCTTAGTTTTAATTTTGAAAACTTAAGCTATTACAAGATGAGGTCACAGATATGTCCTTAGACACTAAAAGGAAGCGGATCCTGAAAATGCATGGCTTTTCAGTTAATATCTCATCCGAAAGTGTTTTGGACACAGGTAAGTGTAATGTATTTTTAAAAGCAAGAGCTCTAGTAGCAAGTACAGAGAACCAAAATGAGAAATTGAATAGAAAACTAGATTTCTTGTACAACACTAAACAGATTGGAAGCTAGATTGCTTCAGTGAGTCATAGAAGGTGGATGTATCCAGCTGGAATTTGGAGAAGGTGAGAGTGGGGCTAGAGAGTAACAGTACCACAGCCATTAAAGGAAGAAAGAGTTGGATTATTAAAAATGATGGTCCTTAATGTTGCAAGCATGTGAAAAAAGAGATTTGTAACAGAGGTATTCTTTTGGGCTGAACGGCATTTTCCGTCTGGATACAGCTCCAGAAGGACTTGCTTGAAGATGTAGCTTAGGTGGTAAGGGCTGCGTTTCAAAGGATTAGGTAGACATTCAAAATCCTTTGCAAAGGACATGGGGATGGTTTGTTAATTCATTGTGTTCAGGTAGTAGTAGGCTTAATGGTTTTCAGTCTTTGGGAGACTTTAAGACATTTCTGTTGAAATTTGATCATCATATCTGACTTGTTAATGAGCACAGCTCAAAACTTAGTCATTCTTGTCATGAGGTACAAGATTATTCCTGTTACATATATTAATAATTATCAAACCATGTAAATTTGTATTAATGAAAAAACCTATCTGTGAAGTGGTAGAGTCAGCGCTCTAAGTGTGTTTGAAAATATATCTGTACCAGTGTGTATAAGGAGCATATTTTCATTGTCTTAAAATACTGTCAGTGGCGGAACTAGTTTATTAATCTTACAAACTCAGCGAGCACCTAAGTAGGGATCAGGTTCAAGAGAGTAACAAGTAGATTACAATCTCCTATGTATCTCGGCTGTTTAAAAATGGTGGTGTTTTTGACTGGTATTGCAAGATGTCACCTATTATGTGTTATCATACTCACATGGCCATAGTTGCCATTTATAATTGTGTGGTCCTCCAAATGAGACAAAGATCCTCATCTTTGTTTTGCATTTTGGTTTGTATTTATAATTTTTATTTCCCCTCTTCTGCTGATTTTTCACAGGTTACAATTTGGTTAGAGAAGTCATAGGAGCTTCTGATCTACTTCTGTTGTTAGGTGTGTAAAAGCCCTTTTTACTGCCCTTAACCTGCTTCTTTAAGGCAAGCTGTTAAAACACTACTGTACTAAGAGGAGCGAATATCAATGTAAACACAACTGTTTACAGCAATTTAATACTGATTTACAAATACTTTCCAATTACTTTGAAAATAATTAGGTCCTCCCCTGTGAGAATGAATAGATGAATAGTTGTTACTTTTTTGCCACAGTCCTTAGCTTTTTATTTCAGGCATTTTCCAGAGGTTTGTTTTGAAAACCTATGTCATTACAATTGGAAATATTTTTTTTTCTAGTTACATTAATACCAATGCAATTTGCATTATCCTTTCATGTTTATCAGAAATAATTAGTTTTATGATGTTTTCAGAATTTTAATAGTCTAACTGAAGCTGCCTACACCCTTGTGATATTACTAATCTGAGTCATAAACTAGATATAACATTTTCAGATGGGTTTTAAACTTAATTTCTTTTCCAGTTTCTGAAAGTAGATCTTCTTTTAATAGGAACTTCAAAGATTATGGAATTAATAATTTATAGGGTTTGAAACTTTTAATTTTATTGTAGGTGTAGTTTGAGAATTTTCAAGTGCCTTTGGCATCTTTTAATGGATTTCTGTAATTTTATCCTAGGTTCTCCAGGAGAAACAGCATTCAGAGCTACTGACCAGGGATATGATAATGACAAACAGTACAAGAAGGTAATTACTCTCTTGCAAACTTAAAAATGCCTTGACAACAGGTAATTTTTTTTAGAAGTGCTTCAATAGCTAGTTGCGCTGTTCATTTGAAGCAGATTGAATAGTATTTATCATTGAAAATTACTTGAGTATTCACTGTTGGTTTTAGTATGTAAACAGTACAATGATAGTAAATATTTTGGTGTAAGGAAAATATAAGGCAGTCATAAATCTTTAGGAATTGTATTTTTAAGAAAATTGGTTTGTGATAATAATGTAATTTTAGGTAGTTTGTGTGCATTTACAATTTTTCAGGACATTTTCTCAGTGGCACTTAATCTTATAGCTTATTACTGAAGTTGGTTTAGGCTTTTATAGTTATTTTCAAGCATTTCTGCTTGCAAGCTCATTTCTGTTGACATGTTCACAGTTGTGATTCTTACTTAAGGATTTGTGCCTTAATAAAGAATTTCTATTTCATAAAGCAGTCTGTCTTTTTACTTTCTTCAGATAAAGCATACATCTCAATTTTGTTACTATCTTCTGGAAAAAAAATGTTACTGTATTTTGATAACTGAAAGTTTTAGTGTTTTTTCCTTGAAGTGAAGAAGGTGAAGTTTAATTTTTTTTTTTTGCTTTCATGAACAATAGATCTTACTTCTATTAAATTTTAACTAAATTGTAACATTGGTCATTCTTTAAAAGCTCCTCATTTTTCATGTGTATATTTTTAAAATTATATTTAAAAATGGAAGGAAAACTATGTATTGAGGAATTTGTAAAATATTATATATTTGCAACTTAAAGTGTCTCAACTATAACTGCTGCTTTTATATAAAAGACATTTCTGTATATGCAGGCATGTATACATTTATTCTACGTTAATTCTGCATGGCAATATCTAGTGAAACCTGTACAAAGCTTTTGTAACTGTTTTTTTGCCTTTAAAACAGTGATAGATTTCTACATGACAATTAACTTGAGTTTTTGTTTCCCCTTGTCAGTAAACTGTCTATATATATTTTTTTATTTTGTTTTGAGTGATTGCTTAGCACAGGTTTCACTGTTTAAAACATAAAAAATACTTTACTATTGATCTGTGGAGAAGTGGCCATCTCAGTTTATTGTCTTTAACTAAATTAACTGAGATTTTTACTGAATACCAGTAATATAACTAATACTTAGTATTAATATGTTTTTTTTTAGGATGCAGTGACAACTGCATTTTAATGTTGCCAACAAGGTGTGTGGTACTGAAAGTATCAGCCCATGTTAAATTAGCATGATTTAGAAAATTTAATCTGGTGTACTAATTTTTGTTGTTCCAATAATATCTGTTATGCGTAGAAACTGTTGGTTTTGCTAATCAATAGGATCAATTTTGGTCATGATATTTCAGAGATGGCACATATGAATACCTAAAAAAGCATAATCACTTAGTTTATGACAAGTAAAATTATTATTTTCAAGACAATGTTCTAGATGGCCTTTTTTCATCTAGTGCTTTCCACTGCCAACCAATACTAATTTAAGAAATGTGATTGTATGGATGCCTAAAGTGCTGTAGCATGGTATTAAATGTGTCTGATGAGCTGTTTTTCTTTATTTCATTGTGAAAAGATGTGTAACTAGTAAAGGAATCTAGGAATTCCTCATTTGAAGGAATGTTCTGTAGAACTGCTATTGGGCCTGGTCCTCAGATGGTTCTCTCAAAACTTGCCACGGAATGAGTAAGAAACCAGTTAGTTTGCAAGATAACTTTGAGAGAGAAAATGTTATCCCAAACATTGAATCAGGTTGTACTGCTTCTTGCCAGCTAATGTGTCTATCTCATAATCTAATTTATTGCAAAAGGCACAATTTTTTGAAAGAAGAATTAAATTAAAATTACTGGAGTGTTCAGATAATTTAAATAGAGTTTAAATCTGTTTCTGCTTGGATTAAATAAGAAATTTTGTTCTTGGAGAAAGAAGATAGAAGTTAGTTACAAAAGCTATAGCACAGTAAAATATTTTACAGTATTTTATGTGTGGGACTAGTTCAGGTGTGCACTTGAAATGGCAGTGTTGCCTTCTTAGAAAATTATCTTGCAGTATTATCTGTCTACAAAAATTTCCTAAAGAGTTTCAGCTTCCTATTAAAGCAAACAGATTCCAAAGCTTAGCCCAGTTATTAAAGAAAATTTATAGTGGTTGTAGCTATGATGAAGTGGGTGTGAAAAATGTAACTCAAGTATCGATTTGGGGCTTAGAAGCCAGATAAAAAATTAAAACCAACCACACAGTCCTTTCTCTGCCTTTGGTGCTTCAGTAAAATCTCATGCCTTGAAGAATGTGATGCACTGTTGAGGATTTGCCAGTACATAGACTGCCTCAGCCAGCCAGCACAGAGTCACCTTCAGTGGTGTAAGAAGAGGTGCAGCAATCCTACAGCTCTTTGCAACAGCTACTGCTGGAGAGTGAAAAAGAGTCTTTAGTAAGGAACATCACTTGACTCAGGTTTTGTGGTTCTTTTTTTTTTTTTTTTTTTAACCTTCTCATTTGTTTCATTCTTTCTTGTAAGTTACACAGTAAAGTTTCCATAATTTTCTCTTTTTTATTCATAGCACCATTATATTCCCAACTTAATTCCTACTTTCATGTTATAGGTACTCTGAGTAAAACTATGACGTTATTCAAATTCTTGGAAATTGATCTCTTTACCTTCCTCAGCATTTTTACCCCATTACATCCCTCAGCATTTAGTTGGAGGTTTTTTCTGCAAGGTTTTATTGTGGCTCAGCTTTTCTCATGAACAGTCACACTGAAGTCACGGGGAAACAGTGGAAAGAGTCAAGACATGCAAAGTGACAGGGCTTTGGCTGCCCGTGAAAATGGGACACACATACTTCAGTCATGAGGAACTTATAATTTGGAAAGAGTCATACTCAGCTGAAGTACAGCATATTAACTTTTAACATAGAATAATGTTGAGATTTTTTTTTTTAAAGCATATGCAGTAACAACGTCAGCACTTGTTTTGCCTTGATTTATTGTGCACCCAGATTCTCATGATGACTTTGCAGAGTTCATGCCGCTGTTTGTCAACTACAACCACTGTTATTCCCCTTTACATTTTTTTCTTTGATAATGAAAATAATATTATAATGATTGTAAAGAACTTGGGGTTTTTAATCCCATTAATTGATCAATGTTGATTTTATTTTTTCTAGATAAAGTTATTTAAAATAAATACAGTTTTACACCGAAATCATGGGTTTATTTTTGGGGGGAGTGGTGGTGTTAGTGTTCAGTGACAGAGAGATGTAAACATTTTTGTTTGTGTCCTGATTCATACTAGCCTGGACATTGTGTGTATAGTTCTGTGTTATTTAAGCTTCTTGATATCTTTTTTTTTTCTTTTTTTAATTCAAACCTATACATTAAGAAATAGAAAATAAAGGAAATAAGATTATTGACTGATACATACAAAGAAGAAAGTTATTGAGAAGCCTTTTAACTCACTGTATTTTTTACTTGAATGTTTTATTAAATGGGGTGACTAGTTGAAAAGGGCTATTCATACTTCACTGTGGAGTAAGAGTTACATAGAAAAACAGAATCATTTGGGTTGGAAAAGACCATTAAGATTGTAAAGTCCAACCATTAACCCAGGACTGCCAGGTCCATCAATAAATCATGTCCCTAAGCACTGCATCTATGCATTTTTTTAAATACTTCTGGGGGTGGTGGTTCTACCACATCCCTGGGCAGCCTGGACCAGATGTCTTAGGAAGTAAATGCACATTAAATAGTTAATTTGGTGACTTCAAAATATTGTTATATTCCCTATTCAAATGCTAAAAGACCTGCATGGCAGGTTTTGTTCAGTGGCTTTTTCTTCTTGTATTTTCTTGACCAATAGCATAATGTTTAAAGAGACTGTCATGTACTGGGAATTTCCTTGTTTATGGAGTGCCAGAATACTATTACTGTTCCTCTAATAGTAAAGTGTAGCTGTGAGGTGCTCTCTCCTTGCTGCTATATAGAAATGAAACCTTTTGTTTTGCCTAAGTGCTTAGTGCTCTAATACATTAACTAGTCAGGCAATATAGACATTTTAATAAATCTTAAAGTGGTCAGTAAAATACAAACTGAAGATTTTTCTATTCTTGAAATGTTACATAAAATGCTATTTTAAAAATGTTTATATTTGGTCATTTGATTGTCTTTTATTCATTCTCTCCTGTGTCATTTATCCTTATGTGTACATGCCTGTGTGTGTATTTCATGCAACAAATGTATAATTTTGTGGTAGATGTCTTCAATTCTTACTGCAAAGTTCTATTTCAGGGTTTGTTCTGATTCCTCAAGCGCATTTTTGAAACCTTTTGTTTCACTGAATGTTTTCTTACAAGAAGATGCTATATTTTTTAAAAAAGCTTATTTAAATAGTTCACTATTATTTTTGTCTACATTCTCTGAAATAAATGTCCATAAAGTTCTAATAGATGCTGGCATAGTATCTCTAAACCAATTTTGAAAGACAGCTTACCATTACAAGAGTATTTAGTGTGGAGGGAAAAGAGAGTGAAGCTTTGTGGAAATGCTAAGTAAGTAAAGGAATAAGCATTAAGTTGCAGGATTTTTAAATGATCAGGAAGGATTATGACAGCATGAATTTAAATTGCAGTATGTTACAAAAAGAGGGGGCTTTTTCTTTTTCTTTCTCTATGCTCTAGAAACTATTTTTCTTCTCCTATTTTGAGAAAGTTAGGTAGCAGGCAAAACCATCTTTCTAGAAACTGTTGCTGGGAATAAGAACAAAATGACAACTTACACCTTGCTGACAAAAGTTGAGCCTATTGGCTGTTGTTCACAACTTTGTGTGGAATATCCAAAACCCTCTCTTTAAATATGTGCAAGGTTAAGTTGTGAAAAATTGCTGATACATAAGAACTTCTGATATAAATAATTGAAATAACATCCTGAAACCTGTGAGAAAATTTTAAAGGGTAGTTTAATTTTTATGATTTAGATGCTTAGCTAAAGTTGAATATAGTTGTAAAGTGTAGGTAAATGTTTATTATTTTGTTTTATCTGGATTTGCAAAATGCATAGTTTTGCTGGCTATATCCACTCCCAGCTAGCTAGCAAGAGATCTTTCTGATGAAATTTCACTTGTGACTTGAACTGACCCATTCATACCTGTTTTTCATCTGTGTTTGTCGTGCCCTTTGGTTTAACTTTGTTCTCCTTACACCCCAAATTTTTCCTCTCCTTTTTATTATAAACTCATGGCAGGGCCTGCTTGGTGAACTCATTCTCTTACAACAACAAATCCAGCAGCATGAAGAGGAAGCACGCAGAGCCGCTGACCAATATAACATGGGCTCTTCCCAGCAGAAGCGAAAGGTGATGGCTTAAGGGACAATATGTGCTGTATTCATACTAATCAAATACTTCAGCCTTCTGCATTTGAGCTAGAGAAGTCTAACTGATTAAATCATGGTCCCAAATAATTATTACAGCCAACTTCACTACAGATAGATGTATAGTCCTGTTTCAGGTTAACTAAATTGCATTTAAAGCATGGTGTTAAAAGCAGAACAGGCACTTTGTTGTCATTTTGAAATTTTATGTTCTCTGCCTCTATAAAAATTGTTATTTAAAGTTCATACATTAAAAATGCATTTAAGGAAAGTATGTGAATAAATGTCAAGTCTGTTTTCTCTGCTGTTGCTTGCTTACAGTAGATCTGTCTTGTAAGAATATAGCTATTTACAGGCAGTATATATCTGGGAGGATTTTTTTTTTCTTGCTTTATACTGTTACCAACCTGAAAATGACAGCAGTTTCTTAGAAACAATTTTGCATAGACAGTCAAATACTGCTGTTAATGTCTTTATTGTATATTAGTCAAAGGTATTCCTTCATCTGTTTCCACTCTTAAAGCACTGTTTATACTGATATGCTGTGTTGTGGAACATCTGCATATCACTGTACTTACTTAATTTAAGCTCTGATCTTTTTATTCATGATTATACGGCTGACATGAATCAGAAATGCTTCCTAAATTGAGATATTTTAGTTGTCTAATCTGTTACAATGCATAGTTTTTAATAATATTGCTTTGTTGGCTGCTTCTGTCCTCCCAAAAATCTTTCTGATTACTGGTATTTTTCAACAGCTTTGGAATTGAGCACTGGATACAGAACTTAATCTTCTGTACATCTAGAGATAATTCCCACAGAAAGAAGATCACAAAACTTATGGTTGCACAGATGCAATTGTCATGCTTTTTAGTCTGTCAACAGATGAAATCACTGTTCTCTGAAATTATAGTAGCATTTTAAACTCAAATATTTTACTTTCTTGCCATATTATTTTTTACATTTTAAAGTTAAAACCCCTGGCCACTCCAAACTGTTAATCTTCCTTTAATTAAGAAGAAAAAGGATGGTGAAAAGCTGTTTTTCCTCATATTTAGTTTTTCAAATTTATTTAGTTAATTTCTGTCTGGATTTAAAATAACGCTAATGTATTCTGTTCTCAGTTATGAATCTAAACAAAATAGAATGAAAATGCAATTATTTGAGATTATTTTATCTCAATCTACAAATGCCCTCACATTCGTTCCCTTCCAAGTGTGTATTTTACTAGCAGAGTAAAGAAGTCTTCAGTGATCTAAATATACTCTATTTGTTCAGTTACATTTTTTTTTAATAACTGTAACTCCTGCAGCCTTTGTCACATTGTATACAGTTAATTGAGAGAGCTGGGGTATAGAACAGTAGCTGGAAGTTCATAGGATGAAGATACAAAAACTACTGGAAAGGCGATACAGTATTTGATATATAAAAATGTATCAGCATAATAAATGCAATTGGGGGAAAAAATCTTGATGTTACATTTGTTTCTGATTGAAATTCTACCATGTTAGTACTTTTCTTGCAACTAATTCTGCAGTTCCTAAGCTGTGAAATAGCTGTAAGGGTGATGTTTGTACATGTTCTACTGCCCTTCAAGGCAGGTACTCTTTTATTCTGAGTGTTGAAAATCTAACTGCCCTTGCACATAAAAAGTTTTAATTTAGCATTCAAGGTGCTGTTTGGCATACATGCCTAATGGCAAGGAATATCTTGTGTGTTACACTAATCTTTTTGCTTGAAATGAATTGAAAGAGATGGTAAACTATTTTCTTTAATATCTTGATATGAGAATATAACTTAAAGATTCCGATCATTGACCCAGGTTCTCCTTTGGAAGAAGAAATTGTTACTGTCGTTAAAATAAATCATTGCATGCCCTTTTGACAGGGCATAACCTTAACCTTGTTTATTTAACTGAGTTGATTTGCTTGCTTGTCTGCTAGAGAACATTGTTGTTTCCATTCTTGGCAGTTCTGTTGCCCAGTTTACTTGCACGTCTTCGGTTTTAATTTAATTACTCGATATTAAATCTACTTCTATTGTAAATTGTTCTAAGAACTATTTCACAGTCAGGAGGGGATATTAAAAAAATGTATTTGTTGCCTATTGATTTTTTTTTTGTCAGCCTTTTGGTAAATATTTAGCAGTATAATAGATTGTTCTTGCGTAGCTGCACTGTGCATGGCTGCTTTTTACATGTATTTTGTCTGGGCCTTGATATTTTCATTTCTACTACTAGAAATCATTGTAGTTCTTTTGTAGATGGTCAGTTTAGAATTATTTATAATCTGATTAGAGAATGTACAGAATATGACAGTTTTATGACAGTTTTAGCTTTTATTGGCAACTTAAAAAATTTTAGCAATATTATGAATTACATGTTCAAAATACTGTATGTACCAACATTCAAAGCACACCTGAACTAAATGCTGTTGTATATACATCATTCTAGAGCTGTCAGCTGTTCTTGACAGAACTTGCCCAATTGTCCTTGTTAGAATCAATAGATAATAGATAATTCATTCCAGATTTTGCAACATGTAGATGTGTTCAGTATTTTTGTTCACTGTGTTTAACATAAATATACTGTACATAAAAGACAGTGCTCATGTGTTTAGGGATAATCTGTCTATAAGTATGTACTCCAAAGATGCATCAAGGCCCCAGAAGTACTTTCAGAACAGCTTGCTTAAGAGCGGAGTGCAAGAAAATGTTAACCGCTTTGAAAATCTGCAGCACATGGAAACTGTTTTCCTTTTCTTTTCTTTATTTTCTTGCTGCTTCTGACTCTCCCAACACCATTCTCTTCGCCCTTCTATATTTATTTTCCCCTTATATCTCTGAGGTGTTTAAAGTGTATGTATATGTAAATAAACATTTACATATACTACCCTGTGGCTGCATGTGTCAGGTTGTCTGTGTGCTGAACTAGTCCTGTTTCTGATGTGCTTTTGCTATTACTGAACTAATTAACAGAAATAAAAGGAATTCAATTTACGGCACTTCCTCTTTTGCTGTTTATGAATAAGAAAATAATTTGATATAGATAGAAATGTCAGCTTGGATTACATTCTATATAGTACAGGCACAGTCCTGTACATTACAGGTTTAATAGCTAAATAATATCAATCACTATGAATAACTACAGACTTTTTTCCTTGTTTAATCTGTAACAATGATGTGAAATTATAGTAACTAAATTGATTTGTTTCTAAATGACAGCTGTTCTCTGCATGTTAGAGAATATGCTTTCTAATATGAAGTTAACTTGAGTTGTATGTTACACGAGCTTTGTTATTGAAGCTTTTACCTGTATCATTCTTTCAGTAATTGTTTAGATTATATTTTTTCTCAATTTAATCGACCATTAGATGTTACGTTGTTTGTAAATATTTACATCACATGAATCTGTATTGCACCATTTATGCTTTTGTTTTTGTGTTATTAAAGGGGGATTGCTTTGAACAACTGTTTATTAAATCTTGATGAACCTCTTTTAAGAATATTTGGCTAAGAAAAGTTCTAATTGCCTGATCTTATTACGTTTACGCCTTGAACATCAGAATGTTTTGTATTATATCCTAATTATTCCAGTTTTTATATAATTTAAATAATTTTTTAAAAACCCTTCAAGACTGTTGTGACTAACTGCAACTTATGAAGTTGTGCATTCCTGCATACTTAAGATTATAATTCTGGGCAAAAAAATAAGTATCCCCTTGGAGATTGAGAAATAGTGAATATTCACCTGGAAGTAGTTGCTGTAGCAAGGAGGTGTTTTAGTGATTGTATCTTATTAAGATCATGCTAATTCAGGAAATTGACATAAAAGATCCTGAAAGTTAAAATTACATTTAGGGCAGTGGCCAGAAAACTGAGTTTGTTTTTCCCTAAGCTCACTTCCCTAATATTAAGTCTTGAAGGGTTAATTTTTGCATTTGCATGTATGGAATTCAGCCTGTTTTTTTAATGTGAACCTCCTGTTGCAGATGGAACTTTCCATCACCATTAAATCTCAAATGCTTAATTGAAGATTTTACCTGCTTTGAAGTGCATGTAAAATCAATTTTCTTATGTGGAATGAACCTTGCAGTTTGTAACTTGGTTACTTGTCATGGAGAAACTAAACAATATTTTAGTAGCCATGACTGTTTTTCTTCGTAGGTTTCTGACAAAGAGAAGATTGATCAACTTCAAGAAGAGCTTCTACGCACTCAGGTAACTTTTATGAGTTACTGATGTCTTAAGTGGAGATATATGTGCAGCAGACTCGGATTTACTAGACAAAAAGCACACCTGAAAATACAAGACATTTGGTAAAAATGCAGTGCTTTTTGCAATCTTTGAGTTTATCAATGCAGAGTTGACTGTGTTGGCATAGACCAAAGGTCAGTCTAGTCTGTTCTTTCTCTGACAGTGACTGACAGAATGCGAGAGGGGAGTGTAAGCGTAGGGCAAATGTGTATTCATGCTTTCCCAAAATACTTTCTTTGCCATCAGCGCTATATATTCCTGAAATGTAAAGTTAGCCCAAGAGTATTACGTAAATAGTTTGGTGACGTTCCAGTATTTAACTTGTTACGCATGCTAACCTTTCTCCTAACATTCTGTGGTTCCCTTTTACAATATCAATGCTACTAAATATTTCTGTGATAATCTTGTATGTTTAAATGACTCGTTTGTTGCAGAAAGGAGATCAATTTACTCATTAAGGAGTTACATTTGTAATCCCTTAGTCTAGGAAACATAATCTCTAGTAAAGAAGCTCTTAAGTGCATTTGCTAACCAAACATCAGAGGTCCAAGACAAAAAATAGACATCATATGGGATATGTAGGGTGAGACATTCAGATTATAGTACAGTAAGTGTCATTTAGGAGAACCAAAGTGTCTTTTTTGTTTTCTTCCATCAAGAAAAATAATTGCAGTTACAATGCTGGACTTGTATATAAGCCATGCAGTGTTAATAAAAATCTGTTTTGTGAAGCAGTAAGCAGTTCTTTCAATTAAAACTGTTTCTATGATTGGACTATTTGGTATGAAAATTACTATGGGCAGATTAGAAGCTTTTTCTCTGCCCTCTCTTTGGATTTAAGAGAACATTTAATCCCTTTAAGGAGCTGAAGTGGATGGTGCTGTTCAGTGATGACCTTTAAAAAAATCAAAAAATAATTACAGCTATGGGTAGGTTGTTAGGATTTTTTTAATATGCATTTCTAAAAAATACTGCCTCACAAAACCCAGGCCACTTTCAATTTCTGAATGTCTTCCCTCTAGTTCTGTTGTAATTCAATACAGACTGAGAGATGTGCTTATGCAAGTAAAATCCTGTTTCCAGTATTTCCTTATTACTTCTGTTAGAGAAGCCTGCTTCATTAGCTGGCAGAAAAAGAAAAGATCTGCAGAGATCAGCTTTAGGATCACTGTTTTTCAAACTGGCCTTTTAAAAAGCATGTGGCTTAACTTCAGAGGACCTAGGAATTCGATAATAGCCATCTAGAAAGCCTATTCTTTGATTTGAATTTCTATATATAGTGAATACATACATACTGTTTTATTCTCCTTACATAAAACTTATACTTACAACCTGACAAGGTTAAAATAGTAATAAATATAGCATCTTCTATCAAGGATGCAAGTAAAACCAAAATCATTTGCATGTTCTCTGAGATTTGTTCTTGCATTCAGTAGCTAGTCTAAGAATTCCCTGCATCAGCTCAGCCAAGGAGCATTTCCAGCCCTTTTGGGAGGCAGCTTTCATGATACTAGGCAATACACTGTACAGCTGCAGATCTGGTTTACAAATAAATACTTCATCTCATAGGCAGTCCTTACAGAGCAGGAACCATGATTCCTCACCTACATGATTTACAGTTCTTGTTTAGATAGCAACGCTTTTCCTTCCTAGGTGTGTAATAAACTGACAAAGGTTTAATGTATTATACCTTAATGAGGCTTTTCAGTGCGAATATGGTATAAGGTGAGATTCCTTCCTGTCTCATTAATTGACTTGAACTTCACCAAATCTCATTCCAACAAAGTTTTGATCTCCTTAATACAGCAAGGCAGAACAAGTTATTTTTAAGCTAGACTTTTTTCAGGGTTGATGCATATTAGTCGTTACGTTAGTTTGCTTACTTGCTGTTCTTAAGTGAATGTACAGTTAACCTTTTGTACCTGTAGGCTTCTAAACACATGGCGTCTTTGCCTCAGCCATATTGTTTTGATATAGGGTTTTAGAACTTCTTTGTATAATGGCTAGTTTTGAAAGCATTTATTACTTTTTTTTTTTAATAACAGCTTGAAATTTAGTTTGTTTTTAAAAGTAAATTCAGGCCAAATACATTTCTACATCATAGAAAACAGTTTTCAGAGTAGGTATCAAAACTATATTTATGTCTCATCTCCTGAGGGCTATCATAATCTCAAACAGGACTGAGCTGGTACAGCTGTTTCTTGAACTGAGGCTGTATATTGAAGACAGGGTCTAAACTAGGCTTGCAGATTCATATTGAACACTTGTTTAAGATGTTTAAAAATTGCTTTGTGTGTCCTGAAGTTTGAACGTTGTGGTCTTATTAAAATTTTTGAAGCAAAGTTGTTGTGTTGCCAAAAAAAAAATAATCTTAACATTATTCTCTTGATGGCCTTGTACTTTGAATAAACTGTAGTGATGACAAAGGTTTCTATATTTTTTAATGACTTGCCTCAAGGATAATATGTTCTCATAGGCAAAAATTTGCTTGTGTACATGTACTATTGCTGTCATTACAAAGGTATATTTGTACCACTCTTTTGTAGCTCAAATACCAAAGAATGCTTGAGCGATTAGAGAAAGAGAACAAAGAATTAAGAAAATTGGTACTGCAAAGAGATGACAAGGGGATCCATCAGAGGAAGTTAAAGGTACTTATGTGTTACGAATCAGCATAAAAATATAATTATACTATGGTTTCCATTATGCTATTCTAAATTGTATTTGTTAATTCATACATGAATTTTTAACATTTGTTATAAGGCATCTATGCTAATTTTTTGCTATGTTAAGGCTTTTATACATCCCTTTTTATAACTATTTGACTTTTGGAAATGGCTTCAGTTGAAGAGAACAAAGGCGTTACTAGGTCTAACTAAATAACTTGTCTAAGTAAGTGGGAAATGTGGATTGGTTATTTTGATGTAGCTTCGCTGGTTTTGCTAATAAATATGCTTCCAGTTCTTCTTGTACACAGTCTGATACCTTTGTGCTCTGTCATGGGTCTTGCTGAGTTTGGTAGGAATATAGTTACATGGGGTTGGGTTTTAACATGGCTCTGTATAAATCCAGGGAGATTGAATTAAGCATGCTGTTGCTTTTGTCTGCCAGCATCCTGAGTGTTTTGTAAGCTGATGTTTTCTGCCTCTATGTATCACTTGCTGACCAATATGGATCTCCCTCTCTCCTCTGGGAACTGGAGAATAAGTTCTTATTTGTATAGAATGAGGTTGATAGTTCTATACCATTGTTAATGCTTAGTGCTCATCAGCTGAAAGCGTAAGTCTAGATGTTTAATGGAAGAAATTTAATTCAGCTTCTTAACTTGGAAAGTGAAGTTTGAGCACTGTTCTCTTTTGCTGTATGTAAAAGTTCTCATTTTGCTCCTTCAGCAAGATGCATCTGCAGCTGTAGTGTTTTCATACATGGAAGGCAAGGGGTGACTTGGTATTGTACTTCATAAAACAGACATCTGTGCTGCAGTATAGATAGTTCAGTTTTCAAACTATCAGGAGAGTATAAACATTTATACAGATTAATTTACGGAATATACAGATTAAATAGTCTGAAACCCGGTCATCATTCTGTTAATTAGCTGGCTTTTCTCTCTACTTTTTTTTGGTAGAAATCCTTGATTGATATGTATTCTGAAGTACTCGACATCCTGTCTGATTATGATGCCAGTTATAACACTCAAGATCACCTGCCTCGAGTAAGTAAATAAAATATTCAAGGTTTTTTACTGAAACATCAGTCTTGCAATTGAATAGAACATTTAGTTATATTCCAGAATAATCCAGAGGTAGTGCTAGGCTATTTGCTTGCAACTCCAGGGATTTTGCTTAAGATATGTTCTCCATTTTAAATACAACAAGAGTATTTTGAGAATAACCAATGTAACTATGTTAAACCTGTCTTGGCTCATAGACAAAACCCTGACTAGATACAGATACTGCTGCTGTGCTCAGCTTTTCATTTTAAATATTTTCAGTCAGGGCACCCCAGCCTTCTCAGCATTGTAACATGCCTGTTGTTTCCTCAGTGGAGCTGAGGAGGTGCGGTGCCCTGGCTAACTCCCCGCAGTAGTGCTGCTGTTGGAGGGAGGCGTGTGAGAAGGGGTTTAGCTGGCCTGACTGCAGGTGTGGGAGAGAGCCAGCTATGTGTCCTGCTTGCACAACCACATGTAGCACTACTGGCATCTACAGGAAGCCAGTAAGATGGGGTAAATGATGGCAACTACATCAGAATTCAGCCTTCTCCAGGCAGAAGCAGCATCTACCAGATGAGCAGTCTTCAGTGTTTCACCTGAAAGAATTTTGTATAAGGAGAGAACTGCCTGCCATGAGAACAGCAATCCCTACCTCCCCGTTCATTAGGTGGCCTGGCAGGTGAGGCCCATAGGGTGCTTTGTGGACTGTGCTGTCTTAAGCACAAGTCAATTTTTTTGCATGACTAGAAGTTATTACTGATTCAAGGATTCCATATTTAAGCCAATGCACTTATTGTCAAACATAATAACAACCAGTGCTGCTACAGATTAACATCTTCTTAGTCAGTTTTTGTTTATGCTTCCAAAATATCCTGCTGAAAGCCAGTGGCTGTTTAAACTTTCACTTAAGGTCGTGGTGGTTGGAGATCAAAGTTCGGGAAAAACCAGTGTGCTAGAAATGATCGCCCAAGCCCGCATATTCCCTCGAGGGTCTGGGGAGATGATGACACGTTCCCCTGTTAAGGTAAGAAACAATCTCTCAATCTGCATTTGCTGTATTGTCCTCCCTCGGTTTATGCCATTTATTGAGGTATATGTGAACATTTGTTTATAAAATGGCCTCTAAGCAAGTTGTTGCAGTCAATGACAAAACTTCTGCAGGCCTATATATGACTCATATATACTATCAGAGCGGTAGTTCTTACTGTAAGTAGTCATGTGCTAAGTAAGCATTACATATAATTGTGTGTCTGCAGTGGAAAGTGTGCATATGCTATGTACTTCTCATGTTTCTCTTGTTTTAGATTTACCATGCTTACCTATATAAGGCTTTTACCATTTAGGTAACCCTCAGTGAAGGTCCCCACCATGTAGCTTTATTTAAAGACAGCTCTCGGGAGTTTGATCTGACCAAGGAAGAGGATGTAAGTATAAAGTGTCTGGAAGTTAATGTGACTTTTATTAATTCTCCGAAAAATGTTGTGTCTTTGTGAGCTGTTAGCCCGTGTTTAATTAGAGTGAAATATGTTTAGTGCAGCAAGCATTGTACTAGTTATTAAAATATCTCAGCGTGGTTTGTGACTGGCACTGAAGTGGATAAAAAGTAGGAGGAGCTCTTGTACCAAGACATTTATTGGAATTTGAAGAGGTCTGCAGGTAATCTGTCATTTAGCACCCCGTTTACCAGACTGGTTGTTCAACATGCATTTGAGATAGTATTTATAAACAGAGATCTTAATCCGTAAGTAAACTTCTTTACTTACGTTGGTGATTTTTCTCTCATGATTATAAGGAGATTTAAATTTGATTTTTTGCTTTTCTGAAAACAGCTTGCAGCTTTGAGAAATGAGATAGAAATCAGAATGAGAAACAGTGTGAAGGAAGGGTGCACTGTCAGCACTGAGGTAAGACTTGACAAATATTTAGTGCAAATATCTGTACATGTATGTCTGTTGTAAGTAGTTTTTAAATAGGAGACTATGGTGAATCTTAACATTTTGCACTCTACAAAGTGTGTTTGGACTGTTAAAGTCAGTGTTATATCACAATTATGTGCATGTAAAATTGAACTTCCTATTTAAAAGTACAGGTTGTTGCCTGTTTAAAGCATATGTGTGTGTAAATATGTGTTTATATAATTTTATATATGGGTGCTTGTAGTTACATACAAAGTAGGTGTGTGTAGAATCCTTTAATTTCAATTTTACTTCACAGACAATCTCCTTAAGTGTGAAAGGTCCTGGTTTGCAGAGAATGGTGTTGGTTGATTTACCTGGAGTAATTAGTGTAAGTATGAAATAAAAATATAAAAGTTCTTTTAAGACATGTAGTAAAGTAGTATTATGGGTGAGAACATTAGCTGGGGTTTTTTTTGGTTTTTACATGTTTTCTTTTTTTTCCTTTAAATATATATCTCCATATATATATTAAAGACTGTGACATCAGGTATGGCTCCAGATACAAAGGAAACTATCTTTAGCATCAGCAAGGCCTACATGCAGAATCCTAATGCCATCATCCTTTGTATTCAAGGTAAGAAAAGTCTAGATAGTTACAGTTGGATTTTTTTTTTACTTGTGATCCTTGCATTACTGTAGGGACTCTCCTGATTGTATTTTTTCTTCCATTTGTGGCAATTTGTATAGTGTACAAAAGCACATGCTGTGGAATGTCTTATTTATAAGTCAAGGCACCTTTGGTATCTGTTGCAAAAAGCAACTTTTTGATAAAAGTTTTTTATCATTAAAAAAAATGGTGGTGATGATAAAATTCCAGGATTTCTTCAAAAGTGTTTTTGGAGGCAACAGACAATAATAGAGTTTAATATTCTGAGTAAGCTTATACTTGTTCAAAACTTAGTCAACTACAACAAATTAATTTTTTTTGTGATACTGGGACTGCGTGTACCCAAAAATTGAATATAAGTGTAACTGTACTGGTTTTAAGTTGTAACTTGAAACTTATTTGTTGCGTACTGTATCTTCAGTACTGCATGTAGATTACATAGTCCCTAAAATATAACTTTGTTTTTGTTTGGCTTAGATGGATCAGTGGATGCAGAGCGCAGTATTGTCACAGACTTAGTCAGCCAAATGGATCCCCACGGAAAAAGGACAATTTTTGTGTTGACTAAAGTGGATCTTGCTGAGAAAAACGTGGCTAGCCCAAGCAGGGTGGGTTGAAACTATTTTTCTTATATTGTGACATCTGAAGTCACACATGGAAAAATACTTGAGAAGCTGTCAAAAATATTGGACCTCCTACCTGTTCTAGATGGAGTTTTTTAGTGCTTATTTCTGTATTCAGTATGATTTTTTTCATGTAGTTGTTACTTTAATCTCTCTCAGGCTTTGCTTTTAGTGATCAGCTACATGTCTTCAGTCACAGCTCGGCTACAACTTGCTGTGAAACTGGTTCCTTTCATGCAGGTGACCTGACAAAGTTCCGTTTCCTGAGAAGGCTTTAGAATATTCTGGGGGAGGCTTTTTCACATAGTTTTGTGTTTTGCTATGTTATGCCTTATTTGGTTTATGCCTTTATATCTTTTTTCTTTTAAATATCAGTAGAACGCATAGTCCTATGACAAACTGCTTTTTACAGTAGTCTGTGCATAGATACAACCAGATGTGGCTTTAAAACTGCACTGAAGGAAAGAATATCTCTGCAAAGTTAACTGTGTTTTTTTTAATCCTTCATTTTCATAGATCCAGCAAATAATTGAAGGCAAACTCTTCCCAATGAAGGCTTTGGGTTATTTTGCAGTTGTTACTGGAAAAGGTAAAGAGAGCTGTGGCTCTGCTTATTTTCTCCTTGATAGCAGAGGGAACTGAATGGAACTGTTGCAGCATTCCTTTCTTTCTCCAGGAAACAGCAGTGAAAGCATTGAATCTATTAAAGAATATGAAGAGGAATTTTTTCAAAATTCAAAGCTGCTAAAGTATGTTGCTATTTATTCCTTTTACTAAAATAAGCCTGTGTTGGTAAATGCTGGTATCAGTTTTTCTTGTTGAACTTTAAAAGAAGGGTTGCATTGTGGAAACAGTATTTGAGATTCATTCTCGTTATAATATATTGTTGAGGTGACCAAGTTAGCCTGGTTTCCTAATGTGTGCTGGAACTCATTGGAGAGACACGGGCATCTTCAGGCAGCAGTTCGTTCCACTACAGCTCTCAGCCTCTCTTCAGAGGTTTCTGTGTCTCTTCATTGGGTTTTAGAAGAACCAAGTTCCCAGGCACTTGGTACAACTGGGAGGAGTGAATCCAGCCCAAATGTGAGTTGTAGTGCCTGTAAACGTTGGTCATCTTGGTGTGACAATAACGTTGTATTCAGAGGGTTAACTTGTGCATTCTGCAAGTTCATTGAGCAAAGTTTTGATTTCATAGGCTTGTATTTCTCAGGAAAGTAAGCTGCATGGTCTATGGGACCGCAGTACCTGCCCTGGAACCTCTAGAATAAAAAATTATTTTAGGGGGTGATTGGGTTTGAGATTTTTTTTCCCCTTTCGTGATTATCTGCAGTGAATCTTCTGGGAGGAAGTGACTGGAAATTGTGTTAGGTGCACATTGACATTTTATTCTCTGCTATAAAAAGCAAAGCTTTATCCTTGTGAGGAGATAATGGGGGCCAGAAAGCACGGGAATGAATAGAGGAATTTCCTCTAGCTGTCTTTCTTTACAGGACATGTATGCTGAAGGCACACCAGGTAACAACAAAGAACTTAAGTCTTGCTGTGTCAGATTGCTTTTGGAAAATGGTGAGAGAGTCTGTGGAGCAGCAAGCAGATGCTTTTAAAGGTAAACATCTTCTCAAAAACCAAGTGAAAGGTTAACTTGCTGTTAAACTGTTCTTCCACATACATATACTGTTTTGCCAGCATGCTTGGGCAATTATGGTTTATATGATCACCATTTCTCATGTATTGGTAATTGCCTCAGTTAATTCTTGACAAAAACACATAAAAAATAATTCATGGTATGAAGGACTCGCTTGTTCTACAAGCCAAAGGAGTATTTAAGTAAGAAGAAGAAAAAGTTTGTCTTTTGTGGGCAAAACACAGTTCTTCCACTTAATTCAGATGTTTAAAGTGGCTTCCTATATGAAGATACCATCTGATCAGCCAAGCCAGGGCTGACTTGTACAGAGCTGGAGGTTGAAAGGTTCTCTTTCCAGTATGTTTTTTCAATGCATGAATCCTGCATTTAGCAGACAGAATATCTGAGCTAGACAGCAAAAAAACTCTGCTGATTTGCAGAGGCACTTGAATTTTTTGAAGAGTTTGTCATAAACGAGATTTGGGGCAATTTTAGGAGCTTCTAAACTTCTAAGATAATCATGAAGTGCATATAGGAAATTCAGAAATACTAAGGCCTTGTTTCTGTTGCTTGCAGCCACACGTTTCAATCTTGAGACTGAATGGAAGAACAATTACCCCCGGTTGCGAGAGCTTGACAGGGTAAATTGCACTACTGCTTTAATTTGTGTGCTACAAAGCATTGAAGATTATGGATTAAAATTTGTTCCATTTAATCTCGCTCTTTAAAGTTAAAGTACCGATATTTCAAAGTGTGAGGACCGTGTAAATTATTGTAGGGGGAAGGAAATACTGAACTCTGTTTTATGAAATAGTGTGCTTAAAAATTATAATATTTCAATGCTTAACAAGCCCTTCACTCTTCTAATATACAGTTAACTGATGTAACTTGCCCACAAGAATAGGTCAGTGTTTCTGTGTGATCATGACGGAACTGGCAAAGAGAAGTTATATTCCCTGGTCTTTCAGACAGAGTAACAAAACAATTATGATCCCGTTCCCTAATTCTTTTATAGAGATCCTGAATTTTCAAATGCCATCCCTGGCCAGAGGCATGCAACGGATGGGCAGGAAGATGTATGGTAGACCAGGGTAGTTTCCGACAAGCACATACCTCGTGGTCGTGTTCTAGACAATGTATCATTTTAGGCTTAAGGGCCATGAGAAAAAGGTTTTGGGTTTGGGTTTTTTTTGTATGGAAACATGAACAAACTGCACTTAAAATCTTATTATTTCAAATTTTTCCTTTTGCATAGAATGAACTGTTTGAAAAAGCAAAGAATGAGATTCTTGATGAAGTCATAAGTTTGACTCAGGTCACACCAAAGCACTGGTACGGTAATTATATTTCTCTTTTGTGTTGTTTTTTTTTTTTCCTTAACGCTCACAGAAGCTTGCCTTTAAATATGAAGAATTCTAGTAAACAAAATTCTCAAATACAAATAAGGAACTGTTTTTCTTAGGGCAATGTATTATTATGTCCTTTGTCCCTGTAGAAGTAGTCTATGCTTGTTTATAATTCTGAATCAACAAATACTTGTATAATCCCTCAACAAAAATTGTATGATGTCAGATTGTGTTTTGTTCTGTTTGTAAGGCCCACATAGGTGAGAGAGAGAGACACAGCTTAGGCTAAGTATTCTAATGGTGTAGTATCACTGCATAGTAAAGTCACAAAGTTGCAGGCTGAGAGAACAGCCAGTGTAAAGGATTACTTTGATGACAGCCTGAACCATAACTGAGAACCACAAAAAAATTCTTTAATGCCTTTGTCTTCAGTGACCTGAATTGAACTGTTGTTTGGTCATCAATTGAAAATCAAGATAAAATGTCTGGCTCTTAAGACATTAGAATAATTCTGGGCATGTGGATGTGTTCAGAGTAAGAGTTGTAGGCAGTGTATTAGCCTGAAGTTAAGTTCTAGTCAAAATGTCTTGCAGGTTTACCATTTTGTTATTTGCTGCTGTTTGTTGTGTAATAGATCCTGAAGTACCCTGGTCCTGTCTAGTCTGCTTCCTTTTATGTTGTGTTTTGGGTGGGAGCATAACATGAATGTTTCTGTGCGTTTCTTTTGAAAGTTAAACTGTAGTGGTGATTCTAGTTTTATAACACTAAATGAGCTATAAAGTAAAACTGGAAACCTAAGTCATGAAAAAAACTGCTTCTGTTAGCCATGATATGCAGCCTAAAACCAGCAGTGCATTTGATGATTCCACATGTTTTATCCTGTTAAAATTTCTATTCCTTATAATTAAGTTTGATTGGATGAAGCAAAGCAAAAGTGTATTTTTATTGACACATCAGTAAAGAAGGAATGAGATTGCATTTGTTCTTAACTGGAGGACTGCCCTTCTCCTACACTGCATTTGTAAGTGGTAAAATCCATAACAGACTGTTTCCAGCACACCCTGTAAGTGAAATTAATTTGCCACATCCCCAGTTCTTTTAAGGGTGACTAAGAATGATCAGTAATTGATCTTTGAGCACTATCAAAAGTATCCTGTTTTCTTTAAAAAGCTTTGTTAAAAATATTTTTTACTGCTGTAAATATTAATTTTAATTGATAGTGAATTCTTTTAACATTTAAATGCTTAAGCTCCTTTTATATTTTATGTAAATACTTTTATTACCCTAGATATACCAAAGATCTGTTTGAACTAGTGGAAAAACTAGTGGCTTTGATCCTCATTTATACTGGTATGTCAGGACAGCTTCAAAATGTTTAAATCTCAAAGAGGATGCTTTAAACACAAAAGAGAAATTTCAATTATGCCATTGTTGGAGGGAGGAGTGACATACATGAGAAGTTCTTCAGTCTTTGTCCACAGATGGCCCAGTTAAGAGTAGGGGCACATTATCAGGGTGAGGCTTGTGTCCTGAACTTGAGCCCATTTGGAAGAAAAGGGCTTGTGTGAGTCTGATAAGTCGTGTACCACCAGAAAAAGGCAGTTGTCATTCTTCGGCTCTTTAGCTCTCACCATTCTACCAAATCTGGCATTCGTATGACCTATTGGTAAGCTCATTTAGCATGTGGAGTTGGCAAAAAGTTAACCTGCAAGAAACCACAACCTGTACTGGAGACTGGCAGGAGCAGGAGCAGCATGTCTACCTCTGTGGGTACTGGCTGCACGTTACACTGGCTCAGCTGAGTTGTCTCACTGCAGCTGCAAAGTTTCCTAAGTTTATTGTCATTTAAAAAGGTTAAACTGAGATTGTGTCCGTTGTTACTTCTTGAAGTGCATCACAAATAGGGAAGGGGTGCTTAGTTATATAGTGATGTGGGACATGTTTGTAAATTAATGTTAATGTACATTTTGGAAAAAGATTGGACTTCTCAACTTGTTTCATTGTTTATCAAATCTGGGAAAAATTCAGTGAACATCCCAGATGGAAAACTACAGCATGTTTCAACAAACAAATCTGAATACTACAGAAACAAAACCCATGTGCTTTTTTTGGGAGTGTGGACTTCAGTGAAATCATTTCAATGCTATGTATAGTGCATATTGGTGTTATATGCATAGTGCATATGTTATATTGGTATAATTAAAGGCTACAAGGAACTGTTGTGCAGTGCAGTGGCAACCAGAAGAGTTGTAGGCGCCAACTTCTGAAGCTGTCTTTGCTGCTGAAAAGGTGTACTTGTGTCCGTAGTTCCAAGCAGATTTTGGTTGAAGTTTATCCTGATGTTAAGGAGTATTTCCTCTGTTCTGAAAGTCTTATTTTCTCTGTTTCTAACAAATTGAATGCATACCTGTTAGACGATTCTGTGTTGGAAGCTATCATAAGTGTTACAACTTCCATTTTAGGGAGGAGATTCTTCAGAAAACTTTATGGGAGAGGGTATCTACTCATGTGATTGAAAATATATACCTTCCAGCAGCACAGACTATGAACTCAGGGACATTTAACACCACTGTGGACATCAAACTGAAGCAGTGGACTGACAAGCAACTGCCTAATAAAGCAGTAGAGGTGAGAATTCAATTATTTAAAATTTGTATTTTAATTTAAATTTATTATTTAAAATAAAATTTTAAAAAAACCATCAGTGCAAAGCCTGTTGAAATGAAAGCATAGCTCCAGAGAAGCAAGGTGATGATTTGAAGGGCTGACTGCAGTTGTTCTAACCTGCTTACGTGTCAGGAAAAGCTGGCAAGATCCTGATGTTGAGAAGCATATATAGCAGGAATATTGATTTTGCTCTTCTGGTGATTTTTTTCCTATTAAAGACCAAAACCACCCTTCTTTTAAAAGGTTAAACAAACCCCTCAGCTAGGTATATTCATATTTAATAGATCTATGCAAGTTTAACAGAATTCCACTTGCTACAATATAACGAAGCAAAGTTTAGCGTTGACTTTATTAGTAATGGATGAGGCAGGAAAGGAAAAGTCAATGTTTTACTCTTATGCTTGTACGTTGTTTTCAGAAAGTACACAAATTTTCATACTTGCAAGAATTGTCATAACTGCGCCTTTACATGCTGGTGCATGATATATTGGTCCATTTCAGTAAGCATTGTTTGCTAATTTTCTAGGTGGCATGGGAGACTTTGCAAGAAGAATTTTCCCGTTTCATGACAGAACAAAAGGGAAAGGAGCATGATGATATCTTTGATAAACTGAAACAAGCTGTCAAAGAAGAAAGTATTAAACGACATAAATGGAATGAGAGAGCGGAGGATAGCCTGGTATAATGTAGTGGGTTTTTTTGGATTGTTGACTAAGTGCTGTTGAAATCTTTTTACTAAAGTTGCATATTCAGTATTTTTGCATTCTTTTAATGTAAACATAAAAAGATAAGATGTGTCCATCCCTCCTTTTCTATACTATGTTTCAATTCAGTGTTTCTCAATTCATTTTATTATTAAGTTTTGTAAATTATTGCCCTAAATAACATCTCATAAAATTGGTAAGGTAGATTCAAGAAAAAGTCCTCCACAGCCCACTGGCTGCCCAAGGACAGCCTTGTGAGAATTGTTTAATAACCGCTTATCTGTTCTGTTAAGTATAGCCATATAAAATAATGGCATTTCATTACCACCTTTGATTCTGTAATCTGGAGGAATTTCATATTGTTTGCTGTATTTTTTACATTATTTATGCTAGGCTATAGAAGAGAGTCAACTTAAAGGCATAAGAAAATATTTTTCATAGTGCTTTGAAAAGGTGCTTCTTGAATAAATCCCATGTGCTCAATACTTGCTGGGTTTATATACATCAAAAAATGAAGAGAATGCCAGAAATCTTTTTTCACTAAATACTGAATAAAAGATTTATCGTGTGCTAAAATGATGTTCTGTATTTCAGCGAGTGATCCAGCACAATGCCTTAGAAGATCGGTCAATATCTGATAAACAGCAGTGGGATGCAGCTATTCATTTTATGGAAGAGACGCTCCAAAGTCGTCTCAAAGACAGTGAGTTGTGTGATGTATTCCACTCCTGTGTGCTGTTTAATCTGGGCCACTTTCCAGATTTAGTTCACTTCACTGCAGTGGGGGTTTTTGTATCAGCACAACTGAGATAGTGGTGACGATTTAAAATTACATCAATACTGACAGAAATATTTAACAAAATACAGCTTCAAAAGCTAGCGCTCTTGCAGTGAGGCAGCTGTAAAGTAATAGAGATCTGTAGTCAAAAAATGGTACAAACACACATAGAATAATAGGATAAATTCAGGGAATGTAGTTGGTCCGTTTATTGTTATTAAGCATAATTAATTTTGATGCAAGTTGCAACAAAGTAAGATACTATTATTTTTTTTAAACACATGACTTGGAACCTGGAGGGCTATCTCAGTGGAGGGGTGTTATATTTTCTTTTTTATATATTTTTTTATATACTTCCTTGAAGTGTCTACTGGTTGGCTGTCATTTTTAAATTTTAGTGAAAGACATCAACTGTTGCTTTAAGTAAAAGACTTAACATAAGACATGCTATACTTACACTAAGAGTCTAAGGACTCTTAGACGTAAAATATCCGTTCTTCCATTCCTGATCCTTTACCTAATTTTAGAACTATAAATTTGGCTGGTTACATATATTTTGAGTGATACTTAATATCATGTTTCTTTTTTTAGCTGAATCTGTTATTGAAGATATGGTGGGTCCAGACTGGAAGAAAAGATGGTTATACTGGATAGGCCGCACCAAAGAACAGGTAAAAGGGGAGGAAAAATGTAAAGAATTTGTAGTTCGCTACCTTTAGAAAACGGTTATTACTGAGTAAATTTTCAAAAATACCGACCTTCTTCACACTATTTAGCAATACTAAACTCTTTACTTTTAATCTTCATTGTTTCAGTTATTACACCACAGAGAATTCTATATACATTCTTCATATTGCAGATATAGTGGTTTGTAAACTATTTTCTATTCTTCAGCTGAGTTATGTCTTTACTATTATGCCATTGACCTGAGTATTAAAGTTCTTCCAGTAGAAAGAAATTGATAAAAACACGGTGGAAACTGGCCTATTCTCTTCTATACTTCATAAGCATGCCTCTTAAGCAGAAGTCATATGCAGTCTCCTGTCATGGTCCATTTGGATTTCATTAGTACATGATACCATTATCAGTAGCATTCTAGTCACAGTTGTATCTCCTGATTTACTGTTTTCATCATCTCTCTTTTTGTTTGCTCAAAGCTTTAGGAAATTTCTTTTGAATTTAAATAGCACCTTCCATTCAGTGGCCAGAGAAGATGAGCTTTTTATGTTACTTTTTCTAGATATTTCTCAAACTGAATCATACTTTAAAGAAGTAAGTTGAGTTTAAAAGAATACCGTAGAAAGTAATTGTTTCAGAGGAAGGAGTTTTACAGTCAACTGTATACAGCCAGGTATGGGAGAAAGGCAATGACTTAAACCTAGTAAAGGTATGAATTCATGGAGAGTTCTTGCTAGCTATTAGGCAAAAATTAAAATTCTTATCAGTGCTAAAGGTGATACGTGAATGCGAACTCTGCTAGCAGATGTTCATGGGGGGAAAGGGAGTCTTAACAGCTGTGACTTGATTTATTTTTTTTCTTCCACCCTCTCTTCCTCTTCTGCATTTCTGTGCTTAATGTGAAAAACTGACAGTGAATTATCCATTTTAAAATACTGTATTTTAGGTATTTGCACAAATACCCTTTTGAATCACTTTAATAGTTGTGTCAAAGGTATTTTCTATTTAGAGCAGGTAGACTGTTTATTGAAGAGGTGCTGATGATCTCTGAATCTGTGATAATTAATTCTAAATCATCACTGTTATCCTAGAATATCCGTAATGAAACAAAAAATGAACTTGAGAAATTAATCAAATGCAATGAAGAGCATGCAGCTTATCTGGCAAATGATGAAGTGACGACTGTTAGAAAGAATCTTGAAGCAAGAGGAATAACAGTGGACCCATGTCTGGTAAGATGCTGAATTGTAACAAAACATATGGAAGCCCCCTGTGAACATTTGAATGTGCTTTCTAGACATATAAATGTCTATATATAATATACAATATATAGTATACAAAAGACTCCATCGAAATACTAAATTTGTGGTCCAGATGTTTCCAAATTAATTACTAAATGACTCTTGCACGCGATTCACACACTTCTGTTGGCTGTCAGACAAATGCAGTACAACACTTCGGAATCTTGTCACTTGTCTCGAATCAGAATCTGCTGAGCAGATTTTCTTGCCTGGGTTATGACAAGGCTAATTTAAAACTCTGGTTCAGGTGGTTATATAGTGGACTCAAGATCTCTGTGAGCAAGATAAAATAAAATCATATTGTGAATTCCTAAGCTTTTGGTGTGATTGTATGTGCAGTTTGAAGTTCATAGGTACGTTGAAGAGAGAAATTTTGTAAAAATACTTGAAAAAAGGCCCTAAGGGACTGTGTTGTATGTTTAAAATGTTCTGGAAAATTATTTATCTCACTTCAGTGTAAGGCTCTTAATCATAATTAGACCTTTTATCTAGCTAAATGTAAGATTTTAAATAAATGAGAAATCGAACATTAATAGTTGTGGATTTCCTTTAATAGTGATTTATTTTATGTAGTACCTTTAGCTACCTTTTCAACATTAATGCATGTACATACTTGAGGTAGCAGTGTTATTTAAATACCTGCTGCCATTTCCTATACAGCACTTTGATCTTTACAAAAAAAGTAAGGTGAGTAGTGGTCCACACCCTCTACATGAGGAGACTGACTTAATTTGGAAAAACTGGAATATAAATAAGCCTAATCAAGAAAAGTTACAAATGTTTTTTACATGACTCATTTAATGTTTCTCTAGGCTTTAATCTGTTTTAATTGATAAAACAATGGGTACCACTCAAAAATATATTTGTAGTGTTAACATGAAGATTGCATCGTGCCAAGGGCAGAACATAGTATATAATTGAAATGTTTTTGGTTGCAGGCAATATTTTAAAGCGTTCAGTTACATTACAAGCATGGAATATTTTTAAATTGACAGTCATTTGTAATGTTTGCCAAATGTAACTAACACGTTAATCATATCCCAGTTGTAGACAAATTGCTGAAAAATATTTAAACATATGTTACGTGACAGTGATAGTGGAATTTGGAGTTATTTTAAAATGAAACGTGATCATTAAATTATGCCCAATAGTGATTGTATGTATTTAGTCAAATTTAAGTACTGTTTTCCTAGATTAAAGACACATGGCACCAAATTTATAGAAGATATTTCCTGAAGACTGCTTTGAACCACTGCAATCTGTGTCGAAGAGGCTTCTATTATTATCAGAGGCATTTTGTAGACTCGGAGGTAAATTGAAGAACAGATGTATCTTGGTGTTTTGCCCTAATATTTCCATCTCAGTTGAAGAAGAAAATTCTACAAATGCTTTAAACTAGCTTAATCTTTTATATCCTTTACCTTGAGATACCTGGTGATCTTCGATAAGTTTTACGTAAGGCTTGTAATTGATAAAATGCCATCTGGTGGTAATTGGATAAAGTGACCACTAGGTATCAGCCGTGACTCTAAATGTTACTTACCAATGTGTATTGAAAATACACTGTTAAAAGCAGTGTTGTATAGCTGTTGATACCTTGTTGGTATCTGTTTCTCCCACTTCCACATTGATATTTATTTACCTCACTGATACGAAAAACCTAGGAAACATTAAGTAAGGGCTTTTTATAGGATAAGTGTAATAGGTGATTAGAGTTAATGCTTGGAATTGCGTGTGATCAACAGAAGAAAACAAAAAAATAGGGAGCTTACAAACATATCTTTTAAATAGTCTTTAACGTCCTTTCCAATCCAAACCATTTGATGAGTTTTGTAAACCATTTCCAGTTTTGTAAACCCAAGCTTGTGCAACAAATGACAGTATGCATGGAATTGCACAAAGAAAAGAATATACAGTTTTCTTACTGTTATATTTTAAATCAAAAAGAAATTACTGGAAAGATAGAGCTCCTCACTTTCTGTGGAGTTTTCTTTTTAATGAGAAACAATGATCCCAATGAAGCTAGAAATCTGTACTACTGTGGAAATACCTTTGCCTGTAAGAGATAAGAGAGAATGAGATCATAAAGTGGAGAGCTGTCTCTGTGACACTTAAGCTCCGATTCCTGTTCCTGTCTTTTTAAGGTGTCCTAATGTGAAGTCAGTGCTCCCTCCTGCTTTCCTTGCAGGTGTAGAAACTGTCTCTTCTGTTGGTAACAAGTAGAATCCTTGGCCCAATAATGTCTTCAGAAGCATTTGTCTCAACACGGAGTTCAGTTGTTGTCTTTCAATGTGTTTGCTATGAACAAGTATGGTTTCAGTGAGCATTAAGTTATACCTACCAGCCTGTGTATACTGTGTGCAAATTGTTTCTCTGTGATTACCCTTGATACTGCTCTTTCTGTTGAAAAGAGTAGATGTAGGGGTGATGCAGTGTATTAAATAAGGCTGATGTGATTCTTGAGAAGTAGTTTTGGTGGGCTTCCTTGTTACTTACAGCACCTGTTCTGTGGGACTTCTGTGCAAGGTCAGAATATGTATACATGAGTTTACAGTTGCCACTAAAAGTGTCGAGATTTTTGTGGCTGTAGGATGTTCATCAGATATCAGAGGTCTGACACTACAACTTGCCTTGTTTCAGCTTGAATGTAATGATATTGTCCTCTTCTGGCGAATACAGCGAATGCTGGCAATTACAGCAAATACACTGAGGCAGCAGCTTACTAACACTGAAGGTAAGGCTCACAGTGAGTTGAGGTGTTAGAATTAAAAAATTATTTTGGAGTTTTCTAATATTCCTCTACTGTGTATTCCTTTCATGCTTAGCATGGCTGCTTGAATTTTGTGTCCTGGTTAGGTAATGGTGCAGAGCAAATAGAATTTTACATTTTATTTACATTAAATAAAGTGTAAATAGAATGTCAGTTAATTCACAGTCTGTTGTTTAAAATATTTTCATCTTAGTGATGCCAATTGTCAGTACGTTTTTCCAAGCAGAAGGAATTTCAATAGTGACTGTATTTTTTTTTTCTCAGTTCAGTCTGGCTGTAGGTTTTAATTTAAAAATGTTTGATATTAAAAATCAATTCTAATGGATTATTTTTAAAGCCATGCAAAATGTGCAATGTAACACCTAGAAAAGCCTATACAAAAGCATCTTCCTTATAAACGATCATTTAGCAATCGGCTAGTACCATGGTACAACTACTAATGACAAACTTTGATCTCTAAAATAGTTTTCAACCTGCTTCTTGAAGAAGGTGCAAGTAATAGTTTTGAACTTTGTCATGTGATACAAGTTACCCTCCTTGGAGACGAGATTGCCCCTAAATGTAGAAAGCTAGGTCCTGCCTCTTCAAACCACCTACCTCATTGACAACTGCTCGGTTGAAAATTGGGAAATTTCATTAGGAGGTAATCCCTCTAAGTATGAAAGGCAAGGATGTGAGGGTTGAGATGGATATAATACTGCTTTAAAGAGCTTTTGATTCCTCTTAGCCTTGTATATGCAGTAACACCCTTCTGTGTGTCATCAGTCCTTCAATACAACACTGCGCTGTCATCATTAACTTTTTTCCATTTTCTACCTTTGATTGACTTGGCTTTGCTGAGGGTGATGTTGACAGATAGTGTAACTGTTAAGAAGGAGGCAGCAAGGATGTTTACAATAAAAGATTTATTGGATGCTTAGTCTCAAAGAAGAAACTGCTGAATAGACAGCAAAGCAGTCTACAAATATTTTATGTCCTCTTAAAAAAAGTTGTCCAATAATTTAATTGAGAGATAAAATAGCCTTGAAATTTAACCATCTTTATCAAAGAATTTCTTGTCTTAATGGCTCAAACAAGGGGCTTGCATGTTCTGAAGTTTGCCTTTCTCCAAACAGATTAGTTAGTCTGGTAGCTTATACTGTCTCCCACAAACTTTCCTAAAATCTTGTCCTTAAGGTCATTACAGGTGCAAAAGTGTTACCACTTACTGCTTTTTTTTTTTTTTTTTTTTCTTGACTTGTTTTTTGGGGTCTTTTTTTACAGTAAGGCGCTTGGAGAAGAATGTAAAGGAAGTACTTGAAGATTTTGCTGAGGACAATGAAAAAAAGGTGAAGCTCCTAACTGGCAAGAGGGTCCAGCTTGCAGAGGACCTCAGTAAGTACCTGCTCTGTAGTGTTATGGAACTAGCTTGGAATGAAGCAAATTCATACCACTGTCCTTGAGAACATTTAATGTGATATGGGTTGTTCATGTGCTAGCATTTAATTAATATCACAAATGGAATTTTTCATAAATATACTCACACCTTACTGGTCCAAAGGCGGACAAGGGTAGTATACTGTGACAAAACAATTACAGTAGATCCAAATTCACTGATACAAATTTGTTGCATCAGTATATTGACAAATGAAGTTGAAACAGCGTAAAGGGAAGTTCTTGGTTTTTCTGGTACAACACGGTTATTCCACACCTCAGAGACCTGTCTCTGGGTGACTCAGTCTTCAGTGTGTAAAGAGGTTTTGATCCCATCTTTCTTTTTTTTTTTTTTTTTTTTTTTTTTAATAATTGGGTGAAATATGCTGCCTTTCCACTGTTAATACTGCCTTTTAGTACAGATTAGCTGGAAATGCCTGTGACTTGTTGACCATGCATACAGAAACAGAACCTGTCAGACATGGAGATCTGATATGTTGTGCTTATTAAGCTGAGATGACCATTATATTAAGAGATTTAACAAGGAAGAAAATTTAGCAGATCTAACCTTCCAGAAGGATTACAGTATTTAATGCTCTGAGTCGCTCAGAAACTGTTAAGCGGTTTTGTGGTTAATATAGTAAGATTTTAAACAGTCAGAAATTTTAAGGGGGCAATCCAGGCTGAGGTGATACTCCAGTTGCCTACCTGCACATCCAGTAAGGTTTAGACTGACTTTTAGCTGATGGGGCTTCCTCTTGCACATATATTGGGAGGTTTTGGCAACATTCTGCTATTGTTCTGTGAGACTTCCACTTAAACCTCATTTGTACACCTGGAATGGTAGGAGAGGATGGGGAAATGTTGTACAAAAGGGGAAAGATGAAAGTTTGTGGTTAATAAAGTTCATGTCAACATGCAGTTATTTATATATGTACATCACAGGTGACCTTTTTTCTTGTGCTTGGTGTAAAAACTAATTTTTTCTTAAAATATGACTTTATATATTTTATTCAGAATAAATGAATATTGTGGTCAGCGTTTCTGCTTTTCACAGCAATGTTTTGATATCCAGAGTTCAGTAGGTCAGAGGAGCCTTCAATTGCTGTTAGTTTCCCAAGTATGAATTATATATTTCAATTTTTATATTCAAAATGTCATATAAAACGTTTGTTTTATTTACAAAAAACTCAAAATCTAGGGATTTTCTTTTTATAGTGCCAATTTGGTTATGTTGGAAGCGTTATCTGATTATTGGAAGTAGCATTGTTAAAATCCCAATCAGCTACAGTACTTGTTGTCCTTTAGAAAGTGTTGCTATAATATTTTTGAATTGTGAATAGGAGTTTTAGTGGATCTAGGGCAAATTGTCTGGGTTTTTTGACTGGTCTGTGAAAGAGCTTGTGTGACTAAAATTTTATGATAGGATTTTTTAGAGAAAATTATGAACCTGTGTTGCTTTTGAAACCCTGTATGAACCTTCATGTAACCATTCTTGTAGAGTGAGTGGAATGTGTTTTACAAAACATGGCTTTTTCCTTTCTTTCTCTGCGTGTGTGTGTTGAGGTAGCCTGAATAATGGGACACAGGAAGTTTATCTCACCAGTAAGTGAGCAGTGTTGTTTGCTTTCTTGCTTTGATGCCAGGTATTAATGTTTTTTCCTGAGCAAATACTGCTATAGAGTGAAACTTGGTGATTTTTATTTATCTTTAAATATTCCATGTTTCAAAACAAAGTAAAGGAGCACTAGCAAATACATAATGTTTAAGTTAACTTGTCCTTATTTTGCACTTAAATTGACTTGGAATTTTTGCATTGTCAATTTTGCTTCTCAACAGCATCAGGAATAACCTTCCATTTCAAAGCAGTAACAGCTGGGGTCATTATTTTGTAAACTAAGACTAGATCTGTAAAAGCAGCCTGTCCATTATGTTTGTAGTCTTAGGTATATCTGTGTATTAGTATATATGTTTCAAGTTTGTAGTATGCATTTCATAAATCACTATGTAGTGAATACACAGTCACTCCACTGTATTTCTTTAGATTCAGGAGGTCACAGATCCCACATGCATTATTCTAAGGAAATAATTGTTATTCAGTACAAAACAATGTAGATGACACATTCTGTCTTATTGTACCTATGGGAAGATTTTTTTAACTACCACTGCTTAGCTCTGTAGTCAAATCACCAATGTTCTCTCTACTTTCTGCATGCTTTTATGGCTAAGTGGTTGTAATTTTTATGGGCAGATGACAGGAAAAAGGAATTTCTTTGCCTTAGTGAATAGAGTGACTTTCTGCAGTACAGTTTTTATACTCCTGAGACAGATTTTGATAGCATAGAGCATTGAACTCTGATGGCTATACAGGTTAATTTCCTTCTTACAGCATTTAACAATGATCAGAACTCTTCTTAAGGAAAAAAAATTCCGAATCCTAGAAAACACATTCGTAAAGTATTTGTATTTTAATTAGGAATAGAATGGAAGGGAGCTCCTGAATCATGAAGTCCCATCTCTCTCTGTTCCAGGCAGCTGTGTTTATATAACCCAGCTCATTCACATACCTTCAGCTCCATCTTTAAATGTTAACTTGTTGGGGTTCACTGTTCATACTGAAAACATGTCCTAGGATGTCATTCCTCAGATGTTTACAAATGGTCTTTTAATTTCCAGTCTAAATTTTTAAATATAAGGCTGGGATTTGCTTCCTGATTGGAAACTATACTTGCAAATCTAAGTTACTTATATATCTGAGGTTGGGATGCTTCCTCTTGATGCTGTTGATGTGGTAACACTGTCTTGCTTCTGTTACATCAGTGTCTTAATGTTGAAGCAACCCAGTATCATAATGAGAGCTCGTATAAGGCTCAAAACTTATTTGAGCAGATTTTGTTAGCTGTGTTCTACAGCCTTGAATGGTATTTTAACTTTATATATGAATGTTCCATAATGACCTTTAGGGCTTGAGCCTTGCTGCTTCTCAGTATTTACTTCTGAAGTTTTATTCTAGGTATTTTAGAGTGTGAACAGATCTTTTTGAACGGCTTCTAACAAATATTTTATAATATACTGAAAGTTATTTTTTTTCTTCATGAAAAGGCTTTAAATGTAATGTACATGTACTTATCGTAAGTATCAGCATGATACTACCAGTGAACAATTACTAAATTTTGTGGAGATAAAGAAGACCTAGGACTAGAGACCATATGGAAGAAAAGATCAAAATGGGACAGAAGCAGAAGTTAAATAGCTGAATTGGAAAAAGTTACTTTAAAAATGTCCTAAAATGCAATCAATCTGTAAGAATTGCCTGTATTGAAAGAGCCCTATGGTTGGTGTATCCCTGTGTCCTGTCCCTGGCAATGAGCAGGTGTGGGTACTTTGGGAACAGCATAAGAACAGGTTAAGCAATCTGTAGTACTTGCCTGTGTGCTTTCTCAGCATCTAACAGTCTGTGGTTCCAAGATTTCCTAATCCTGAGGAAAGTACCTTTGTGATTAATAGCCAGCCATGGATTTATTTATTTTTTTCCTCCTGTGAATTTCTGTAATTGCTTTTTGAACTCGTGTAAACTTTGGCATCTATAACATCCTGTGGCTATTAGTTCCAGAGTTGTACCTATACATAGTGTGCAAAAGTACTTCCTTTTGTTTGTTTTTGAGCTGCCTGCCAGATTCATTTGGTTCTCCTTAGTTCTTGCACTGTGAAAAACATTCAGTAGTCTTTCTCTGTTCATTTTTTGTGCCACTTGTGACTTCATAAATGTTAATGCTGTCTGCACTTGCTGTTCTTTTTCTGGCTTGAAAAGTTCTTATAAGTGTAGTGGCTGCTTGCATGGACGTTATTTCATAGCTTCAGTCAGCCTTGCCACTTTTCACCTTTTTTAGTTCTACTAAACCCTTTTTGAGATGAAAGAGCAGAACTGCACACAATTTCAAAATGTTTCTGCGTTATGAATTTATCCAGTTGCATTATGATGCTTTCTAGTTTTTAATCTGGTCTTTTTGCACTAATTCCTTGTAGCCAGTTTCCTCCTTTGCCTGCTGCACTGGACTATCTGCTACAACTAAAGTTCTTTTGTAAGAATTAACAACCAGTTCAGAGCCCTTCAGCCTTGACATTTTCCACGCCATGGTTTTAAAATGTAGGTACAGTTGAGATATGTTTATTGTTCTGCTGAGGATGCAGAAACAAGAGGAAATAGCTGTATGTCTCTTAACTGTCTAACGGGGTATTTCAGGCATATTCGGCAGTTGGTAGGAACGCGTTTTAATGCATTTGTTTACAACCTTCCTCGCAATTCTGGTGTGTTATTTATATTGAGGTTTTCACCAGTTGTCTGTCAGTTGAAGAACATACCCAGGTCTTTACACTGTCTTGGATAGATAATGTCATCAGCAACAGGAAGAATTACATTTACTTTCCAGGTGGCATATGCATCTTGATTATACTTGTTGCTGAGGTTCAAAATATGTTGATTGGAAACTTATATTCCACACAACTTAGTTTTTTACTATACACTTTAGTTAAACCAGTACCTTAAATACACCGTGGGCTAGGTTCTGTAAGAAGTAAAATGGGGTAGAGGGCTAAAAGTACAATGGTAAATACTAATGTTTTAGAGGGAGAATTTCCACTCATAAAAATGCTTCTTGCCAGGAGTGTCCTGTTTGCGTTGCAGGTTTTAAGGCATTGCTTGTGGCTGGAGGGAAAATCTGATTTCTAATGGTGGCAAGGCAGACCCTTCAAATGCCTATGGCTGTGTTTTGCATGAGTGTATGTAGCTGTACACAAAGCTTTTCCGCTTTCTCTTTTTTTTTTATGTTAATTACCTTTTGTTTATATAGTACCTTAGGAGATGGGTCAGTCTATATATATCCTTTATTCTATTAGTAAACTTTCATAGTACTTACTAATTTAGAAAATTTGTGTTTAACTTTTCTGAAGTGACTGACATTGAATATTCGTGCATGCTGCCTCTGAAGCTACTGAAAGTTTTAAATTTTAAAAGGGGGGGGGAATCGTCTGCAAAATCTGTTAAAATGGTAAAACTGTGGGCATTTGCTGAGTTTCAGGATCTTTTTGGTTGCAATGCTGAAGTGAGTTGGTTATTTGCAAAAGACAATTCTTTGGAGTCACACCTTCCCTAGAACTGTATCTTTTTAATTATGGTTTTTGGTATTGGGAAAAAAATAATACATAGATGAAAGAATGTGATTTCAAGATAAATAAGATCTTTTGTGCTGTTTTATTTTTAACACAAATGATAGAATAGTAATTTCAGCAGAGATACTCTATAGTTCTGTGCAAAATTGACAGTATGTGAATAACAACTTTCTGTAGACTAATTTTTAACATGGCAGGGGTTTTGTTAACGCTGAGCTGCCAGTAGAAGGCTTTCTAGAACCACCTAATTGTTTCCAGAATTCGACTCTGCTGGACTTGCCCTTTTTTTTATATAAAGGGCCAAAGCAAACTTCCTCGATAGTGAGAACTTTGTACAGTAATTGATTTGCTGTACAACTTTACAACACAAGATGGCAATGAATGGCCTTTGTAGAAGGAGTGGGGAGGTTGTGAATGCAGCAGAGCTGGTGCCCAGCCTCCTGTCTCTGGTTGC
>JAVJGJ010000003.1:15316791-15407181 GCA_035590215.1 Microhierax caerulescens | reverse complement strand
TTTTTGTTGCTTTTTGTTGCTTTTTGTTGCTTTTTGTTGCTTTTTGTTGCTTTTTGTTGCTTTTTGTTGCTTTTTGTTGCTTTTTGTGCATGACTTAGGCAGTGGGCATTGATTTCTTGGATGTTAGGGTTTTCCTCTTGGAGGAAGATGTACTTGCCTAGCCTTTTCCCTCTTGTTTCTACTCTGTTTTTTGTTTTTGTTTGTATGACATATAATTGATGAAGATTGCAAGGGATGGTCATTTTTTTCTCAGTTATACATTTCACATTAGCATCTATATGGAAAGTATTAACTTACTAAGCTTTTTTACTAAAAACCTGTTATGAACTGACTGCTTTAATCTTTTCGGAAAGGAAAAAGGATCTTTCAGTGTCTTATCCTAAACCTAAACTGCCTACATTCATGGTGCAGTAGCATTTAAAACAGACTAGGCGTTGCACGTGTACACTGAATTCTTCAGGTGAATCCTAGCTTCAGGCAGTCAGCAGGAGCTTTGCCATTGACTTCACTAGAGATGCAATTTCACAGACCCTAAGGAAATAAACATGCTTTATCTTCAGTTATTTCTTGTTCTTGATTCCTTTTAAACAACTGAACTATGAATGTTGCAAAGGCATCTTTTATGTGCACAGGATAAACACATAGAAGGATAGTACATACAAAGCATCTTTCCTAGGTCAGTTACTATTCAACCAATAGCCTGTTTCCTCACAAGTTAAAAAAGGAAAAGAAAACACAGAACTTATAAGTAAAACCATGTGCATTTACACAGGGAGAGTCGTTGGCAGGAGGTGGGAAGGGATTTTCAGAATGCCTATGGAAACTTGATCCTGAAATTGCTAGGTATGAATGTGAAGGGGTCAGCCTCCAAGTTCGTTTATCAGTAATGCTGACACCTGTACAGGTGTCATGGGCTAGCTGAGGCTTCATTGTGCACAAAAGCTTTTTGAAACTTTTGAGGAGTGAATCCTCACGTGAAGAAAAGATAGTGTAGGGCCATTTGTTTAAAATTTATCATACATTTGCAAGGTATGAAACATAAGTTTGCAAAACTTAATTATTTTCTTGTAAAGACTAAACATTTAAAAACTAAATAAAACATTTAAAAACTAAATAAACCAGTGTTACAGTAAAATTCTTTCAAGTTTTATATCTGAAGTCATAGATTTGAAGTCACTGTATTAAATTCTTAACTTTTGTGTTGAATCCATTAGTGTTGAATGTAAACTTTTTGCAAACTTTGAGCATGAATGTTTTAATATCATATATGCATGTAATAAACTTGCCATATTAATGGAATTACAGCTAATGTTAGCTAAGATTGGTACTTCCATATGCAAGTTGCTGACTCAGAATGGAATTCCTGTGGTGTATTTGGCTAGGCTGAGTGGGCTCTGTCCCGTCTGTTGTATGTAACAAACTGATTTAAATCCAAGCAAGTCTCCTTTTTTGTTACACATTTATGCAAAGTTGGGGGTAAAGTCTGTGAGCACTACTTTGCAGATAATGACTTCCTCTGGTTACTTTATTTTCATTGCTGTTGACTGCAGAATTAAATTGTTGTGTGAAACTAATCCTATATTTGGTCATTACTGTAGCCTAATTTCAGTCCCTTGAGGTTATTGTCAACAATATTTCGATTTGACCTCAGTACTGCATGACATTGTTGATTATATGTGCTCCTTAAAATCATGTTTTGACTTGGCTTTCTAAAGCCTTTGCTTCTGTTTTCTCTTCTATCATGAGGTTCAAGTTCTTTAAAAGGTCACAGCATTTCATAGGGGCAAAGCTCAGCTGTAGGAGGAAAGATCTTCTCTCAAATAAGCAGATCTTGGGTAATTTTCATGTAGAAACTAGATGCAGACATGAAAGAGCTCAAAAGGCAGTGGTTAGTAGTCCTTAAATTGATCCTTAAAGTGCTTGTTCAGAACCAACATGGTTTTCGGTGTTTACAAGATAAGAAAATAAGTTAGAAATTTGAAGGTACTCAAAGGTAGAGCCCACATGTGACCCCTGCTGCTCACAGACAGACATGGGAAAGAGGAAAGCATGCTAGGAAATCCAAATGGAGGAGTGATTTTATAAGAACCTGCAGAATTACAGTTATTTTATGCTCTTATTTCTTCCATGATGCCTAAATATTGGATTTTTAGAAGCTATGTTAAGTGACACAACACAAAGAAGTGGCAGCAGTCTTGCTTTGCTCCTTTCAGCTGGTTGTAGCAGTGAGGAGCCTCGTTTATAGTCTGCTCCTGAGTTGGCAGAAAGTTACACCGGGAGACAAAAGCAGAGTTGCTGTTTCCCTCTGGGAATCGCCAAACAGATCTCCAACTCTTCTGGCCAGTGTGTGCAGGGTAGATGTTACCTTCACAATCCCCTGCCAACAGCTTCCCCCAGGACGTTAATATGGCCTGCATCTTATCAGAGGCTGATTGCTTGAGATTTGGGCAGAAATGAATGCGCTGTAAATGACAAAGTGTTGCCATCTGCATCTTAACAAGTTCAGGCCTGTGCTGATGTCACCAGTGTGCTGGTGGCAGCATGGCTCCTGTGCTCCCTTTGAGCTCTGTAGGGGTTCTGGTGCTCCATGGTGCAGGAAATCAGGAGGCAGCATGCTTGGAATCAGTCTTTGTGGTCATGTCTTCGATTTCCCCTACCTGTGAACATGAGCAAGTCAGCAACAATACATCCCATTATTTTTAGTAGATATGCTAACTTTCTGGTACTCTGTTAGCATGCAGGTTAATTGGTTTTGCATTATTACAATGTTTTTCACTCCATGTAAATGATTTATGAAATTAACCCAAACGAGCTGAATGCTTAAGTTCTTCCCCCACCCCTGTCCGCTCTGAGTTTTGGGCCAGCTGCACAAAACTAATGAATTAAAACCAGAAGAATGTGTAGGACTGTCTGTGTCAAAGTGCAGATAAGGTAGTTCCTGCTTTGTGTCAAGGCAGAAAGTGCTTTAAAAAGCTGCATCTTCTCAGAGAGGGAAGTAATCCCCAAGGGAAAACATACATCACTTGTAAACCTCCTGTGATGGAGTGATGGTTTACTTAACTTAAGAATCCCAGATGACCAAAGTCTGTCTGCTGTGATTTCTTAAGGTTATTGATGAAGAGTTAGGCACTGATGTCCAGGTTCTAAAACGGATCCTTGCAAAGTTTGGCACATTTGTCACTGGCTAAGCGAAGCCTGTCGATTAAAGTTGACATTAAAAAATAATGATAAACTGCTATATGAGTAATGACATATTTAATGCCTGTTAATCTTACCTTAGACCTATGTCTCTTGTACTTGAGGGTCATTCTGGTGTTGTCTGCCAAATTTATTCTTTTCCTAAAATTTCCTTAAATGATGCAAGGATCAAAACGTCAAATTGGATGCTATTTTTATTTTAGTGCTGGTTGCTTATGAGAGTACCTGTTAATCAAAACTTAAATAAGTACTTATCATGGAGAGATTACTATTTATATAAATGCAAACTTTTAAACTGACCAATGTATTTGTTTTGAACTAGTGTGGAACTGTGGAGTAAAAGTAATATTCACATTTCCAATAGCTGGAGAAGTCAGTGTCATGTATGTTGCACATTGTTAATGTTGTAGTGGATTCCACTTTGCTTGCAGTTTGGAAGTCTACATAAAAAAAAAAAAGGGGGGAAGGAAATATTTTCAGCTAGGAATTATAACAAACTAAGAAAAATAATAGAACAACCTGTGTTTCTTCAGGGTACAATAACTTAAGTTTCTGTTTATAAAAAATGAAGCTTATTATTATTTTAAAATTATAATCTCATCACCAGCTTTTTCCAATGTCTTTTAAGAGAGACTTCCACATAAATAGTTGTGATAGCTAGATAATAAAATAATATGCTAACTACTGAGTGTGCTTTATATTGCATGGAGAACCAACATATATCAGTTATTTCTTACGTTAGTCTCTTTACAGTTTTATAGACATGGTTACAGTAGCCTTTACATAAGCAATTTACCTTCATAGGTGTATAGGTACTTTCTGCGTAAGAAAAAGTTAATTTTTTATTTTTTTTTTTACATCACTGGATGAAACATTGGGTAATATTTCTGGTTTGCCTTTATATTTTTCACTATTTCCACCCAAAATAATGAGCTTTCTTAGAGATTCATATTAGCTTAACAGTTTTTATTTTTAAATTAAATCTTTCTGTGTCTGATACAAGATGTGAGCCTGTTTTAGGAGCTTGCCTTGTCATTCTGCTACTGAGCTCCTTCTAGAAGTCTAGTAAGCAGCACACCTAAATTCTGTTGAAAGATTGAGTTATTAGAACAGTTTTAATTAAAAATCTAAGATATAGATGGAGGACTGAAAGGTGCCCAAGTCGTACCTTGCTGTTCCATATAGTGTCTCTCATAAACTTGCAGCTTAATATAGCTTAATGTACAAATTATTATTGATCTAACCTTAATGACAGTAAATTAGTATATACTAGTTTGTGACCTCACATCAGAATTTGGTGATGCTTAATTTCTTTTCTGTAAACAAGCAGGACTGATGTGTAATAGCCCATAGAAACATCCTGTATAAAGTCAGTCTGTATAGTTGTCAGTTGTGCTTCAGCCCCATACCTCAGTTCTGATATGCTCTGTCGGAAACATTTTGTGCTTGCCAGCCTGAGCAGCCCTGGGGACCGCTCCAAGAAACACAGGCAGCTTCTGTTCCGGGTGGGGGGAAATGTGTTGCCAGCTTCTGTTCTGGAGGGGGGAAATGTGGTGCCAAAGCCATTTCATTAAGTTGCAGAATCTGAGACAGCTGTAGATAAAGACATTGATTGATTAGTAAACTACAGTTTCATCAGCACAATGCACGATTCCTGTTTCTGATGCTAAAAATCATTATTAGTAATGCAAAAATAACATTCCAATGCTCAATACCTTGTAAAAATAGCTGAAGTGTTTTCAGACAAGCTCTCTTCTACTGCTACCTGGTTATCTTTAGTCTGAAACAAAGGTGATACTGTTTCATACAGGCAGCTGATACCTTTGCCTAGTGTGATATGTAGGGATGAATAATTAATATGATATTAATACTTGCAAAAAAATTACTTCAGTGATGGCAGCTGTGTCTTCCCCCCCCCCCATCTAAAATGACTTAAGACTAAGATTTTATACTTCTGTAGCAGGCTAAATATGCAGTCTGGAGGTAATCGTTTCATGTTTTAGAGGTGGATTCACTTGCAACAGAGAAAAAAAAAGTACACTATATATTTGTCCTTGTAGGAAACGGGCTTTTTTGTGTTTTCTCCTATTACTGCCATGCAAAAGGCGATTTTCAGCCAGGTCACCAACAGGCAGTTGTTAACAAACTCATATCCATGAAATTGATATGTTGACTGACCCTTGGAGATTTAAATAGAGATATTAAAATAATATGTTTAGCACCTTGTCTCATTCTAGAGTTTAAAATATTTCTGAGAGGACACTGAAATATTATCTTTGTCTGTTTAGTAATGAAAGCATCTCACCTATGGACTTGGGTAGTTAGAGCATGTCCCTGCCCCCCTCACTGTTCTAAAACCAATACCTGGAGTACAGCCATTCTAGCTGTTGCTCAGATTAAAATACCTTTTCTCTCAGGATGCCAAAGGGATTTAAGGCAAGTAGAAAAGTGGTCAGTAACTCTGGTGAATATAATGGTGGATGTCTATGTTCATAGTCTGAGAGGGGAAGCCTGATTTGTAAATGTGTTTACATTTTTGTACCAAAATTATCCTGTTCCAGTGAGCATACTTTGAAGTCAGAATTTATAGAAAGAACTCAAACTGGCTGCAAATTCAAATCTCATTGTAGATTGCAGTACATCTAAGAAACATTTTGTGACAATAAAGGGAAGCTGCTACAACAGGCATCAGTTAGCATCTTCATTCAGTCTAACTGCTAGTAACTGAAGAGTATGCTAGCTATTGTCTGCAAGATTGCATTTTAAAGGCTGAATATTTTTAATGATTCATGGATTTACTACATGAACTATTATAAATTCCATTTAAACTGTTCAGGGTTCTGTAGTGCTTTTATTACACTAATGAGCTAATTGTTTAAGAATCATTCACATGATTCATCCTCTGGCTCAGCCTTTTAGAAAAACTTTTAACTGCTGAAACTCTCTTGACAAACCAATATTTATAGCAGTTTGACAGCAGGATGAGGAACAGCGTTTGTCTTTGTAACAGCTTAAAGAAAAGGCCTTTCCAGCACCCAGCCATGCAGTTACAATCTTGACCTCTTTCTTATGCTGGGAACATACATAGAGCAGACAAGCAGCACCTCCCATGTGTTTTCTTGACCCTTTGACTGTCCATTCACTTCCCATCTGTTTTGCAGCCTTAAAGGAACAGAGGGGGCCCTCTACTTATAAATCTGTCTTTGCAGCTGATAAATGATGTTCTGTCTCTTTAAGGGCAGCCTGGGTGGTTTTGCCTTCCCCACCCCCACCCCCCCAAAAAAAAGCCAACCAAAAAAAACCCACCAAAAAAGCAACTTTAGCTTGCCTTTTGGCCTCATCCAGAGGAAAATATGGTATGTGAACAAGAGGAAACTGGCAAAAAATGTGATGGGTAGTATCAAAGGATTTTCTACAATTTAGCAGGACATGACCTTGCAACAATCAGTAAGTTATAGTAGCTATTAAGCTGTGGTTGTGAGACAAAAAAGTATGTTGATGCAAGTCCACCCCAACTGTGGGTGGAAGGTCTGCTTTCTGGGGCATTATTTGGAGTGGCTATGAGCAGTACACCTCATACTATTTCAACAAGAAGTAAAGCCTTTGCATGGCCCTTGGAAAATCCAGGAATGTGGTACAAAAGGCTGAACTCCAAAGAGATGAATTCCTGCACCACCTCCCACCCCTTTTCCACCTGTCTGTTCAAAGGGGGTTGTGTACAAATACAAGGTTTGTGTCTTAGGTAACCCTAAGCTAAACTTTGATGTTCAATAGGAAACTGTGGATCAACATTTCTAGTTTTTAATGGTGTGCTTCTGCGCATTCGGATGAAATCTGACTACAGACTTGGGCTTTCCTTTTTACTAGAGGAAAGATGATCATTCATAGCAGTAAATTCAACATTTCTGCCTCTGTGGTTAATTAACCATAACATAGAAGTAGCACAGCAAGCAGTGAGAATGTTTATAGGCAAGTAAGGGATTAAGAAAGGAAGGAGGATTTTAAAAAAAAAAAAAAAAAAAAAAAAAAAAAAAAAAGGACTAAAGTCTAAATGCAATCCAGAGCAGAAGGAGGAACAACCATGAACTTTCAAATATCAAAGCCATGTAAACATTAGTTGGAGACAGAAATGACTTTAACATAGATCAGGAGAATTTATAATGAGGTATTAACATGTTTTTATCGTGTTTTCTTCATGCTGTATTTTCCATCAAAGTACAAAATAAAGATGGATCTGTGTCCAGAAAGATTTTACAAGTTTTCTTGATACTGCAACTGAAATTTGATATCTTGCGAGCAAACTTGTAAACAGGGGAAGGGAAAACCTTTTGTTTTGCCTGAAATACTTACGGAGTTTCTCCCTGTTCTGCCACAGGCAGACATGAACATCTTTAAAATTCTGTGCTAAAACCATTAGTTTTTTACAGGTAAGAATGTATGATTTGAATGTCTCAAAATTAATTTATCTTCAGAAGCATAAGCAAGACAGTTTTTGTAGGCAGAGGACACATCTTTCATTAGACCAATTAATGCAGTTGGAAAATACCTAGAAAACTTGTTCTTGCTACTTAGAACATGGTTGAAACAAATTAGTGATGTAGTTTGCTTTTCTAATTTGTGTTTAGTATTATTTTGAGTTTATTTGAGATAAGCTCAGCTAAGGCAGCAATCAGTAAGCAAGCCATCCATGTAAGACTGAATTTTTTAGGGGTTCCCTTCTGACCAGCTTATAATATTAGGAAAATCGAACTTTATATATGGCTGCATCTTTCTGTGTTCACAGTGTACCTAAATCCTCATTACAGATCAATTAGTCTGGTTTTGAGCCTTTTAGATTTAGGATCACAGGATTAATGACAAGAAAATGAGCGGGTAGCAATATCATTTCATATGGAAATAAGGAGAGACTGAGCATGAATGAGGAACTCAAGATGTCTGAATAAAGAATTTCCTCGTGAAATTTCATGGGATATGGAGGGAGGATTATGGGAATATTCATGACTCAGATCAAGAGGCATAATGAGTTGATGTATGAACCAGCTTATCTTTTAGGTAAACACAGGGTAAATGGGAAGTAGAATAGCCATTCATTGCCCCTAGGCCTGTGAATGTTACTGTTCTAAAGATGGAAGCAAGGGTTTAGTTACAGTGATTCTTCATTGATTTCATTTGATTTTTGATCACTGTTTAACAGGTGCTGGAAGAGTTATGTATTTGTAACTTCAGGTCTGCATTAAAAGTACCAAAGACCACATTGTCTTTCTAGAATGCAGCATAAGTGATAGTATATATTTAAACTTGCATAGTACCATATAATAGGAGTGTAGTACTTCAACAGCCTTCTGTGGTACCTGAGCATTGTATAACAGTGCTAGGGTAGTTTGACCTGTTACAAAAATAATTTGCTAGGCTGCTGAAAGCTTTTAGTCTGTGGTTTACTTGTACATGGAGAAACACAGTATCACAAAACCTACAAGGAGCAACTGATTACCTTCGTCTATTCCTTAATTCACTTACATAGTAAGTATTCTTCCCTGAAACCCAAATGATGTTCTGGGCTTGGCATGTTGGTAAACATTCCTTAAAACAAAACGTACTATAATTTACAAGTGAACATCACTAATATTTTGATCTAGGTGTCCATGAAAACCCTGCAAATGTAGGTACACAACTTAAGCATTGCACAGAGGAGAGAACTTCCCTAAATAAAGATGGGTAACATCTGACTCTTGAATTGTAACCATTAATTGTTCCAAATGCAGTGTCAGATGGTGCTGATGAAACTACAGGCAGTTATCCCAGAATTGCAGACCCTGCACTTGCACTCATTAGAGGAGTTCTGCCTTAGCATTTATATTTACTAGTTTGTTAAGATTAGTGTTGTGTAAATGCGAAACTCTGCCATTAGCCTGTTTGAAAGCAGACTATTAGCAGACTGTTTCTCTGTGCTACAGAATGGACTTGTGGGAAAACGTTACAGGATGACTGGGGTCTGCTGCAGCAAAAGGCTTTACAACTGCTAAGAATACAGGCTATAGCATGAATAATTGCAGCTATTTGGCAGTCATTGTAACTGTTCTTTTTTAAGAATAGCCAGCGTGTTTTTTCAAAGTATTAAATTACCTCAAGACCTCATAATTATTACAGTTAAGCAGTCATTTCAATTCAGTCCAAGTATAAAAACTAATAAAGTGTTCATAATATGGAGTCAATTTTAGTATGTCTGTTCTCTGAGCAAACACAGCTGATTCAGTATATTCTGGTGGAATACATATTTGCTATCCTGTTATTTTAATATGACCTAATCAGAAAATTAAAATAGATTTTGTTGGCAGAAACCTTTTTTTTTTTTTTTTTTTTTTTTTTCTTTAAGGGTGAAATAATAATTATAGATTTTTGCTGATGCTATTAATTTTCAGGACTGGAATATTTCATTAGCAAGAGGTTGAGAAGGGAAAATATTTGCATTTAATACTGCTAAATCTGCCTGCTTTCACTAAGTAATGGCTTGATCAATATAAAGAACATACTTGGGGAAAGCATGTAGCAGTTAAAAAAAAAATCACAAAAAATAAAGCTATTGAAAGCATGGCACGAAGAGACCTTCTGGGTTGTGAGATCTAATCTCCAGTTTTCACTGGCAACTGGTGCTCACTTTGGAGGGTGAGGTCCAGGATTAATAATTTCAAAAAATGTATCAACTCTGTCCAAAATAATAGGATATTATTTCAAAGGCTAATTTTGTAAATGTACATAGAGATATCAGTATTGGAAGCCAAGCTAAGTAGTTGCTTAAATAAATGCCATAGAATTAATGTTTTCATTGCACAAGGTTTATACACTGATATGCAAACAATATGTGTTGGGGTTGGGGTTTTTTTGTTAGTTAAAAAGATAATAATGAAAACACTTTGAATGTGCTTAGTAAGGAGAAGTGATCATGGGACCACTTTTTTCATTGGCAGCTTTCAAAGATTCTGCTGAAATGAAGCAAGCATATTTTATTTTTAATATTTTCTTTCCCTGGTAAAAATCAAGTTACTGCTGTTTCTTAACTTCCAAGATACAGCTTTTTCCCTCACACTGACTGTAATCTTCATGTAATATAGAAGTACTTTAAAAAAAAAAAAATCAAAATAATTCAAGAAAGTTCGTTGGGGTTTTCTTTAGGAGTGTGATTCAGCCTCACTGTACATCTGTGTGTGTAGATGAGCCCTACTGGGGAAGGGGACACTCAAGTGTTGGAAGTATAAGTGGCTCACCCTTCATCACCCCAGAGTTGCATGATAAAGATAGAAGTTTGAGATTTCTTCATCCTCATACAAGCTGTTTTCCATATTTTATTTCAAATGCTATTTCTCTGCTTCTCTTAGGACAGGACTACAGCATTTTGTTGAGTTTTTATTATTATTGACATTATAATTACTCTAAAATGGAATTCATAACTGTCTGGGATTATCATTTTATTACCGGATGAAACTTTTTGTTCTTAGCTACATTCTTAGAGCATTCTCTTTAAAGAGTTGATTTCTTTTTTCCTCTTGTGCTTATGTATCCTGTTTAAGGCTGATGGTTTTATTTTTCTTTGTTTTGCTGTTGTTTCAGTTCAGCAAAGCAAGTTTATAACATGGTATTGCTAAAGCAAAGAAAATATTAATAAAAGATTTAAGACAACAACAACAACAAAAAAGCTCAAACCTTCTATCTCATACAAGGGAACATATGGCTTTAATCCAATAGTATTTTTAGCTTAAAAAAAAATTATCTGTATTTATGCACATCTAACTTATTTTTGTCTGTCCCACTGCTCTCCCCCTGTTCCTTCATATTTCTGAAGTGTGTGTTTTTTCATGGCTATAATCACACACAGAAGGAGCTTCAAATGAGGATGTGGTGAGAGAGAAGCAGGAAATCTCACAGGCTTTGGATTCCAGCTATGTTCTAAATCTTGCTTCATAAGCAATTTAATAAATCAAATAGGTTATATGATGACAAGTGTTGTATGGAATTGAGGAAAGAGTGGAAAAATGCCTAAACCCCTGAATTTTTCCCAATTAATGTTGCCTTTTCGTTCTTGGTAACTATTTGTAGTTGAGTTCAAGACGTGTTTTTGTAGAGAAATAAACTCCCAGCTGTAGTGTTTATATAAAATAAAATTCTGCCCATATCCATCTGGTTACTACTGAAATGCAAGGAAATAATTTGCAAATTGTAAACATTCTTAACATTGTGCATGCCCTTTTGAATAGGTGTCTTGAATACTGATGTTCCATTCCTTGAAATTCTCCCTGCTGAAAGAGCACTAGCTCTCAACTCTTTTTAGAATGATTAGTAGTGTTTGTGACACTTACTGTGGAGAATAAGGATAATTGATTAAAAGAGAAAGGGATTAGTGGGCATTATTTAAAAGGCAACAACTCTTCTACGTGTAATGGCTGTACAGTAGCTCTGCTGTACGTGTTGGAATGTAAATTTCAGGGGTTTAAAACACAGTCTTTCTATAATTGGATTGCTTTGGTAAATATTTGAATTGTTAAATAGCATGATAATCATAAAATATGTTTGTAGAAATTCTTCAGATTGGACAGGGCTTCATTTCTTCTGACATAGAAAAATGTTCTAAATCTTAGTAATTAAGAAAATAAATGCATAGGGTAATACAACATCATCAGGTTTTATGTTTGCAAGTTTTGAGGTGTTTGGGTCTTTTTCTTTCTGAGCATATCCTCAATTAAGTAATAGGTATTTGAATAGTGATCTTCTTAATTCCTCCAGAAAAAGTTCGAGAAATCCAGGAAAAACTTGAAGCCTTCATAGAAGCCCTCCATCAAGAAAAGTAGATTGTTCAAGCAGGTAATCACATTTAGATCATAAAAAGATTGCTACAATTTTGTCATTGTTCAGTGTAAAATTATTATCCATCTCTTGTAAATGCACGTATTTTCATACAGACTTTGTGAAAATTCCTTCTTACTTTGTTGTGGTGCCTGGCTGCTGCTGCTGCTTCTTGCTTCTGATCTGCAGAACTGTATTTTCAGCTTTTACACTACAAGCAAATACAAAACTCAGTAGAAATACGATTACTGGCAGGCTATTCAGATATTGTGAAACACTGTAAGCTATCTGATTACTCTCAGTTTATTATTTTTATCTGTGTTACAAGACAGAAGGCATAACTAGCTGGAGTCAAAATGAAGGGAATGCTTTTCTTGTCTATAAAAGCATTCTGATTCTTTTTTTTTTTTTTTTCCCTTACAGGCACTGTGTACTGTTAGCAAAAATATTTGCATGCAGCTAACTTCCAAATTTTTCTTCTATATTAATTCTCAAAAGCATATGAGTGTCATATATTTGCACACATTTTAAAATAATACCCTTTCTGTTTCAGCAGCAACTTTACACAGGAATACAGCCTTTTCCAGGATACCTTGCACAAAAAAGACTGAATAAAAATGGCTTTTGTGTCCCATTCTCTTTCCTGTCTTTTGGGGAGCATCCTGAAATGTTGGAGGAGAAAGAAAATAATGTCTCATGGGATTGAGAAGTTCAGTTAAAATCTACCTGCTCGTTTAATTTTTGAAGCTACATGCACATGACAGAAGAATCTGACTTGTGTGTCAATGAGATAGCTTGGGAGCTTGCTGAAGTTGTACATTTAAGGTCTTTTTTTTTTTTTCCTGAAAGGAAAAAAGGCTTTTATTTTTGGCATCTGTCTTGTATGGTAAAGCTGGATCAGATTCATAAAATGATTTTATCTGTTGTCATTTTCTTGCCTGCAAATGATCCTGGCCATTTGACATAAAGTTTTAGTATTTGTATGTACATTAAAACACCCTTCTAAGAAATGCCATTTGTATTTGTTCTGCTCTATGTTGAAGCATTATCTGATCACTCTGGTACAGATTTAGAAGCATGGTATTGAGATCTTGAGAGGAAGCTGTGGGTTTTGTTCAACTCCTAATTCAAGAGACATCATCCGAGCAATTCTTGTAGTGCTTTCACTTGGAAGTACAGACTGCTGTTCACTGGCACCTTAAAAGGTTTGGCTCAGGAAATAATGTCAACAGCTGCTCCTTTTCCTCATTCTTTCCTAATGTGTTTTTACTTTTGAATTATAGCCGATTACATTTCATTTCTGGGATTGCACAGACTCTGATTTCCTTATTAACTTCTCCCTTTACCATAGGTACAAAGTAACCTGATCGAGTACATGTGAAATGTAGAAAGATACTCTATAAAATTCCAACTTGTTCAACCTCCTTAACTAAAAAAGGAAAATTGTAATTAATTACATTTTTCTCATACCTACTGTAAGACCAAAATTGTTTTTATGAGAATGGTATGCACAAGATCCTTCCACTTGGTTTCTGTCATTCAGTATAGTAAAAATAGTTAGTATTTCTTTTACTGCCTTTCAGTTTTGCCATAGAAACGTCACTTCTGACAAATGTAAGCATGATATAGGCTCTGTATCATGGGTGCCTGGTGATTAATCACCACTGTATTTTTCTATCCACATATTGCCACAAATGATCTGGATACACTGCTGAATACTTCTGTGGAAGAAGACCTTAGGCCTGAAGCAGTTTGTTTGGCAGTTGTCTGATTATGTACATTGAAAAATTGACCTAGGTTTATTTTTCCCTTTTGAAAAGGCTATTGATTTTGATGTGTGGCAATTAAGACAGAGGAATCTGAACATTATCCAGTAGATACTGGTTTTGTTTGCTCTCAGAGGAAACAGTATAAAATTTGGTAAGTTTCCCAAATGTTCAGACATAAAATGTTTAATCAAGTGGGCAAAAAGTTAACATAGAGCAATTCATAAAATGGTGTTGAGAGGTTAAATATTTCAAGGTGATATAGCTGAATATTTTGGGATTTTCTGTTTAAAATTGCTTCCTGAAAATGAGTGGTTGCGAACGGAAAAATGAAAAAAATGGCTTGTATTACCATCGTTCTCTGAAGATAACTTCAGAAATGTAAGTTTGTACAATTCTGAAGGCTGAGTCCTTAGATTGTATAGCAAGTGAAATAAGTCTGTACTTGTGTTAAATCACTTTTTGTAAAAAAAAAAAAAAATCCAAACAAAAAAAAACAAAACACAACAAAAAAGAACTTTTGCATTTTACCTAGAGATCACTGTTTGAAACTTGTGTAATGTAAATGTTGCAAAATGTTGCATCCAGTGGCCCAGCATTCATCTCTTTTAGCGTGATATTCCTGTAGTTTTAGTTCCAACTTCTCTGTGCTGCTCATCTAAGACTCTAGCATGATGTATTCCATGAAAACTAGGTATTTATTGAATAAAAATGTAACTGAAGGAATAATAAAATGTGGGGTTTGAACACAGTGCTATTGCGCCTAATTCAGAAGTCAATTTGGCCTTCTTTCTCATTTGTTAAACTGTGCGGAAGTATACTGTTAATGGTAATTATTGTTAACGTCTGATTCAGAAGTGCTGTGTCAGCACCAAGTTAGTGGTAACTGTACTATCTTTTATCTCTATATGTTGTCTCTATATAAATTAATTATTACCTTATCATTTATGTAATACGTTTAGACAAAGATGTCTTACGAAAAATCATTATGTTGGAAACTCACCTCTCTGGAAGTTTAGATAATGAACTGATATTCAAAATATGAATGAAGACTCGTTATGAAGTGTTAGTTTCAGGTGTGTTTAAAATATAAACATGCTTACTGGAACAATGAGCTTAAGAATTATAGAGCAGTCAGCTTACCAACCCATGAATTCAGCAATATATCTCTTTCTTTTTTCTTTCTTCTTTCTTTTTCTTTTAGATGAAGAAAAATTTTACAAAATCGATTGAAAAAATACATTTGCTGTAAAACTGTGGTGTTGAAGGTGCTGCATATTTGCTTCACAAAGCTTAAATTGTAGACATGGGCATGTTAGGATCAGTGAAGGATTACAACTCTACATTAACTTGATTTCATTATTAAACTAAGTAAAAATGGTCTTCACAACAAGCAACAAGGAATTTGATGGTTTTTATAGGATTTTGTGTTAAGGTTAGAGGAAAGAAAGAGTTATGGCAAGTTGTGCCTATCTCACTAGTAAGTCAGCATCATTTAAAAGTAAAAATGGACTTAAGTGCTACTAGATGGCCACTTCAAAATTGCTCCTTGTAAGGAGCATTTTACTAGATGGCTGTAGTTATGATAAACAGCATAAGAAGGATATGCTGACTATTACAACAATTTTATAACAACAGAATTATTTGAACTGTCTCCAAAATTCACGTGATACTGAAAAGTATGTTATTCCAAACCACTTTGCACAAGTTCAGGATATTTTTCTGTATTACATATACTACCTTCAAATTCAGCATAAAGCAATTTATTGTAAGGAGCAAAGACTACTCTGTAATTTCTGTGGCTTTTTGAGATAAGGGAGGAGATTAGCAAGTGTGCATATAATTATTCCTTAAATAGGTATTTTATTTTCCAAACACGTTTTTTTACTGTCATGTAGATACGGTAAGATATTTCTGGTTTTCATTAAATGAGAAGTTTATGAGCCAAGGTTTAAATATTAATGGCCAAGGGTTTTTCTGTTGCTTCGTGAAAAAGGTACAAATACTGCTTTTTCAAATGTCAAGAATTATTCCTTCTGAGTGGTTACCAGACTGTGAGAAAGATGAAAAACTTGGAAATATGTTTTAAAAAAAAAAAGTTTCAGAAGGAAGTATAGTTAAGTTAGAGGGTGAAAATATCAAGTCAAGTTCTTAGTTATTGCAGATGTACCAGTATTCTCTATTTATTCTCTATTTCACAGTCAATGATACATTAATCTGCGTTTTGACTGAGTATATTTGAACCTAAACTTAATTATGATGTATATCCAAAGCTGAAGTTTTAGAATTTAATTTTCTGTCTTAATGTAACTTAATAACTCTGAACAATTGTATTAAGAAAGATGCAAGGGATTTTATCACTTTTGTTGAGAAATGTTGAAATATGGGATTGCCAAGTCTGACCCAGGGCCCCTTGAGTCAGAACTCTTTGTTCCTGGTAGGACTTGTCCCTGGCAATGTCTCTGGGATATTTTTATGTCAGTGAAGGTGTTGCCATGTGAACTCAGTCTGTGATGATACCGCTGTTTTCGTAGAATTGCAGCATGAGTTTTCTTCGACTGTTTGTGTTTCTAGGTCTCAAGGTGCTTTAGGAAGTGTTCCAGGATGCAGTGTGCAGTGGTGAAGATTGCTCAGATATTGGGGCATCTCACAAGAACTTAGCATGTATGGCTGTCTGAAAAAGCAACAGCTAATAAACTAGCTGTCCATATTTTCCTTTCATTTCCACAGGAAGCATCAGACTAGAGTACTCCACTGACAGAGAGGTAGAAACCTGCCCGTTTCCAAAGCCTGGAGAGAAAGTAGAGGTTTGACTACAGTTTTGCTTACAAACTATCATGCTAGCCTGAACTACTGCATTTCCAGTTACTGCTGTCTTGTGTACAGACGTGGTTCTTAATGCTTGATTTCTAGGCTAGGAGACATATTATGAACACTCTGACCATCTGCATGACGAGAGCTTAATAATTGGCTTAAGGCAGGGGGTGGGGACACCCTACTGTCATCTTGACATGAAGATTTCGAGTAATCTTAAATCTTGAAGGATTCTATCTCTTTACTTGATAGGATGCCCTTGCAGTGACTTAACATCTCCAAGGTACTTGTTTATTTTATTTTATTTTATTTTATTTTATTTTATTTTATTTTATTTTATTTTATTTTATTTTATTTTATTTTATTTTATTCTGTGTCAGTTTAGATCTCTTGGATCCTGTTCTATTTTGTAATTAGTTCAGTAATCCATCTTCCCTTGCAGAAATCTTTACAGAACATGATCAATCACTTGCTAGTTTTTATTCAGTAAGATAAATGCATTGTAAAGCTCTTGCAAGATAGGTCCTATGTAGTCAGTATTAAAGCTGTATTTTGTCAGTATATGTTCTATATGGATGTGATCACAGACTTTTCACAGAACAGGGCTGTCATTAAGAATTTTTGAGTGTAAAGTACCATACAGAAACAAAAAGGAGAAGCTGAAAGGATACAGAGATTGTAATGATTGTTTATGCTGTGGTGCTGTAATGGAAAACCCATACAGATTTCTACGTGCACAAATATTGCTTGCATCTGGCACCCACCCTCTGTACTGTAGCGCATGGGAAGGTGAAATTATCCAAGCTGTTCTGTAAGGAATGTTAAAGAATCACAGGCGTGATTTTTAGTTTGGACTGTAGAAGTGATTCAGGAAATAGTTCAGAAATTGCTTCTGGAATGGCTTGTGAAACAACTCCAGAGCTAACCTCATATTCTAGAAACTTCTCTTAAATGGATTCTAGATTGTAGTGTTTCTTGAATTGACTCTTGCTGGGGTTCTAGACATGGTTCTGGAGATGGATCTGGAAATGAACCTGCCATTGGCTGTGGGACTGATTCTGTAATTGCGCTCTGTTCTTGGAAATCTGTAGGTTCTAAGAGGGCCTCCAGAACAGTGCATTTCTGAACTATTCTTGGTATTGACAACCAACAAGATAAGCTTTGTTCAAGTTTTTTACCCGAAGGACAACAACAAACTTTTTGAAGGTTAACCAGCGGTGCAATTATTAACACCTTGTATTATACCGTTCCTAATATAGGGAAAAATGTGAAGTTTGAATTAAAAGGGTATTTTAGGATAAGTTTTTAAACAGAAATAGCTTAAGTGTTGTACCCCCTTTAACGTTGTGGAGACACTTTTTCAGGAAAGAGCTGGGCATCACTAGACAAGACTGATAGCTGCCACATCCTTAGAACTGCAAAGGACGAGCACATTCTGTTTGTACTCTATTACTATCACACCATTTGGAAATGACATAAACTCAACCATTGACTGGATCTGCACATCCATGTTTTGTAAAGGAGCATCTCTTTCAGACTGCTGGAATACTGTAGGTTGTGCAACTAAAGCCCCTTTAGATCTAGACGTTATTTTACTGCAGAAATCATAACCAAAGATCGGTTTTACTTCCATTTCAAGCAACCGTCTCTCTCCGCTAGCCTCGTCAAATAAGCATTAAGGTTACAGTATGCCCCCTATACTTCAGAACATTTGAAGCAGTATTTTGCCTCATCTCCACAAGCCAATTGCTTATGGCTTTTGATGTTTAGAGATGGAACATTCATTGCAACCTTTCTTACAATGAGTCTGTTCTGGTTCATGTGAAAATCAACATCCTTTTTTGTGTTGCTGCCTGACAGGATGCTACAATACTATTAGCATTTGCAAAGGGTTTGCTCCGTCTAATAGTGCAACCCCCAGATCACAGGCTGCTCAGTTTGTGTTTCTCTATTATGTGAAAGACACAATGAAGCTGAAGGCTGGCAAAGGCCTGTCAAATCTTGTAATGTAGCAAGCGACCCCAGAGCTTCATTCTGCTTTATATCATCCCTTGTTCCCCATCCCACCCCTTTGCTTGAATGGGCTGTGAGGTAGGTAAATGAATTCAGTGGTATGGTAGGCGGATGATTCCTTTCTGACCTCATTCCTGTACCATTTGTTTCCAGGCTTGTTGGAGGGAAAGGGACATATCTGAACCTTTTGTTTCAAATAATTTTCTTGCAGGTTGGGGAGTTAATGCAGACCTTGTCTGAACTCACCCGAGTGGAAAGTGTTCTGGGTACAAGTCATGACACGCTTGGTCCCTTGGAATTGCTAGACTAAAGGAGAAAGCAGTGAGTTGGAATTCTTCCACGTTTGGTGTTGCTTAAACACCTGGACACCTCCGTGTGTCCCCCCCTCAAAGTGTGCACATGTTTATATCCTCTCTCATGCCTTGAAACATCTGTCTTAGGAGCAGACAAGAAGCAAACAAAGAACGACCTTTGAACAGCCCAGTGTTACGTGTTTCTAGTTGGGAAGGAGTTGAGGCTGTGGCAAAAGCTGAGTACAGCATGCACTACTGGATTGCAAAGGAGTGTTTCAGTATTTCTGGAATTGGCAGAGCACTCCTTAGGTCTGAAGAGAGTTATGTTGGTTTGTTTAGGGGTTGGATCTTGGATCTTGGATCATGTGTTTCATGGTAAGGAAAGCAATGGTTTCCCATATACGTGGATTGAATCTTGGCAGCAGGGAGACCTTTCGTACCAGAGTTGCCAGAGCTGTACATCCTTGAAGATACTTTTATAGAAAGAAGACTGGAGTAACGTGGCCAATAGCAACATATGAGGTGAGAATACCACTGTAAGTTTGCCCTCTGCGCTGCCGATGCCGTGATGTTTGGAGGGTTATTCTTACCTTCGGAGTAATGGATTCCTGAGGTATCAAGCATAACACAAAGACGTTGCTCCCTCCAAGTCTTAATTGTACATAGCAGTATGTTTGCAGTACCTGAAGTGTAAAATCACAAGTGAACCACAACAGGAACCAGTCTAAGTTATTTCACTCTCAGTATTCATGGAGGTCTTCTGCTCAAGAGAAATGTTCTGGGTACCTTGAACTGCCACAGCAGCATACATCTGGGGGAGCGGCAGATGCACAACAATCTCCATCTGCTTAGCTCAGTAGATATCTAGTGAGAGGCCTGTTTATCACTTAGGCTCATCACTTCGCATTGCATCTGTGCTTTACAGAAGGCTTCCACAAGCCAAAGTAGATGTTGGGACAAATCTGCAACAACATCAGGCTTCAGAGTTTGTATGAAAGACAGGCATAAAGGGGATGAAAGAGGATAGTCATACCTCAGGTAAGGGTGTTGCCTTAAAAATGTAGATATGGTAATTATTTTATGTTTGTGGACTGTAGCTTGAATATACAGACATAAGAGATACTGTCTATCATATTGATGCCTATGCATGTTACATTTTCTGTATGTGCTTCTAGAATTATATGATAGCATCATGTTATGAAATAAGTAGTATTAAGCTTGAAAAGCAAACTTCCAGATCCTGCAGAGATTCGGGGCATCCCCAAAACAAACTGCTCATGCTTTGTGATCCCTCTGTGGTATGTTTGTATATCTCAGGTGGAAAATGAGTTTATCTAAGAGTTGTGATCTCAAACCCACCTAACCTGAAAGCTGTTTGCATGTGCAAATTATTTTGTAGTTTAGGACTAATTATAGACCAAGTATTTCATCCAAATAGAATAGCTTCCCTGCCCCACCCCCCAGATTTTTTGCTAAAACACTTTATACTTTCACAGGATTCCAGTACTGATGATGTATATCTTTGTGTGAGGCTTTGTCTGCTTTCTCACAAGGAAGACAAGCATGAATATGAACTGCATAAGGCCCTTTAAAAATATATATAAAAACCTAAAAATTTAAAAAATCCTCCACCAATAACCAGGAATGCAGTGCCATCCCTTTTGTTCTTATCACATAGTACTTCTACTCTAACCAGTGGACAAAATATTAATTTTTATCTTGACATTTCTCTGGCAGCTCTCATCAATTAGATCATTTTGCAAGGAAGCTTTTTTTTTTAAGCTATTAAATGGTTGTTTCATAGCCCAAAATCAGTTGCCACTGGATAGTATTGCCATAAGGAAAATAAGAGCTTCCCATTTAAAAAGGCCTTTTAAACATAGTCCATCTCTTCAGCTGGAGGAGATAACGCTTCCCTTTCCACTAAAAAAAAAAAAAAAATAGTTTTCCATTGCCTGGTGCCTGAAAATTAGAATTCAACAAGGCTTATGGAAGTACAGCAGCTAGCCATAGGTTATCTGATGGAGGGTTATCTCTGTACACTGCTTTGTTACATGTTTTTACACACCCTGTTTGGTTTTCCTGCCAGCACAACCTCCTTCCCTGTCCTCCTCTGCCCTATTGGCATGTAAATTAACGCCCATGCCAGGTGACATTCTCTGGCCTGTGATGTTCTGAAGGTCAGATTAAATGCTGACAATAGTGCCGTCTGGCTCGAAAAATAGATGGTGTAACTCACACTGCTGTTCACGTCCCTTTTCAGTTTTGTTTTTGGTGTCTTGGTTTTAGCTAGAAGTGTGTAGCACATTTTATAAACATACCTGTATCTCAACATATATATTATGTATGCAACAAAAACACCCATGCTGACTACCTCAGAAATTGCTGACTGGTCTCAGCATAGCCTGGAACAGAATGTATTTAAGTTTCTAATCTAGTCTGAAAGACAAATTCTATTAGTAAATGAATAACAGAGAAGAAACGTTGGCGTGATTTGTTGCAGGAGGCTGTTTTCTTGTGGAAACAAGGGAATGTTATAGCACTTGCTGAAGCTTAGAGCAACTCCTGGATCCTCACTGAAATCAAGCTTTCTGATGAAAAGGCTTGTAGCTTGTTGGTCCAAGAGACGGGGATTATAAGAATATTCATGACTCCTGAGAATCAGCAGGTGAGACCTAATACACACATTTGCCCCTCACCCCCTTCCCCAGCTCATCCTTTTGGTAAACAGTACATAAAGGCTGGGTTCCCAGAGTGACTTAACTCAGTTCCTGATCTTTTTTATTTCTGCTCTTTTTTCCTCTCCATTCTTTATAAAAAAGATTGCAGTGTTTTTGCCACTTGTCCCAAACAGAAGCACGGACTCTCCTTTTCATTTCTAAAGAGCAACTGTGTGGCCAAACCAGAAGTCTTGTGACATTATTTAAGAAAGCAGAATGGTATCTTAGCATCCGAGGCCTCTTTTAAAACATAAAGAAAAGCCTTTCTGAGAGCTTGGATAAGCTGGAGAGGAATCTCTGTGACATATGTGCATTGTCTTAGGAAAGCGTGGGTTGAAGCCAACTGGTGGGCCTCTGCCTTTACTATACTAGGTATTTGCCGTGCCTGTTTTGGTGTGCAGGCTAGTTAGCAAACACCCAGTATGTAGAGTCCGTGCAGTTAGAAGCAGTCGCAGTATGTGATTGATGCAGGATACCATTACAGGAGAGTGGCGGGATGCTCTGTGAAAGGCAGAGATTCCTTGAGCAAGATGCAGAAAAGGGTTTTGCTGGCTTTTCCCAACTGAAGCACAAAGGCGTGGTCTATAGCAGGTTTCACTAATCAAGCTTTTGCAAAACTGTTACACTTTCACTGTGATGTGGGTGAAAGAGGGATTCTCATGAAGGCTGATCCTGGCCTGATTCTGACAGACTTTACCTGCAGGCATGAAGCTGCATGTTCAGCTGGTGGGGTAGGGATGATTGTCAGCTCTTTAGCTGAAGCCTGAGCGTTGTCAACCCTCTGAGGCCTGAAACAGTGCCTGCAGTGAAGAGAGAAAGTGCTTGATTTTTGCTTTAACTCAGTGTTGTTGCCTGCTTTTCCTCTGCAGAAACCTGTCAGTACTGTTTGCTCTGTCCCATGATCTAGCACAAGCCCATTCTACCAGCTTGTCATTCTCCCGTACGTAGATTGCAACCACAGATAGTAATAAAGTGATTTGGCAGCGGGGGGTGTCACACAGAATGCAAGGGAAGGACATGTAGGCTGATGTCAGTCTAGTGTCTGTGCCACTTAACCAGGACTGGGTGCAACTGGAGTACTAATCCTCCCTATGCTTGTCCTGGTGTAAAGCAAGGCAGGCACTTTCCCAGGTCCCGCAGCCTTCCCAGCAGGGACAGTACAGCCGGAAAGGCTTCAGCTGGCTGAGACACGGATGACTGGAGAAAAGTATGGTTTGGCACAAGCGTACCACTGGGACAACACTTGCTGTGGCCAAAAGCCTGCAGAACTTCTGTCAATGAAGCCACAGCAATCATTCTGTATTAAGGTGAAAGTAACTTTTTTAAGGGTTTCAGCCTTTCCAGGAAGGATGTTTACAGCATTTTAAATCCCCCTTGGAATTAGTCTGCAAGAGCTGTAGTGCCTGGCTCTGACAAAACTGTTGTTACACTTACTTTGAAAGCATCTCAACATAAGGACGCTTGTTTGTTGCATCCTGGTGACAGCATCTGAACAATATTTCAACAATTTTCTTGTTAATCTGAATGTAACTTGATAGCACTTCATTCCCTGGCTGGAGTTTGGTCCCCAACAATTGAAACTGAACTGCTGTCCACTCAATATAGTTTTTCTAGTAACTGGTGCATCTAGGTCAACAAACTGACAGGCATTGCTCATTTTACTGCTTGGCAAATATTGAACTAAAGTCTTCAACACTGTAACACTGTTGACAATTGCAGGATAATGGTATTGTCCTCTTTTGTTACCATGAAGTGCATCTTTGCATCCGAGTCTGGCGTAACGCACTCTGTAAACAACAAGGGATGTTGTGATCTGGAGTCCCAAGTGTTTGCTCTGACAATATAAACTTACTGCCTGCTCTCTGAAACCAAACATCCCGTCTCTTCCATGGTTACTTCAAACTGATATTGAAACAAGCCACTCTCTTCCTGAAAACACTGGAGGGCGATGGCATGGCTGCTGTTGAAGGAGCTCTTTTCCCTTTTTGAAAGCTCTCTGTACCACCTTCCTTTATTACACTGCAGGCCTGTGTTGAGGAGTCCAGACTAGGCTTCAGGAGTCTGAAAGTGAAGACTAATACTTGGCAGGAAAAAAAAAAAACCTAGACCCTCTGGAAAGGAAATGCTATGTTGCAAGCCTGCTGTTGGTTCTTTCTTTTCCATGACAGCATGTTAGAACAGACAAAATAGTTATGAGCCAAAATGCAGCTGACAAAAAATTCCATCACATGCATCCTGTTACCCAGGCAGAGCACTGCTCTTTGTCTCTTCCTTGTCCTCTCCAAAATTAAACCTCCCCATGACTTCTGTGAAGGACCAGGGTCATTTGAGTCCCAGCCTCCACAGTTTCAATTCCTGGCCTCTCCCTTCTGCTTAACTAGTATCTCTGGCTCACTCATTTACTAATGTGAGTCATCGCCCTGGATGTCTGGAGTAATTCAGCTGTGTGTAATTCAGTGAGGACATGCCCTAGAAGAATGGTGTCATTAACAAAGATTTTAGATTTTTTTTTTTCCATGCTACCTTTGGTCTTTGTTCACCACAGACTTGTTGTTTATTTCCTATTTCGGTCAAGGGTGAAGATTAAAGCAGATCTTTGCTTCACATCTCCACTTTCACCTACAGTTTGTTTTGCACGTGATCTGCATGGAACCTTTATTTAGGCCAGTTTGGAAGCTAAAATGTTAGAGAACCTAAATCACAATGAATCTGTTTGAAAAGTGCTTACCTGCACATCTGCAGTTGCAAATTACATATGAAACATTAACCAAAACAGTGTTAGGTGAATCTACAAGAGACAGCCTTTGCAGACAGTTGGACCCTGCTTCTCTAGACTAGTGTCCATCAGCTTGCAGGACGGGTCACCTCCACAGCTGTATTCAAAAATTAATTCACAGCTTTTTATATCCTCAGTGGACACAAATTAGTAAAGCATGTGCTGTTTATTGCCTTTGTGGGTTGAACTAGCGGTGCTTCCTTTTCCTTTGTGTTTCAGAAAAAAAACAGCTTTGCTTTTGAGGTTAATGCAGTCAGTCACATGCTAAAAAGTCATCTAAGGTCAAAGAAAAAGGAAGAGGCCAGCATGGATTTCACTACCAGGTGCTAAGATGGGATGAGTCCTATGATCTACTGTTCACATTTTGCCATGTTGCAGACTTGTCTTGGTTAACTCAGAGCTGAAGGGAGGGGAGATGGGATTGTAATTACATTCCCAGCAAAAAGGGAGAGGTAAAGCTTCATGCTTCAGGAAAATTCCACTGTAGTTCTGCCTATATGAGTTCAGAGGGGCTTGTTGATCATGAGCCTGGAAGCTTTTGTGGCTGATGTCAAGTGACTGCTTTTGGGGATGATTCACCTATTGTCTATAAGATTCCTTTTACCAAAAAGCAGCTGCTGAAGCCTCTATTTCCAACAAAACTGTCTTGAACTTCTAGGAGAGAACAAGGCCCTCACTGTGCTGGCCCTGACTGAAATCCCAGCCAGGAGGGAGAAGTGAGACCTGTTTCTTGCTTTTGCAAAAGCAAGAGTAGGGGGTTTTTTTCTTTTGTTTTTTTCTTTTCTTTTTTTTTTTTTTCTTTTCAGCAGAAGCTGTGAAATGGACAAAGCAAGTTAGCAGCCATCGGTCCTATGAGAGAGAAGAGCCTGTCCATCCTGTAAAGCTGCAGTATTTTTGCATCCATCTGCAAATGTGTGTAGCAGGGGTGGCCGCCCTGGCTGAGCCAGCCAAAGCTGTGTACAGCAGAAGCTCATTTCCCAGCCACTACCCAGTTCAGGTGCCTGGGTTTTTTACATGTTCGAAGATGATACTGTCCTCTTTTTGTACAATAAGTTCAGATTATGTGACTTTTGCTTGTAGATGACATATGTCCCTATGTGCACCCTACGCAAGGAAGGAGGCTTGCAATTAACTTGCAGATGCTGGCTCCCCTTCTGAAAGAAGCAGCTCCGAGAAAGGCTCAGCCAGAGCTTGTGGGCTGCTCAGGTGAAGGAAGCAGCAGGGAAAAGGCAGCCTGGTGCTTCAGTAGGAGACAGTAGTGAGTTCCTGTGGGCACGGGAATGGCAGCCTCCTAGTGAGCTAGTTGGACTGTCTGTGAGGCAGCATCTTCCAGCTTCCCTGCTAGCAGGAGCTCATCGAGCCAAACGCAGCTGGGAGCAGCTCTCCACCCTGCTGAGGCTTTAGAGTGGGACTTCTTGCATGGTAACAAACTACCGTTCCTGTGCAGACAGATGGCTGGATGCTGTTGTAAAACAAAGTCAAGGACTTTTTATACTGCTATTTAAAATACTAGTCTTTTTACGTAAAAGGTTTGGTGTGTGGCCTCCTCGGGCACCATGTATATGTATATGACAGTCTGGGACTACCTGTATTGACTGGTGTCAGTTCATTATCTCTGGTCCTTCAGAAGCTGTTTGCTTCAAATATACAGTTTTCGATCATTTTGAAGAATATTTTAACTCCAAAAAGACCAGGTTTTTTGTTAAGAAAATATTTGAAAACTAGACTTTTCTCCTAATAAACTTGAAATAGAGTTCTAAGAATCTGTAGAGACTCTCAGCATTTTCACTCTACATTCAACAGCAACAACGAAATCATCTGAGATACATGTTGGTAATGTTTTATCAGCCACTGATAATCAGGAATTTGTAATGGAGAAGAACCAGGCAGTCTTTAAGTAGCATCCATCAACTCCACCTCAGAAAGTGGAAGTGTGCGTTGAGCCATATTCAGAGTGTATTGTAAGCATTCAGCTTGGACTGTTGGCTGCACTGGTGGTTACCTGCACAGTTGATTTTAGGATGAGAAGTAGCTAGAAATCCCTGAATAAGACCTTTCATCTATCAAAAATGTTCATTTGTGGACCTCCAAAATGTACGGCAGGAGTTTTTTTCCAGAATTTGTCAGGTTCCTTGGGCCTGATTAATTTTACAATAAATGTTAATGTGAAAATTGCTTTCTGCTTTAAGGAAATGCTCACGGCACAAAGGCTTCAGTGTGACCTGAGCGAAGTATTTTCTGGAGTTTACCAACACCTGGTCCTAGAGATTCACCAGAAACTCTGCTCAAGCACAGCACAAGTAAAACCTCGACTCCTTTCCAACAGCCAGGGAGAAGCAGGTTTGCATGGAGCAGAGGAGCTGCTTTAAGGAGACAGACCTGCAGGGAGAAGAGAATAGCCATGGTATGCCACGCTGCACACTTCCATAGAGCTATTCCGGACCTCAACAAAGCCCTGGAAGAAACTATTCTGTTTTAATTGTGCAAACCCACGTGGCTAATGAGAAATACAAGGGTGGGTTTTTTGCTTATTAGAATTCTAAACCCAGTGCTTTAGTATGGCCTTTTTCTCTGGAAGTGCCTCACTGTTGAAGTATGCTGTGTCTGAAATCTCTTTTCTCTGAGTCCTCCTAGAAAGAGCTTTCCTGTATATAAGGCTTAATTTAGAATCAAGAGACAAAAGGATCTCTGTGGAATCACATCACGTTAGATGGCAGGACTGAGGGGGTATGCAAATTCTGAAGTCAAAATCCTTCTGGGAAAACCATGGCATAAATTCTCAAGTGTTTGTGGAACTTTTTTTTTTCCTTCAGTAATTTTGCCAGTATTCAGGTTTTCATATGTCATTTCTGTTAGTTACATTTTGCTTGGTCATCACTGTGACAGTGCTGCGAAGTTTGCTTGCGGTTACTCTAATCAACAGCAAGGGCAGAATTAACTCAGAAAAGATTGTCCCAGTCAAATACCCACATGCAAAACAGGGGTTTAGGTGGTGATAAAGGGGAAAGAGTTAGCCAGCTAGCTGTATAGCTCTTCAAGCAAACATTTTCAAGGTAACACACATTGGTTTCATTTATTAGAAGCTGAAAATAGACCTGTTAGGTCTAAGGTACACCTGAGGTGAGGTGTTTGCTTGGTTAACAGGACAGAGACTCTGAGGTATAATGCACACCGATGATCATCTTGGGTTTTCCTGTCAATATTAATCTTGGATTTTCAAGGTTGCTTGATATTGCTTGGGTGTGTGCCCTCTGACTGAAGTTTTTTTCTGCTGTTTGTTTCCACTGACTGGAAATCAAAGGAATTCAGTGATCCTTAGTATGAAGTATTTGAGCCAGTCCCAGTTTTTGTACTTTTTTCTTGTTTGTTTTTAGGAGGCCTTTTTCCAGTGCAAGATCAATAGTTCATAAACAAAAGTGTTCTTACATCTTGGATGTCTTCCTTATTTTCTTATAACAGAATGTCTTGGGGAATTTAGAGATGTCAGGGAACAAATAAAAATCCGTTACCTGTTTGCGAGCAGTTTTGTACAAGTGTTTCAATTCCTGCCGCTTGGTATTTCTAGGTGGTAAGACCAGAACGTGTCACTGTGGTCATCTGCACCAAACCTGTAGCTTCTGGCTGGGCTAAAAGAGACGCATAATAAAGAAATATTGAGGGCTGATTTAGCAGTCCTCTGCGATGGGTCTTGGCACCAGGTAAGTTTGCTATGCTTATTATGGTCGTTGATAAACGTTACCACTCTACTTTGACTAAGTTTGTGCTGTAGCTTCCCACACTGAAATCTCATTCTGCCTTTTATCTGCTGAATTAGGAGCTGTCTTGAACAGGACGTGTTTCCCCAGAGTGTTAATTATGACTGAGTGTTGAAAGAGGTTAGTAGTTCTGTTCCCTCCTTGCCTAAGCAAAGGTATTGAAGCTGGGTTTCTAAGCTCGCTCTCCCAGCCTCAGCCAGAATACTTTGTGCTGTTGCTTTTCAATGATCAGAGTATTCTGTGCCCACAGATATGGTACCCTACTTCGCTGATGGAAACTAAGAGTGGCTGAATGAGCCAAATGTGTAAATGCAGCTCAGCAGTCCTGGCTGCTGCCCCTCCAGTACCTGACCCCAGGCCCAAGATCCTGGTCTGGAATTGGGTCATGGTTTTACATCGGTTGTGGCTGTGGCCACTGGTTGCCATCCTTTGTGGGACAGACCTTGCAGTGAGCATTCTCAAAGGCTGATGAGGTTTTTGGTGCAGTCAAAAATTCCTTGATTAGAGCTAATGATTCCCTAGAGTCCCACCCTGGTCATCTCAAGGTGACTGGCAGGTGCACCCCTTTCATCTTTGACTTTTTCAACCTAACTTGCAGGGTCTGGCAGAACTTCAGATCACTTTGCTTTTCATTTGGCGTTAGCACACTTGAAGTAAGAAAGTTTATGCCTGGAAACAGTTGGTCAAGGACTGAAAGTAGAAAATATTAAATCCAGGCATGGAGAGCTTTTAAAAGAGCAGGAATTTCATGGAAATAAAAACAGTCTAGTCCATTAAGTTCCTCTTATGGACTTTTATGAGGACAATTATTAATACTGTTGAAAATTATACTTGTGAAATGTGTTAATGGGATCTGTGCTGGCTGCTGCCAGAAAAACTGCAACCTTTACAGCTCATTTGGAGACAGAAATATTCGACAAAGTAGCCTACAGGGTGCAAAGGTTCGCGTGGTGCAGGCTTAGACTAACTTAACATATGCCCTCTGTAGCCCTGGTATTGTCCAGAACCTAATGCCCATAATAAAAGAGAGAAAAATTGGACCCCAAGTGGCAAGGATTGTAAGCCCTTGGAATTCTCCTAATCAGAGATATTCAGCTATTTTTAGTTTATAATGTTTAGTCAAATAGCAACAATGATTTTTCTTCTTTTTTCCAACTCAGCTGCACGGTGTGTTGGAGGGGGTCTTGATGGCCTGTGACCTTGCCTTTATCTGTCAGTCTGTCACCACTGGTCTTCAAAGTGCAGCTTAAAGGATCTGAGGCTTCTGTGTGGCCTTGATGTGATCTGCTTTCCTGGCAAAGTTTTTCATTAACGGATGCTTTTTTAAGCTGACTGGAGCTTGCTTTGCTTGCTCTGTGGGATGCTGCTGGCTCTGGGGCAATCCTGACCCCCACAACCAGGTTTAATAACCCTGCGTGGCCTGTATTTGCAAGCTTTGTGTGCATGGTGGATGCTGCTTCTGCACGGTGGATGCTACTTCTTGCCCCATTGAACAGCCTCTTTCCTTTCTCCTCCTGCCTCCAAAATCTCCATCAAAGGCTCCCAAAGGAGGAAATATTTTTTGAAGTACAGTTGGTTATATAGTGACTGAGCTACAAGCCTGTCCATCTGCACAGTGCTTACCTGCCTGCTAATATGGTGCTGCCTGTCCCTCCAGCCTGGATTTGAACAGCCTATTGCTGTTGTGTCAGCCACACATTTCTTTTCCTCTGAATCTTAAGAGAGAGAACATACCTAACAAAAGAGCAGTCATGCTGCATCAGACCACTGGTCCGGGTAGCCCAGTATCCTGTCTCCTACATTTGCCAGCAGCACATGCCTAGGGTAGAGTGAAAAACAGAACAAGTGTGCATGGTACTCCGGTGTGGTCTGCCAGCAACTCGTGGTTCAGGAGCTTTTTGAGCCAGAGCTGTTGTCTGTGTATTCAATATAATTTAATGGAGTTTTGGGTTGGTTTTTTTTCTATGTCCAGAGGCTTTTTTCCGGTAGAATTTTAACCAAAGGACAAAAATCCATTCTGGAGACATGTGGTTCACTTACACGATCCCTGCATTTGAGTGGCTTTTTCTGGACACCTGGAAGCAATTGTTGGTGAGGCTAAAAGATATGTCTTGGTCACCAAAGGAGAGCTGTTTGTTTATACATCCATGTCTAGAGCAAAGGAGTTAGATGCCCCTGCTGAAAATGACTGGTAGGGCTGAGTGTGAAACACCCTGGCATAGCTGTGGCTGGGTCTGGAAGATTGTGACCTTTCACTGATGTGGTAGGTGGGACTGGCTGGTTCCTCTCAGTTAGAGGATTGCCACACCATTCCTACAGTATATTCTTGCAGAGAGACTTTCTCACTCTGATTTTGCTGCAGCACAAAGATAGACAGCCAGCCCTGAGTATTTTGTCCATCAAGACACACAGGGGACAGATCAGCTGGTGTCCCTGCTCAGCAGGTTCCCCAGGAAACAGGTTTAAGGTTCTTTGCTTAGGCTGCATTTGGTCTCAGCCAGCTGGGGATCCTGTGGAGCACTTCTGGAGAAGTCCAGACTGGTTAGTGCACATTGATGTACGGAACTGCAGCCAGCCCCTACCTGTGAAAGAGTACACTGGGTCCCCTCTGTTGCAGACCTGACCACCGACACGTAGCAGGTCTTTTCCCCCAATTCTAGCAAAAGGGTCTGACAAACACCAACTCTAAAGCCAAGGGAGGGGAAGAGGGACACCTCCAAAATGTTTGGTTTGCTGTAGTGCAGTTTGTGTAAGGGGCAGGCTAGAGCAATTACCAGCATGCAACAAGATGCCTGCTATGTTCATTGGAGTGTGTTACTTTACTATGTGTCAATACAAACCTAGAGCCATTTTTCAGTTTGCCAATGGCTATAATTGAAAAGACATGAATTGCCCTCGAGAGATTCCCCACGGCTCTGCATTATTATCTGCTGGATGGCAGCTCTATAGGCCATGTATCATTTTTTTCAAATAACCAGTTAATTACTAAATAAAACAACCCAGCTTTCAAGCTGATTAGCCTAGATTAATGACCAGCAGCATGTTTCACTCTCCTCCACAATTTATCATGGAAAAGAACTATGTCTTTAATGATTTAGGTACCTGGTCTATTGAGGCTTGCTCCAATCTGTACAGCCTCCAATTTGATTTAATTGCTCTTCTTAGTTTGTGACCTGGAAAAAACCAAGTGACAGCTCCCATTAGTGAAGCCCAGCTTGCAACTCGCTTGCAGTGTTACAAAGGCTCACTGGGTGTCTTTCTCTGCTGACTTCATTAAGAAGATATATAGAGGTCAAGTGTCACTTTGGCACAGAACAAGTACCACGCCGTTTATCAGCTGAAACAGGTTGAATCAACCTGTGTATTTTATTTAAGTTTATATTCATTCTTTGCCCCTCTTACAGTTTTTAAAAGTTGTTTTTAGAAGCTCCTTGTTTTGTTTAAGCCAAGGCTGAATTTACAGACTGGTCTTAAAGGCATTCATTGCAGTTCGTTTATTGTTACTTTGGCTTGAAAACTTTGGCATTGCACTCCTCTACAGTTATTCAATAAAAGATCTTTTGTTATAAGGGCCTATTCAGGGCCCTTGAGTTTGCTTCCTAATTAATATTAGACTTCCTCGCAGTTGTGCTCTGTATTGCAAATGCTCACTTCCCAAGGATGTTGCTGCAAAGGCACATTGAATGTGTCTTTAAGTGCATCCTGAATTACTGACTGATTATTGGGCAAATCCCTGAAGTCTTCACTTAGCCAAAACTCCCACTTAAGACAATAGGCCTATGGGAGTTGTCTCATCATTAACTGAGCTCCAGCAGTTGTCTGGCACTCGGTGAACTAAGTCATGGTCACTGCCCCTGAGAGTTTACCATCTACATTGGAGACAAAGGCTAACAAGGCTGAGGAGGTAATGAGGCAGCATGAGCTGGAGCAGGGCTCCTGGACCCCGCAATGCATTTTGTTCTTGAGGGGTTTATGAAGGGGCAGGGAGACCACTGCTAACAGCACTGGGCACCGTAGTGGTGTTAAAGGCAGATTTTTGGCGTGAGCTGTTGCTAACACAGGCTCTTTTGTTGTGCTTTTCAGCAGGAAGGCCAAAATAGATTAAGCCCCTGCTATGTCCTACCCTCCTAGGAAGATTTGTAGCCCTCCTGGACTGGGAGCTGCTGGCTGCTGGACGGGGTTGCTTTGCACTGTCTTGTTCTGGGATTTTCCATCTGAGAGGAAGGTACTGTCAGGCTGACGCTCTCTGAGGTTTTAAATCCCTGAGGTTAAATTGCCTGGTGGCAAGGCCAGGACAAGCCCATCACAGACACTTGGATAAATGTTTGTGTGATACCAGACAGTCCTTAGCTGCAGCTCGCCATACACCTGCTGAAAGCTCTCTTCTGAGGAACAGACCTAGCCACCATGTCGGTAACACTGAGTCAAGTGGCAGGAGCACATCCTGGCCATGTCAAGGCTGACTGCACGGTGGTGGTCACTCGTGGTGGCCAGGTGGAGAAGCCTGGAGGACCAGCGGGCACTGATGGGCTGGCGAAGTGGAGAAGGGTTTGGGGCGAGCAGGAGCTGTGGTTTGTGCCTGAGGAAAAGCAAGGTGGGGAAGCATGAATTGTTTTCACGGGTAAATGGTTACCTTGCTGTGGGGAGGTAGGCAGGCTCACAAGGCAGCCACATAGCCCAACACCCACCCCTCCAGCCACCCTTTTTTTTTCCTCTCTATCAAAAGCATAGCAGGCCTAGGAAAGGATGGCTGTGACTGCCTGACATACATTCATAGGGAGCTCGGACAAATCCATAATTTTTGTTTCTTCCTTCCTACAGGCAACTGTTATTAGTTAATCCTTTTTGCAGAGAAGCAGGATCTTGGGGAAAGGTGGATGAGGTTGATTGGTACCAGTGTGAGCATCGTTATCAGTGTCCTGGGACCTGTACCATGTGTGCCACAGAGATTCCTGCCAAGCCTGATAGAAAGCTGTAAAGGTCCACAGTCCCCTTATCTACCGTCTGTATAAGCCTTATTACTGCTGCGTCCCCTCAGTGCTGTCCTGCATGAACACTGAGCTCTCGTATTACCATTGCTGGGGAGGAGACTCAGCCCTGCAGAAAAAATCTCTTGCGAAGAAATGCAAAAGTATTTCATTTCATGTAGTCCTTGCCATTACTCTCAGGGAAAAAAAAATACAGTACTAGCTACTCAGAAGAACGAGGGAAAACCAAGGCCTGTGTAGCACAACTCCCTGCAGACAGCCTTGGAGCTGGTTTTGTGCCGTGGATGGGTACACGCACATACCTCCCCACCCTGTGGCTGAGTGACTTTAAGTATAGAATTTAACATAATTGAGCAATCGAGGGTTGCTGGTTTATTTGCCAAGCATGTACGTGAAATATGGGCAAAGCGTGATCAAGTTTCCAAGTTTTTCACCAATCTTTATTCCTACAGGTAGAAACCCCTATGTCCCTATTGTGCAGAAGAGCACAGGTCTGTTCCTGCAGACAGTCCTTGCCCACAGAGTATTACTGCAGGAACCTCTCAGGCAGTCATCGCCCAGGGCTATGCAGCAGGACAGGGGACATGGACAAGAGATGCTGGTGGCAGTCACAGAGCATGACAGCTCGTGGCTGTGTCTGATGTGGGTCTCTTAATCACCTTGCAACAATCACAAAGCTTCATCCCCCGACCCCTTCCTTCACCCAGTCCCTCCTGCTGCTATAAGCTGTTTGATCGGGGTATGAACCCAGCTGTGAGTGAATGTGGGCAGGTGTGAAGCCCTTTGCTAATCCCCTGGCCATGCACCTGGGTTCCTGTGGTACACTTTGAACATGTGCCTCAGATCTTCATTTCGGGAGGTAAGAGCTGCTTCTCATTTGCGTAAGCTGGTGTCTTATGCATGCTTTTTGGGTTTTATTAAAGCAGCCTAAAAACTCCTAATCCTCGCTTTCTGCCTCATATTTCCCACAGGTTGCGCTTCTGAGCCCTGGTGCCCGCTGATGGCTCATTTTTGTCATGAGAGAAGGTGGGTGTTTGCTTTTGTAGTGAATGTAGCTGCCACCAGCTGATAGGAGAGATGTGTGACAGAGCTGGTGTTGGTCCCAGCTGCTGGTGTCTGCACCATTTCATTGAGGACTGGCACAAGGGATGTGTGAGGGCAACAAGTCAGCCAGAGTCACCTTTGTTGCCTGCAAGCAGCTATCAGCGCTGAGCAGTACAGACCCCCCAAGGGAGAAAGAGGAGAAGGGAAGGTCTCTCCCAGTTCAAACTCTCTCCTGTTACTAATGGGGACAGGTCACAGCTATGGGAATAAGGCACGAGGCATTGATTCATTGAGCTTTTTCTTGTAATGCTGTAGATCTTCATTAATGTTCCCAGTTGTGCTCTCTGCTGTTCCCAGTGGGACCACTTAATGACATAAAGAGCTTAATAAGGAGAAGCTGTGGTCACAGCTGAGGGGAAGGGTCTGGCTAGCTGCTTGCCAAGGGTTGTGCTGTTTATCACATGTAGCATCAGCCTCTAAATATTTCTCACCACTGGGACTGAGACAATCACTTTGCAGAGAAGGTTATCCAGTAAATCTGGCAGGGCAGAAACAGAGACCAAGAAGGGAGCATGTTTTAGGACCATACTGGTCTCTAAAAGCTTTTGGCAGGTATCCGGAGGGGGCTGTTTGCTGTTATGAACTGTGATTATACATTGGTTGTGGATAGGAGGTCTTACAAGTCATGCAGTAGGGTTTTCTACTGGAGTGTTTTTCTCCCTGTTCCACCCTCTTCTGGGGTGAGATTCCAGAGCACCAGGCAAGGAGTTGGTGCTGGGCCCAGTGCTATGGAGCTGGAGGAGCCCAGAGCCCTGGGAAGAGTGGAGAAGCAAGCAAAGGGAGGAATCTGGTGTATCTGTAAGAGTAAAGAGCCACAGAGAAGGCACCCCGGCATGCTGTCCTTCGTGGAACCATCAGGTGCAAATGTATTACAACTTATCTTTTCTACTTGTTGAAGCCATCCCACAGTACATATTATTTGCAAGCATAATTTAACTGTACATATGTATCTTAGAAGTAGACGTCTCATCTGAACTGACTTAGCTCCTGCCTTCCCAGGACTTAAACTCCTCTCCTAAGCATTAACCTTTCCAGCAGTATTTCAGCTGGATGAGTTTACTTTCCGGCTGGAGCTTGGACAGACAGATTAGCCCCAAGTAGTTTATGATAGTTTCAGATCTGGAAGTCTTTACTTCAGTAGGAGAGAGTGCTTGTATGAAGCCACAGCTCAGACACACACTTCAGGGTCTTTCCTCTAGACGTCCACTCAAACACCCCTCTAGCAGAGCTTGTTGAGCCTTTCCCATCATTCAGGATAGCTTCACTAGGGTATCGGTGTGCAGGTGGACAAATCTGCAGCCAGGGTAGCAGTGGGGTGCTGAGCCCTCTGTCATATTAAACACAGCTACAAGACCAGTTTTCATCTTAGTGTGAATTGATGCTCAGCATTTAGTGCAGAGTAGGTGTTAATGGAAGGTCATCTAAGGCTTTTCTGCAGCATAATTATGGGGCTATTTCAAGCTTTCTCCTTTGGTTTTAATGCAGATCAATGTCATAAATTGTCAAGAATCATGAAGTGAAAGTGTCTGTGAGGCTGCTGGACCACCTGCCTTCCAGAACTGCTTCTTGCATACTAAATTTAGAAATTCATCACCTGAGACCCAAACTTCCAAGTGTTTCGAATGCTTGCCAACACTGAAAGCATTACCGGAGGCTAAAGGTTGGATCATGCCAGTAGCATGAAAAGCAGGCAAATGGAGTTGCTGCTGGCTCTGCAACGCATAAGCCCTGCATGGAGGCTGTGTGGGCTGATTTCCCCAAATGACACCATTTCTCATGCTTGTTCCCATTACTCACCCAGTCGCTGCTCTCAGGCTCACATCTCTGTATGTACAAACTGGGGCATTGTGCTTATCTAGTTTGGGGCGTACTTAAAGTGTCATTCATTTCTACCCCACATACAGCAGATCTGCCCCCTTGATTTAAGAGCTAAAGGATCTTTGGCTAGATTGGCTTTAATATCTCCTGCTGTATTTCATTTCAGCAAGTCACAATTTCCTTCTGTAGTTCATGCTCTCAAACAGCTTTCTTCCCTCTTCTTGCCTTTGTTTTCCTCACAATTTAAAGGCACTTTATTTAATTTCAGGAACTTTTTTGGAGGGGGAAGAGATGATTGTTGATTCAATGGAAACTGGAACTCTTACCTATGCTTTTCGTTCTGGTTTTCAGGTGCGGCATCCAAATAACTTGTGCACTGGAATTTGCTTTGGGACTAATAGCATCAGCAAAGCTCTCCCTGCCTGCAAGGTCCCTGCAGCAGTGGACTAGTGATTTACTTTGTTGACAGCCGCGTGTCTTGCAGTGCTTCACCCCATGGCTCTGCTGCATCCCTTCCACACTGGGCATCGTCCAGTCGCCCTCCTTCTGCTCAGGTTGCTGCTCTCTTGTTGCTTAAATGTTTTTATTGCAATGAAGAAAAGTAAGTCAAAGGGGAATTGTTTTTAGAATCAAGACTAACCCCTACCTTGGTGGGGCTCCTGAAACAGGGATTCCCTTTGCTGGGGCAACCGTAATTTTTCCGGAGTTGTGTTGCTATAGAGACAGTGTCCGATCTCTCTCTGTTAATATTGCCCTTTTGGAAGGGCCCTGAATAGGCGCTGAGGTAGGTAAATTTATGCGGTGACACCGAGCGGGTGATTTTATTCTGACAAATTCCTGCAACATTTGTTTCCAGGCTTGTCTGAGGGCCGGGACGCAGTGTTGGGCTTTTTGTCCCACGTGCTGCCCTCACGGGGACGGAGTTAATGGAAGCCTTGTTCAGAGCCGCTGGGGCAGAAATTTTTTTGCTGAGGGAGACAAAAGCCGAGTGGGCCACCTCAGAGGTGGCTTTGGGAAGGCCGTCTCTTGTGGGCTCTCAAAGGAAACGGGAGATAACGCTCGGCACAGGAGACTCATCAAGCGTTCTCAAGCACCTTCCTCTCTGCTGCCTTGGGCTTGCACATCTGCCTCCTGCAGCATCTTTTCTAGGGTGGCAGGGAGGGGGGTTCTCCAGAACACATTAACTAGAGTTGTTTTTTCACAGCCTGGCAAAAGAATAATTGTCAGCGTTGTGAAACATGGCCCAGAGATGCTGTTGGAGCGGGACGGCTGTGATGGGGCTAGTGGCAGAAAGCAGCAACAGGAAAGGGCACAAAATGTCCATACCTGACTGGAGCTGTGCGGCTGGTCCCAGCATAGCAGAGCTATGCACAGTTGCGATTGTACCAGCAAGTAACTGGAAGCTGAGCAGGGAAAATGTAGCGTCTAGGCTGCCAGCATCAAAGCTGCGTGTCAGCAGCTCTCCGTGGTTTTGTTTGAGGATCGGGGTGTTTGTGTATTTTCTGTGTGCTCGTGTGTTCTCAGGAGGGCTGCAGCTCCTGGAGTCACTTGGTTATGACAGACCATCAGCTGCATTTTATGGAAATACATTCACGGGGTCCAAGAAACGCTGCACACTGTGAAGGCTCTTGAGGTGCCTGCTGAAGGTACCCTGGGATCACATCATGCACAGGCAGGTTCCCCACTGAACTCCTTCCAACCAGACTGTGCTTGAGGCCCAGTTCCTGCATCTTGTCACCCTTGGGGCTGGAGGCACAGTAACAGCAAGGTGTCGTAGGGCAGCTGAATAATCCTCGAGGGTAGAGGCAGATTGTTCTGATACAGAAAACCTCTAAGGCAGGACTGGGTAAAGCACTTAAACCCAAAGTCTGGCTGGTGGTGCTCCATGTCTGCTGCTCTGTTCTCTGGGGACAGCAACATTTCAGCAAAAGAGAAATGCATTCAGCAGAAATTTATCAAAGAGCACAGACTCCTTAGAACTGAGCAATGCTTTATCACTATAAAATATGGCCTTTCGATTCTACCAATTTATAAGAGAGGAAATAATTTCTAATGAATAAATTATTGGATTTAGTGTGTTTCTGCTCTGTAAGTGTCCTGGGTTTTCAGATGTACTTTGTAAGTTTGGGGGGTTATTTGCAAGTCTGCTGGGAAGGGCAGTGTTTTGTGGTGAGTGGAATTTGAAATAACTTTTTTTTTTCCTACATTTTCCTGTTTAGCAATACAGTCAGTCATATCACTATTCTTCTGACTGGCTGGGTGTCTCTTGTAAGTACAAATAACTAGATCAATCCAACTGGATGTTAGCATTTTTAATGCAACATATTTGGGTATTACATTAGTTATGGTATTGATGCAGAGATTATTAATCAAAGGCAGCCCATGGGCTCTGATCAATAGAAGGCTCCAGGCTGCTGAGTTTTCTCTTTTCTTTTTTTTTTTTTTCTTTCCTCAAGAGTATCTTCTTTTTCTTCTTTCCCCTCCCTCCTTCAGCTTTTCTCCCATGCAAAACTGCCATTTCAGTGCTGCTTTTTTGCAGAGAGATACCAGTTTTTCAGAGAGATCATCGTGTAACTACTTGTATTCACACAGCTCATCAGGGTTAGCTCTGCAGGACAGTTAGGATGCTCAGATGTTGGCTGCTGTGTATGAAATGTGTTCAGGCATGTCAGGAAGAACAACGCTGTGGAGGTGTAAACCATGGCTCTCGTTAGGATGGCTGTTGTGTGGGGCAAGCAAGACCTTTACTGTTGCTGTTATAAATGTAGTTGGAGCAAACTGGAAAGCAGAAAAGGGGAGTATCTCTGCTTATATATTTGCAGTGGCTGCTGATACAGAGTGGGGGAACAAAGCCATCTCAAGTGTCAGCTAATCTCTGCCTTGGACTATACGTTTTGTCAGCTGGACGGTGGTTTGGCAAACACTTGTGTCTGCAGTGTGGCATGTATTCCTGTGAGTTGTACCATTGAGTGCAGGGAGGCTTCTCACGTGCAGAGGCTTTTGCAGAACGGAGACCCTAATCCAAGGAATTTTGTCAGGGTTACTAAGGACTTCCCCTGAGCCCCGTGTTATGAGCCTACCTTAGTGAGCAAGCAGGGTTTCTCCTACCCCGAGCCCTGCTGAGAGTTGAGAGGACTGTTGGTTTACTTGCTCCTTTTGTTTTAATGAAAGGGTTCATTCTCTGTAAATACACATGCATAATTTCCATTTTCTCTCCGGGGGCTGGTGGCCCACAGAGGACCACGGGGCCTTGTTTCTGCTTGCACAATGTATGATTCCTTTGTAATGCAAATCTAGCAGAAAGCAGAGTTACAGCTCCAAACCTGGATCATTTACAACCATGTAGCTAAGCAAGAAAGCACTCTCAATAGCGCACAGCAACATTTTCAGCCCCTGTAAATAATCCCCAAAGCCACACAGCACTCTTACAAAGTAAAGCTGGCTGGATGACTTGGGGATACTGTGCTTTAGGGATGACACCATTCTACAGCCTGGAATGTTTGAAGGAAAAAAAAAAAAAAAAAAGCCTTCTAATATAATATTGCCATTTAAGAGAAATCAGAACTGAAAAGCAGCTGTCAAACTTTAATTTCCTGGCTAATGAATGACCATGAATCCATTCTTTAATGATTCTTGACCCTAGAAACAAAATGTATTAGCACTCTCAGATTTTGCACAGTAGTGCTAAATGGGGCATGTAATGTACTAATTTAGTGCCTCTTTAGCATAATCACAACCTACATGCACAGCTACATTTCCTTGGCAGGCAGCTTTCACAGGACCTGCAAAGAACTTACATAGGACATTTCACCCTATTATTCATTTCATTGATGGCTGGGAATCGATATATGTGATTTTTTTCCCTGTCCTGTCCTTCTCTGCAAAAAAGCATAAAATCATCGATTGATCCTCATGGGGTGGTTAAAATGCCAAGAATTCTGTGCTTTTCTCTACCTGCAATGGGGAGTTATCTGGTTGTACTGTGTGTTTAACCTGTGAATCTAAAAGCCCACAAACCTGCTTTCCAGGAGAAGTACAGGGTCAAACAGAATGAACTGCACTGGCCAAAGGCTGTGTGTAGCATGTTACTTTGAAAGAAGCACAGGATAAATATTCCTGGTTAAATTAAATTTTATTTTGAAAAATAAAGTTTTCAGGATGATCATCCTAAAAATGTATGTGTAGCAATGACATGGCTTGACTCTCCCATTCAGAAAGCAAGCAGCCTGAGAGGTGAAAACAGGCTGCTTGCTGACTGCCAGCTTCCCTTTGATCCCTTTTTGGCTCTTGGGGCACAGAAAAAGCACAGCACAGTTATCTTGTAACATCTGTAAGCCAAGAACATTTCACTTAAGCATCCATCAAAGTACCTGTGGCATGCCTCATTCAACAGCTTCTTCCAATTTTTTTGAGATATTTTTATGTTCCATTAATTCTAATTTGAATCTCTCCTTATAGAAATAAGGGACAGTCGAGTCGAGGTCAGAGGTACTTCTGGAGATTGTCTATTCCAACCCTCTGCTCAAAGCAGTCAGCTAAAGCAGGTTGCCCAGTACTGGGTCCAGTTGGGTTTGGACTATTTCCAGGAATGGAGACTCCGCAACCTCTCTGGGCAACCTACTACAGTGTCTGGCCACCTTCACAGTAAAAAAGTATTTTCTTGTCTTTAAGTGGAACCTGTGTTTCAATTTATGCAATTGCCTGTTGTCCTTTCACTGGGCATCACTCAGAAGAACCTGGCTCCATCTTCTTTACACCCTTACAGCAGATATTTATACACATTGATAAGATCGCCCCGAGCCTTCTCTTTTCCAGGCTGAGCAGTCTCATCTCCTTCAGACCGTGAAATTTCAAACGAACCACAGAGAGCAACCTTGACCGTGCAGGAGCAACTTTGGATCCTTCTTTGCACAGTTTTAGCTAGGGTTTTTCTATCTTCTCTCATCTCCCCTCTTTAAATTATTGCAAATGAGCTCTTTGGAGGGGACGTTTCCAACGCACTTTGAATGGATGCAGATCCAGATGGAGCCACAAACATCCTGAAGTTGTTTTTGTAGCACCATAACAGTATCCTTGTAGCAGTTTGCCTGCTCCTACCTGGTTTACACAGATGCATGAGGGAGTCCACACAAAGATTTTGTTATGAGATCAGGCCCCCACATTCCACAATGCAATTAAGCGATTTGTTATTTATTATGTTATCATTTACTTGGTCTAAACTATACTGGGGCCACTGCAAGGAGCTCCGCGTATCTGTGTGGTCTACAGCAGGCAGAGCACTGCATGTGCTGTGCTCCTGCACGGGGTTTGTCATGGCATCGATCCTTCCTAAACCTTGTTATCCCCCTGTGTGCGTGCAGCTTGCTGGGGCCTGGGAGCTTGGGCAGCCCCTGCCCACCGCTGTGCAGGGGATTGGTACTGACCGACAGAGGCGGCTAGGGGAGACGACACACAAGCAAAGATACTTGGTGCTGGAAACAGGCTGTCTTTGTAGTTGCAGGAGAAGGTGTGAAGCTCCACACCTCTTTCCACTCCTTGAGTGTCTCAGCACTGCTGGAGGTGTTCAGCCAATTAGCGCGGCCAATCCCTTTCTAAATGTTTTTATTTCCATAAGTAGGCTGCGCTTTAGAGAGAAAAGCCTGGAGCCATGCCAGGCTCTTTCCAGAAATTCAGGAAAAGGAAATAGGATTGTTAAATAAAAGAGACTGTGCTGATCTAGGAGTTCCTAAGGCAGGCTGTACAGGCTGATAGCGCTTGCCTCTGCCGTGAGCAGTGCTGCCCATGCAGAGGGGCTCTGTCTGCTTGGAGGGCTGGGGTCCAGCCTAGCAGCTGGCATGACAAGGATAAGGTCTGCTCTCGGTTATTCTCAGGAGAACCCAGAGAACAGGCCAGATCACTATATTATCTTGCATTTCTGCTGTGTGACCGAATGTTCAAGCAATGATGCAGAATTTAAGACAGCCTGTGTGAAAAACTCGCCTTTGGTGAAAAACTGAGTCCTGTTGCCCTCTCAGATAAGACTGTGACTTCTGGGGTGGGTCATCTGTGCTTAAGGCTCAGCACCACCCAGTATTTGATTGATATTCATTCTTAAGGCTTGGTGAGCTGCCCCAGCTGTGTCTGTGGCTCCTTAGCCTGAAATTCCCACAGATACTCGGGATGAGGTCTTTGGAGGCAGGAGTGTTTGTGGGGTTTGAAGGAAGCAATGTGATTTTTAGGAGAGATTTCCTGTATGTTGTTAATACCATTCCCAAACTGCAGAAACACAGCAGACAATTGCAACATCTGAAACTCCTGAGCTGCCATTATTAGCAGGAAGTTAACAAGCAATCAGAGGTTGCAATTGTTGCAGCTATTTTTCATAACAAATACAGATAAATTGCATCTTACCAGAGATAATTTGCTAAAAGTAAAACTTATGCCAAGTTGACCAGGTAGCATTTTTTTCTTTCACCTCATAACAGTTAATGTTAAGACTTAATTACACAAACATTTAGCGACCATAAGGATGTTTTCTGTCATAGGTGCTAAATATATTAGTATTAAAATAATAATTAACTAGTGCTGCCTTGTGTGTGCGCACAAATTACAGCTGACCATTGCTGTGGAGGTGAAAACCAGCCACTTCTTACTGATGTCTGTTCTGCTCTGTATAGAGTCAAATCTGCCTACTCCCGTTAAGACCCCGTTTTCATATATTAATTTTTGAGGTGTTGGCTGTATCATCGTATCATTGGCAAGCCTTGAAAAGCCTCTGAGCCTAGGACTCTCCAAGACACACAGATGTCTTCAGCAGGGCTGGGCCCCTGTTAGTAGGTGAGTGGGGGATGCAGACTCCATGCTATGCTGGGCAATGGGGTGGGAGGCTGCAACCCAGCTTCACGGACCCCAGAACCTTGTGCTTGAGTGATGCCCAGGGCTCTGCTGTTGTCTGGAGGCTGGTGTGAGGCATGCTGCCCCACAAGAGGATGAGGGGAATTTGTGCTGTACACCGGATTGTGAGATGAGTCTTTTGGGGCCACAGGCTCCAGAGCCCAAACTGGGGGTCTCTAGGCCAGGACCATAAGAAAATCATAAGCCATGTATTTAGGATGAGGTTTATTTAGGGACATTGTTCCCCATGTAGCCCCCTGTGTTGGAGATTTCAGTATCTTTGACAAAAAGAGGCTCTCTCTGCATAGCTGGACTAGACTTGGCCCTGTCGCCCTAACTCAGACCCGATTTGCATGCCAGCCCTCTCCCCAGCCTCACCCAGCAGACGGTGGGACCAGCTTCAGCTACTGATGAAGTGCACCGAGATGTGGGTTACCAGGAAGCACTCTGAAATCCCACAGCCAGCCCAGGAGAGCGCTGCCTGTCCCTATGGCTGGTGGCCTGGCTTGCAGGGTGAAGGCAGGAGGGGACAGAGCAGCACCAGGACTGCAGGTGGGGTTCCCTGCATACCAGCCCTGCAAGCCCTTGGTATGTACAGTCCTGGGCCCATGGGAACGCTCAGAGCAGCTGGTGCTGGAACGTGCTGGTATTTTGCATTGTGAAAAGCGATGTGTGAATTGGCAGGCCTTTCGCTGAGCTGAGCAGCAGGGGCTGAGCCCTGTTCTCAGCAGAGATTACTCGGTGCCACCGCATGTGCTGAGGCACCAGCCCTCACCCACCGATAACCCACGCTCCTTTCTTAAAGGAAATACGGATTCTGCTGCACGTGTACTATTTAGTTGAGAAACCTGGATGTGATTTCCATGGACTGATTCTGACGCATCCCTGTAACTGTTTAGGAAGGCAGAAACAATGTCCTGGGGTGCTCTGAGATCCCCTGGCTGATGCAGCAGATCCCTTAGGACATGAAGGAGCTGCAGAAGTTGCCCTCTGTGGGTACCAGTGGCACTCAAACCCAAAGTTAAACCCATTCAGCTCTTGCTGTCAGCCGCCTTGTTCCCTGGGAGCTGCCAGGCTCAGCACCTGCAGCCCAGAGGCAGGTGCCCTGCACCCCATCCTGGGTGGCACGTCCCACTCGTGCTCTCAGCGGCTCCTGTATTTTTTTGTGACAACAGAGGGCACCAGCGGCCCTTGCTAATAGCTCTGCAGGGCTCTGCCCTGCCTGGCTCCCTGGGGCGTGCAGGGCTGCTCAGAGCACTTGCAGACCTGTGGGAGGAAGCAGCCTGCAACCCAAACCCATCCTGCTCCTCGGGTTTCGGTAGATGGATGCGCTGGGGCTCGTGGCTCGCTCGCACTGGGCCCGCGTGGGTGTCCGTGATAACACGCAAGTGCAAGAGCGATGGTTTGGATGCAGCTGGTGAAGGTGTGCGCCGGTGCGGTGCACACGCGTGGTGGGAGCAGGGGGGCGCTTGCACCAGGAGGGCCACCTGTGAACCTTTTGGAATTCTCAAACGGTCATTCTGCACCTCCAGCCCTGCAGGCCCCAATCCTGCCGTCTGCACCCAAACAGAAGCCGCTGAAATGTGGGAATTTGAGGTTAATCTGCAATGAAATGGTGCGGGTCAGAGGCTGGGCCTGAATCTCCCCTGTATTACACCCAAGTTCAGCTTCGCTGACAGCTCTGTAATGCACGAGATTTGGCTACAGCGAAGCCCTTGGGGACAGCCCTGAGCTAGCTCCAAGCTGCTCCGCTCCAGCACTGGTGTCAGCATAGGAAGGAGCCCAGAGCAAGCTGGGCTGCTTGAGCATGAAATCTCCAGCAAATCTGAGCTGGTGACGTTAGGTGGTTAGCAGTACCAGAACTGGTCCTTGTAGAGGTAACCCCCATAAAGCAGGAGGTGACAGTCTGGGCATATCCCTGTGCCACGCAGTAGGAATGGGGCTGCTTTGGGTCTGCTCGGTCTCTGCCATGCAGATCCTGTTTCTTTCCACTTACCCGCTTGTGTTTATCACCACTGCAGGTGCGTTCAGCTCCAGGATGAAGAGAAGCTGAAGCTGTATTTGTTACTTTCCTGACACAGCTATCTAAGCAGGTAAACAGCAGGCGCTTTTAGTGATAATCCACTGCTTTTGATCATTATATCACACAGCAAAATAATTAGGGAGTAGAGCAACAAAATACAGGCACAAGTACTTCTGATGAACAGCCCCTTTAGCAGAACATCCTGATTTACTGCTGTTGTGAAAGCAGAAATAGTCAGTGATTTTTATTCATGCTTTCTTCCATGCAGTGCTGGGATGGAGTTCATCTCTATTCTGGTTTGTGGGATGCTTTTTCTTTGTTTCATCTTAATTTATGTGAGAAAGATGAAGGGAGAAAAAACAGTGATGGAGGGGAAAGGGCTTTGAGCAAAGTGACACATTGTCACGCAGTACTGAAAACGTCACCCAACCTAGTGACATTAATAGGACTACTTGCAAGAGTAAGAGCTCCTCGCACAGCTCAATCCCTTGAGTAAAGGGTTGAATGGCTGAGTAGACAGATCCTGGCAGGATCAGGCCATAGAGCTGTGATTGTGAACCATAACCCAGAGTCTGTACTGGGGCCTCAGCCTCTTCAGTCCTGCAAATTTGATATATCTTGCTTATTGCAGCAGGACTATTTGCATACCAGAAGATTTACTCACACGAGCACCGGACACTGGATGCTCTGTTTATCCACAGCCTAGAAGCATGAAGGTCCCAAGTTTCTTCCACTGCAAGGGGACATGTGAAAGCTTTGAGCACATGATGCAGAGATAAGTAGAGACATATGCTTTATGCCAGGCCAAGATGTTTTTATAAAGAGTTTCTGGCCACGTCTGGTAAAACATTTAATAACTTTTCTGCCAGCAGTCAAATATTTAAAAGCAGTAATAAAAGTTCCTGTGTGAGTCAGAGTCCTACAGAAATCCTGCTAGTGAATTTCCCCGTGGTAGCCTGCAGGACTAGCAGGAAAAAAAATACCACAGAACTCTGCTGGTATGAAGTATTTTTTAACAAGTCCTTGGAAGTGGCATGGAATGTCCCTGCAAAGCCCCTGAAACCAGATCCCAGGCTATGTGCAGCCTAAACAGTAATTCTGGTGGTTTTTTCTTTAATTACTATAGCCGCAAATCCTGTTTTACTCCTAGGGAATCACAGAGAGGCCAGTTTCAGTGTGACCTTTAAGTGGCATCTCGCTTATAGAAGAACATGCACAAGTGCATATTCCTATAACCTGGAATCCAGCATACTCGAACATCCGAACATCCGTACCACGCTGCCCTGCTATATGTGTGACCTGGGCTCAACTCGCCTCTCTCCCTTCCTGCCGAGCTCTGCTCTTGTAGTGCTAATGAAGTACCTCTTCTTTCTCTTTCAAAGTCCTCAGGTGATCTCTTTCTGCTTGGAAACTGCAGTGAGACCCTGGGCTTTTTTGGAAATGAATCTCATTAAGATCCAAGGCCACAAAAGCTTCTCTGCTAATTCTTCCTGCTGCTAAAGCTCCGTCAGTAACCCGCGTTCCCTGGTTTGGCTCCCCCGTGGGCAGCAATGCTGGGGACCTAGAGCAGGGCAGCCACAGGTTATCTCACAGCAGCCTGCTCTGACCCCAGGTTCGTGGGGTTGGAGATGCAGGCGTTCACCCTGCTTGTGCTCACCTGCTTGTGTGGGAGATGATGCTGGCAGAGGGGGAGAGGAGGGTGATGCTGCTGGCGCCTCCCTGGCAGGTTGTGTGCTCAGGTACCCTGCTGTCTCTGTGCTGAAGTAGGGCTGGTTGGTCTCTGCATTTTGCAAATTGTTTCCATGTTGCGGTTCAGGTCTGGTTTAGATGCTCTTCTCTGGAGTGCGCAAAGCTGATCTGGGAGCCCTGCTTGGCTTGAATCCCCCTCCCCACCCCAGGACCTTGTCACTTCTCCTTCAGCTGAAAATCTCCTGGGAGCTACCTGTGTTTCTTTGGTATTTCCAGTGCTTTTGACCACCAAAATGGGAAGAGGAATGTTACTTCCTGACACCAGCATATCAGGAAATGTTTTATTTCTTCAGCTCAGCTGTAAAAAGTGGGGCAGTTGGTGAGGGAAAATAAGTCTGTCTCAGAGCTGCTTTGCAGATCCCCCACAGACACGCTGTGCCAGTGTGACAGCATCAGTGCGGCATGGGAGACCTCACCAGAGAGGCTTTGAGCGAAGCAGGATCAGGCTCACGCAGATGTGGGTTGCTACTGTGCCTGCTGGGCTCCCCAGTCTGTCTGCAGAGATGCCACCCTGGATGTCCTAATTCCCCGTCCTGTGCTCTAATTGCAACCCCCTCCTCTTGCAGAGTAAAGCCTGATACAACCTGCCCCGTCCCCCTTCCAAGGCTGTTTGGTGTGAACATGCGACTTTCAAACAACCTGCGGGCAGGCTGAAGACAGTTGCTCATCTAATTGTGAGTGAGGGCACTGCGTCTCCCTGGGGATGGAAGATGGGGCTCTGGGCCTACAGAGGGGGCCTGCAAACCACAGCACGGGTGGCCAAGGGAGCTGGGAAAAAGCAGGGAGGGGGTTATCACCCAGGGCAGGAGGCAGCCTCTCCTTCCCAGCGGCCTTGTCTCAGGCAGAGCGCTCCCACAGAGCTCCCCAGCTCCCACAGCCTGCCTGGGCCCAGCGCCCACAGCCTGCCTGGCGGGCGGCCATCCTCCCAAGGTGTCCGGCCTGCGAAGACGTGCCGCTGGCAGGCTGCTTTGAGCACACAGCAGCGCGGAGAGACACAAGTGTCTGGTTATCCACCTCGGCCGCCTCCTTCCCTCCTCTCCAGGGCGGGAGGTCTGCCCTCCTGGGCGTCAGGAGAGACTCTTCCAGGGAGGGTTTGACAGGGCAGATTTATGACAAGCCTGTTGCAACTTGTTGCAGATTTGGGTAACACTTGGGGAAAACGCTGTCAACGACTGCATGCTTCTCCCCTTGGAAACCCCGGAGTGCTTTTCTGGGTTCAGCTCCCCGCCACATTCGGCACTGCCAGTGGCTGAGGGAGTAGCTGGGTTTCCAGAGCCAGCCTGCCTGACGGCACCGGGATGCCTGCACGCAGCCAGCTCAGGGCTGCTGCCTCCAAGGATGGCCCCATGCCCCAAGCGGCTGCAGCCCTTTCACGTCAGCGTGGGTTTGCTGTTCATGGGTGTGATATTCAGCAGAGCAGCAAACAAAAGTGAGGTCCTTCCACCTTCAGATCATCGTAGGATCTATTGAGCAATTCAGTGTGTTTATCTCATAACGATAGTGCAGCCCTGGGGCTTGTCTCTTAGGTCTTTGCTGGTGCAATGCTGGGCTGTTACGTCACTCAGTCAGACTGACGGGGGTCATGCTCCCCAGAGGAGACAAGGTGCTGATTCAAACTGTAAAGTTTGCATTTGTCTCTGTATTTGCATTTTTCAGCTGGAGAAGTGCCAGGGTCCTGGGATATGTAGAGAGGATTTAGACAAAGCAGGGCTCCCAGGTCAGCTCCAGGTTTGTCATCTTCTGCTTGAAATCATGCAAATCTGGGATGGCACTGGTGACCCCTCCACTTGCTTCTAGATGCACACTCATTGCTCCTGGTGAATCAACAGCACACCCTAGCACAGGTAGCATGGGGCAAAGCTGCTTTTTGTTAGGCCAGGAAAAAACTTCTGTTTGCTGGTCAGATGCCTCAGGGGAAGCTGACGTGGATGTGAGCAATGGAGCAGCATGCAGGTATGCAACCCTAAGAAGTTAGCACACCTCCCGTGCACAAGATCTCATTCACCCATCTTCAGCATCCAACCTGGGAGCACCGGCAGGAGTGGCTGGTGTCATGGATGGCACAGTCGCATTGGTCACCTTTGCTGATGGGATGTACAGATGCTGGTGTTTCCTGTGCAGAGGGGAATTCATGTTCCACAGCAGTCTGCAGGGTTGTGGTGATTCATGGAGAACAGGAAAACCTAGTCTTATCTTCAGGGAGAAAACTGCTGAGCTTCAGGTTTCAAAGCCCTTGGTTCAGTGGCATTACAGGTTCAAATCCTGAGAGGGTCAAACGAGGTCTTTCTTCCTCTGAGACGAATGGAGTGTCATGCAGTAAATTGCCTATGATTGTCTTTGCTAGATGCTGCGTTACTTTGAAAACAGCATCATGACAAATCTTGGCTTTCTGCAAAATAAGTAACTGCATCGTTTATTAAAAAGGTTTGCTTTCAGAAACATCGCCACTCTTTTAATGCATCAGAGACTCCTGGGAATGAAGGAGGCCAGAGGAAAACAAGATGCCACTTTTCTTTTCTTACTCTATTTTATTTGACATTTCACTTCTATTTGATTATTTGAAAAAGCCCCACTGAGGAGACATCCCTGGCTGTGGCATGTCCCAGCAGACTTGGTGGAGTGTGACAGTGACATGTGCTGCCTGACTCATCTGCATCCTTGCTGCCCACAAGCCCCAGGGCAGGAGCTCCAAGATTGCTCTTCTCCCAACAGCAGCAGACACCGCCCATCAAGCCCGTTCCCAGGTCTCTTGTAATGGGCGATATGGCTCCTTGGGCACCAGCAAAATCACAGCATCAGAGCTGAACAGCAGTGAATAACTAGTATGTTCCTGCCTACTTAGCTGAGACAACACATCCAGACGACTGATGGCTGGAGCGTGAGGTCCCATGCTGGTTTCTTGCAGACCATAACTGCAGAGCAGCGTGCTCAGGTCTGCCGTGTATAGCAGTGCATGCAACACGGATGTGCTGCTCCAGGAAAGCACTTGTCAAATGCAAATACTATCACAGGCAAATTCCTCCTCAAACTTCTACGGGGAGAGTTACGTGCAAAAAAGTCTAGCAAGGCAGAGAAACACTCTTGAAACTTTATGTTTCTCTTCCTTTAAAGCTATCTCTGGTGTTCAGCTATTTCCACACACTTACTTCTTGTCTAGGATAGAATATAATGCACAAGATGAAATGTCAAAAAGCAGCCACTGTATTCAGCATGCTCAACAGTAATTTATTTTATAGCCTATGCAACTATATCTTATTTTGTGCTTGACATAGCAAATGTTTCTTGTGTCCAGCCAGCACCTTACTAACATTTTAAAAACAAATGAAGCAAGAAGTACTGCAAGCTGCTTTTGTGTCGTCTACAGGATGCCCTCAGTGCTTTGCAAATGCCTGGGAGTCCTAAGTAGCGGGCAGGAATTGGCATCCCCTGTTTACACGTGGGAAAACAGAAGTAAAAGAGTTTATGGCTCCTGTTTCCAAAAGCAGTCGCTTGCTTTGGGTCTCTGTCTTTTTGGTGCCAAACTGTGAGAGTTTTTAATGTTCTGGCATGTGTGCAGAACAAAGAGCAAGTGTTCACTAGTTTAACTGGTTTGACTTGTACACAGCTCTGTTGAAAAGGTACCTTAGTGTGAAGTCTGTGTAGCGCAGTGAAGAAGCAGATGTTCCCTCCATACCCATTGCCCATCAGGTCTGGATTTTAGAAGTGCCCCAGTTGAAGCCAACAGTGTTTGCAGTGTCCAGTGCTGCTGAGAGCTAGGCCAGGTGTTAGATCAAATGTCTGGAGCTGAGCGTGTAACATTTTTTCAGATGTGCTTCTCAGTGATTTTTTTCCAGACAGATGCGGGAAGTCTGTGGTAGAGCTGGGAACAGAGCCTGTTCCTGTGCCGTGAGAGGCTGTGCGTCTGACAAGACACAGGCATGGCCCTACAAAGTAAATGTTGTGATTTCATGGCTGGAGCTGAATGACACCCGACAGTTGCACCAGGGGAATTTATTTTTCCCCTCCCTGTCTCCAGATTCACAGGCATTCACACTGTGGCTAAAGCCTTGGAACCTCTGAAATTCAATGGGAGTAGTTTGGTGCATAATTTTGGGTCAGTTATACCAGTGCATCTTTGTACTCTTGTTTCTGTGTGCAGCTCAGTTATAAGATAGCTTTAATGGACGATAACCAGGCAGAAAGGGTCAGGGAGCTGGTGAGGTACAGGTGAAAAGCACATCATAGGGCTGAGCTTAATAGCAGCTTGCACGGAGGAGTGTTTTACACCAGGAGCCTTCTGCTGACTCCAATAGTGTGTAATAAGCTGCTTCCTGAGCTGGAGAATGAGGTGAGGACTGGGCTTATGGATGGATGATATACGCTGTGGCTTTGCTTGCTTCACTCAGTTGTCCAGAAGAATCATGCATTTCTTTCTTTAACTCATTAATTGAACTTATCTGTGAGTGAGAGCTTGTCATATTCTGTGGCTGAATGTCATGTCCTCTGCCAGTGCCGGTGGCAAGGCAACCCCTGAACACGCTGCTGGAACTGCCAAGCCTGGGCAATGCCTCACTGACCCGTCCACAGCTGAGCAACACTTGGAAGGGATGGCCACACCGTTGTGGTGTTGATTGCACATCCAGCTCCCTGCTGGTCTGTCTTTTTAGTGTTTGCATGAGTGTGACTCCACAGCACAAATTTTTCTGGCCTGCTGTTTGCATGACTTCATGTTGAAAGCTTGCTTTCGCAAGACATTGTCTTTTTATTTGTTTAAAATGTGCTGTTTCCATAGGTTGCACCTGCTCCCAAGGATACTACCCAGGGGTAAACATGGAGAAGGCACAAAGCCAGCACCACAAGTGCAGTTTCCATGGGAAATGCAGGCAGGTATATCTATACACATGCTAAGCTCCGGGCGTCTGCTCTGTTCCCCTGCTCTGGGATGTGGTGAGAAGCACCTAGCCTCTGATAGCAGAGAGGGCCCGGGTCTCCAGAGCGGTGAGATGACTTGGGTGGCTGAGCTCCCTGAAAAAAGCAGTTTAAACCACACCCCAACCAACCTTCTGCCAGTACAGGTCAGAAATTGTGGCTTTTCTTGAGTGAAACTTCAGTCAGACTTGATTTTCTTTTCATTTCTGTTTTAGAAAATGCCAAATATTGAGCTGTCATGAGTCAAGATGTAGCAAGAGGAATTTCAGACTGAAAAGCAGGACTTGCACTTTCCATTTAGAAAGGAAACTGGGATTTTTTTTCAGCAAAATTGCTTCCATGGAAAAAGGTTGTTGGAGAACATTCTGGTTGAAAGTAATTCAGCCATCTGCCATAAGAATGGACTTGGCAGTCCTGGGTTAACAATTAGACTTGATCTCAAAAGTCTTTTCCAACCTCTGTGATTCTAAGAGATGAAAACCCCTCAGACCCTTCCTGCTGTGAATATACAGGATTTTCTGCAGTAATAGGCTGAATCTTTCACTTCTGATTGAAGCCACTTTTTTTTTTTTTTTTTAATCATTATCAGCATCACTGAAACACTTAAACACAAGGAGTTTGGGTGCAACTAGCCAATACAGGGCAGGGAGCAAGCATGAGCTGGCAAGTGGATGGAATCAGTGACCTAATCAGCTATTTCCCTCTCTTAATTGCTATGATTCTATGGCTTAAAGAATTGCACAACATGTATTTTAGTTGGAACAAGACACCATTATTGAGTAAAGTGCATAATAATTGTGCTTCAGAAGGTGAAATAAACGTCTATCACCAGGCACTTTAATCCATCATCGTACTTTGCTAAATTACTGAAATTGCACTACATTCAATACTTAAATTACTTGTAATAAAGTGATTGCTGAACTGAAACTCACAAAAAGATGTCTAGTACCTAAATTTGTTTCCCTAATTGACAAATTTAGGCTTTGATCTAGGGAGGGAGGAGCACCCACAGCCCTCATTTCAGCTGACAGGGATGGAGCTCCTTGCTCAGGCAGAGTCTTCTAGCGCAAAAGGATCCTGCCTGCATGAAGTACCTCTGATTTCCTATAGCTTTCAAGTCCTCGCTTAGGTCACTGGATTGATTCATTTCACCTACATTTACAAAAACACTAGATTTTGATGCAAGCCTTTCTGATAATGATATACCACTTCAAGAAATTGCAGAGCAATATAAGCACTGGCCATTCAATAATTAATACCCTACTTTGCAGACTGGGATAAGTGATTTGACCAAGCACACATAGCATGAGGGAAAAAGGGATGTTCCCTTTCCTGGATCTCCAATGGCACTTCAGAGATACCCACAACTTTCCTTGTTTCTTCTTCCTGCATTCCCTCCTCCCTACAGGATTTTGGATGGCAGAAAGCAAAACTGAAACCAGACCTCTTGATTTCAGCTCCTGAATATGACGGTTAGATCAGGCCCACCTAGAAAAGCATTCCTTTTTTGGTTTAGATCGTATTCCAGAGGCGTTAATAAATGTTAAAAAAATAATTAACTGATGCTAAACTAAACTCTGCTGTTTTTTTAAAACTTTACCTAATGTATGTGGTCACATGGGAGGATACATAGAAATTCTTTCCACAGGCCAAATTATATCCTTTTGCAAAGGTGTATAACTCCTTTCTCATCAGACTGAGTGAACAGCTGAAGAAATATCTGTTTTATGTAGGGAAAAACATTTTGCGGTTATATGGAAATGATAGTTTGATTATAGTTTGCAAGAGTTTTATTAATGGCTCCTGTCCTTGGAAAATTGACTTTCTGAAGACCAAAATCTTCTTTTCTTTCTCAGGGGTTTTCCTAGCCTAGCTCACAACAGATCTTTAAGAAATTTAATTGCAGCATGTTAGAATTTCACTTTGGAAGAGAAACACACACTCCATCCAGGAAACACTGAATGCAAGTCCTCTCTTGATGTTTCCATGGCCTCAGCCAAAGGGATGAAACCTTTCTCCATGGCAGGTGACATAATCTGTAGGGTTTATTGACTCTCTTAACAAAGTATCAAACGCTCTCTTAGATATTTTTCTGCTTTTTCTTTACATGAAAGGAGAGGCGAATGTCTCCTTCATCAGCAGTCAGTATATAACATACTTACATACTGTAAGGTCTATTAAAGAAGTTTCAATAAGCTAAGCAAATACGAGGAATTCTGATGGGAAGGAATTACAGCCGTCCATTTCTTTCTTCCAAAATAAATATGCGAGTTAATCTGAAGAAGTGAAGAGTGCCAAATATTCATCCTACGTGCTAAAGTGAGTCATGGCGAAGGTAGACAGTTTTATAGTGCAATTTCTTTACTTGTGCTAGAAATGGATAGCTTCCAAGTGACACTTATGAAACAATTAGCTGTTAAGGATAATCAGATTTGTATGAAAATGTAAAGATAAGCGATTTAGCTGTGATCTCAGCTGGAAAGTGAGTGAGGGTGGTGGGCCAGACACCACAGTAAAAAAACCCTTTCTTTTACTAAATGGCACTTTTGCTGAATTGTGGTGGATTCAAGCAAGTAACTGCTCCCTCGACTTTAGTCACTAAGATGACACTGACTGATTTGCATCATTAGGGATCCTTGCTGATGGCTGAACTGCTTTGCATATAAATGGAACCTAACCTGAACAGCTGTTCAACTGGTGGATGTGAAGGATTTACAGTTCTGGATCAGGTCCCTGTTCACCACCAGTCTCTGAGGGAACCCTGCTCCGGACTGCTGGAAAACACGTAATGTTTTGTACCTACATACCTGGAGCTTGGGCAGGGGCAGATGTTGGGGGTTCAGGTGGCCAAAAAACCTCTCGAAGACTTTTTACATTTTAAAGTTAAAATGCTGATATTTTTCAGTCTTGCCAACTCCCTTGAAATTGTCATGTGTAGGGTGGAAGAGTGAAGTGCTTTTTTACTCTCCATGTGTTGCAGACTTGTGTGAGTGCCTAGAGAGATGATGCTACAGAGGTAAGGACCCAGCCAGCCAACCTCCATCATGCCTGGGGCAACCAGGCTTTGACTGCCAGTACTGCACGTCCCTATGGATTTGCCAGCCCACACACGGCTCTGGAAATACATGCACCCCCTCTGTGACTGTGCAGCATCAAGACAGTTGTGCGTGGAGAGGGGTAGCACTGACAGCACAGCAAATGCTCATCCTGTATCTTAAGGTGTTGCCTGTGGCCTCTTCAGAGAACTCTTCTGCTACCTCCACTATCTGCTCATCTCCAAAATGCCTAGGGTCAGGGGAAGGCAGTAGGGACGTCGGGAGAGCCTGGTGGGGGGTCTCTGTCACTCCAGTGCCTGCCTGTATCAGTCCACGGTCCATCGAGGTGTTTGTCCTTATGTCCCTGTTCATTGGACCTCTCTGTGTCATTGGCCATGTGTTTCTCCTTAAAGTGTGCTCTATCTGCTCTGCCTCTGCAAATGCTCTTTGTGGAGGACGTGGGAGAAAATGTGATGATGGCTTCCTGACCCCAGCCTCGCTTAAGCTGCATGGGAAGGCCCCTTAGGAAACCTTTTTCTGTGATATTTTCAGCTTAGTTTCCAAAGCCCTGGAGGCCTGGCTAAGACTGGTAGGCAGCCAAGCCTTGAGTGACTATTCATCTGCCTGAACCCTCCCTAAAGATTTGCTTGTCTGGAGCAAACCACATTGTCAAGGGCATTGTTAATGATGTGTCAGAGATAAGAGTAGCTCTCAACCCTGGGAGATTCAGAGAGCCTTGAGACAGTTTGGATCCTTGGCCAAAGCACCAGGGAGACATATATCCCTAGAGCAGAGGTGGTGGTGTCCTAAAATCCAAGGACTGGAGAACACCTGCACTCTGTTTAATGTCAGAGCTATCACTGCCAGTGGTCGGATTCAGAAAAATATTTAGAGGGCTTCCAAGAAAGCATTTGTAGATTTGGGTGTACAGGCCAGTAAAAATGTTTGGTCTTTTCACAATGCTTGTGCTGCACACAAAGCGTCTTGGTCTTGAAAGGATGCTTTAACGCTGCTTATTCCTCCGCTGAAGCTGGCAGAAAGGTGAATGAGCACGGTGACCCTGTTGGCTGTGCAATAAATCCCTGATGATGCGAAGGTTCTGGGATAAAATCAGGCACCTGGCACCTCTGCAGAGACTGTGAAGTGTAGAGCTGTACTGATGGCAAAATCCTCCAGATGCTGCTTATTGTGGAGGCAGAACTCAACCTGTTATAAACATATCCTCCTTTCCTGAGTGTGGTTGGTTTTATCTCCAGGTTAAGAGGGTGTTGAGATCCCAGATGCAAGAGGAAGCTGTTTGGCTTTCAGAGCTTTGTTTACTTATATAAGGCCTAACAAACATGGTTGTTAAGGCCCCCTAGGAGGTCTTTCTTATGAAGCTAGGGGCTATTGGATTAGGCAAATGAGAGAGAGATTTGCCTAATAGCTTGACAGGCCGTGAGAGATTAGACTCTTGTGGACTGGTGAAGACTTGTGGGACAGAGGTGCTGTGGTGTGGGTCTCTTCTTAGCGTGGATAAATGCCTTGTCGATGTGGGTTAATCTTGTTTGCTTTGTCTTCCATAATGCTGCGTTACAGGACACAACCTCCGCCAATTTAATCACTGCTGGAATTGAATTGTAGGCTTTTGTTTCATGCATGCACCTCCTTGATTGGGCAGCACTTTCAGCATTACAGGGGTCAGTGATTAACAGTAATTTTTAACTCACGTTCGTTCAAGCTCCTGAAATGGTTGCTCCTTTGGGACCAAAGGTTCAATTGCAGCTGGCTGAAGGCAGGTCTCTCTGGGGAGACTCCACTGCTGCCCATGTGCTGTGGATCCATGGTTCCACGCTCCTTTTTCAAACACTGATACTTACTATGTCTCTCCCTCCCCAGATAACCTAGATCCCCTTCCCCCCTGCCTTGTCATTATTCTGTGCTCAAGGCAGCATGCCAGCACTGGAACAGCACCCTGTGAAGCCTGAAGGACACCCCCATGGAGCACCCACCCACCCCTCCCTGGCACGCTCCGACACTTTTCATTTGATCAAAAGTGGGAGTCAGTGGTGACTCTCCTCAAAGGCAAGTGGGCAGTTAGCAGTGGGACTGAAGTGCTGGGGCTGTTACGGGATTGTAAAGAAAGTGGGCATGGGACTCCGCTGTTCACGGGTCCCTTTACCTTGGCCTGATGGGCTAGAGGGCTGTGAGTGCGCAGGGTTTATAAAGCATCATGTCGTTTGCAGCACCTCTCACTTCTCCTGGCCAACCCAGAGGAAAGCAGCCATCTATCTCTGCTGGGCTGGGTTTGCTCCCAGCACACAGGCCGTGTTTGTCTCCTTATGGTGTGGGGTCCATCCCATCCAGCCCCCGGTTTATCACACTCTAGATGCCTTCACATTTCCTCACTCCACCTCTTCCCCTTGTTCTCCCTACAAGTACTCCAAGAGCCCAGCAGCACTGTGTCTGACACAGGAGCTGGGGTCACAATGCCTGCAGGCACTGGGGACACACAGCCCTGAGTCTTGCTTGATGGATGCTTGTCAGAGCTGAGGGAACCAGGAAGATTCACTGCAGGGCATTCCTGGGACTGGAGGCAGCCTCCCCCACAGCTGATTAGCATCTGCAAGGCACTGGAGGGGTCAGTGCAGGTGGGGGGGGAGAGCTGAAGCCAGTCCCTTTTGCCCCACAATGGGCGGCATCTTGCTCAGTTGTGTAAATTGCTCATGCTCTCTGGGGGGTCATAAGCCCAAATTGCTCCTTAGAAAGCCCTCCTGTCCCCACTCAGCATAGGGCTCACCCCCCAGCACGGCCCCCCAGCCCTGCAGAGCTGATGGATGTGGACAGTGTGTCAGTGGTGCTGGAGCACCAGGTGACAGCTTCCCATCTGCAGTGACAGGGGACAGGCTGCCTTGTGTTCATGTGCTAATGGCAGCTACCTGGGCTCACAAACTGCAGGGACAATGGTGTGAAAAAGTGCCCTGGGTCTTGCGGGAGAGAAAAGCTGTGGGTGCCAGAAGGGTTGTAAATAGAGACCTTGCAGGCTGGTCCTTCACTAACACATCCCCAGGACAGCATGGAGTCTCCCTGGGTGGATGGATGGAAAGAGCTGCAGAGCAGTGGAGTGTTGTGGGGGTAACAGCAACACCCTCATCGGGTACACACAGCGTGGCCAGTTGTGCCACCCACAGGGTGCTGGGCCACGTCAGGCCCTGGGACTTTCCCGGTTCTCCCTCTATGTGAAATGCCATCCACCTCCCGTCTACTTCTCTGTGTCTTCCTTACCGTACAGGGAGTGGGAAGTTTTAAATTGCGATGTGAGTGCAGAGGGGAGAAGCTCTCAGGAGCGGGTGTGCAATGGGGGATGTTCCCTCTGTTCTGCAGACCTGCATTGCTTCCCTGGCTCCGCTCTTCCCACACCACAGCACCCGCCCCTGGGTGAGACTGAAGCTGGGAACCAAAAGCTGGCCAGCACAGAGCCCAAAACGTGCCAGGGCATCCATGATACGATCTCAGAAGAACCTGTGCCAGCTTATACATTGTCTGTGGAGTGGGACCTGGCAGAAAGAAGCACAGCCAGCCTCCATGGAGGTGGCAAAAGTTTGGGACTGGAGCAGTGAGAGGGAAGCTTCACCCCACACCCGCGTTACTGCCCGGGCTCCCCCGTGCTGGGTCATGGCTGACCCAGGCAAGTGGCTTCGGAGAACATGGCTGGGAGAGTGGGATTGCACGGGTTGAAATCAGTTCTGCTTAGGGCAGAAAGGCTTCATCTGCTTTGGAGCTCCCCTGCTACCAGGCAGACGCTGTGCTCTGGCTGCAGACTGAGATGTAAGCCAGGTGAACCTCACTGCGCCCTGCCGCAGGCCAGCTTTGCACAGCTCTGGAGGCAGGAGGTGGTCTAATGCCCTTTATTACAGCTCTTTATTAGCAGACTCCACTAATGAATGCTACAAATGTGCAAACCCCTACACGACGAAGAAGCCCTTGATCTTCTTCCACACCCTTCCTTACTTCGAACCTCTGGAACGTTTCCTGCTGTAGCTGAGTCCCACCTGAGATAGACAGCACAGCTCAGCAGATGCCGGAAGGTGCATGCTCCCGCAGCAAGCGGCTGAGCCTGGCTGCTTCCTCTCCTACGATCTCACTGCTGGGCCTTGCATGGGGAGGAAGCATTGCTTTTCACCAAGCCAGGAGCTAGCTTGCCTTTTGGCTGGAGCTCATTTAATCGTGTTCTCTGATAGCAGCCTCTGCTTTGTGAGGCAGTCCCAAGAGATGCCTGGGTTGGGGCAAAGAGAGCAATTGCTATATAACTGATAGAGCTGTGCCTATTTACTCATGCTCCCACAGGCATCATTCCTCAAGCACAAAAGCTTCTGCCATTCTTCCTTCCCTAGGCACGGGAGCCTGACAGAACAATGCCCTGAACTTTTATACAAACTGACCCTGCAAGGAAGAGGAGAAGGAAGGAGAGGGCTCCTACTGCCCTGGGCATGATGCTGGGCAGCCCAGGGCACCTATAAGAGAAGTCAGATTTTCAGCCTTTATAGACAGAATCAAATATCATGCAGAGGACTGTTTATATATTGCCTGTGACTTTTGCATGTCTTAATTTAAGAGTTTACAGATTGCATAGTTGTGGGCTAGCCTTTCTGCCTAGCGGACAGCTGTTGAGTTCCCAGAAAGAAGATCTTTGGCCACCTCCATCTGTACTGCCCAAATGTCTGTAGAAGAAATACCCTGGGAAGAGAACCTGTCACACTGTCCATCACTGAATACAGTGGGATCTTACCTCTTGCTGTGCCTTTAGAGACCACTTTGTTCTCTAATTCTTTTTATTTAACTGGCTCTGTCTTTACTTGTTGGAGTCCTTGTACTTAGACAAGATGCAAATTTTGCATAATAAAAGGGTTGCCTAATAGCCGGCAGTGTATCCTGCTGCTCCCTGTCTCCTGTTGCTGAAAATGAAACAGATGTAAAATTAGGAGCTGAATGTCTCTGCATCTGGGGGTCCTTCTGCATAGCTGGAAATGAGAGTTTAAGATGTGCCCTTTTCCCAGGAATAGCAAAGGGTCCAAGAAGTTATAATCCCTAACAAACTATTGTCCAGAGAATTTTGCTTAAATACTTTAAATCACGCTAGATGTGTACATTTTTGCTCACAGCTTTCCTTGCTTCTCTTGACTGCACGCTCCAGTAAAATCTCAGATCCTTCACTGAGAAATGCTTTTGAATACTCCATCCCCACCTACGCTTCTGGACCCCTAAGAGGGATAAGCAAACAGAAGGGAAGGTTCACTGCAAGCAGAAAAGAAGTCAGTGATTTTCCTTCGCCACAGGAGGTTTCATGCAATTCGGCATCTGCAGGCCCTAGTGCTGTTTTGCCTTGAGTAACTCATGTTCCTGAGCATGGTGTCCAAGCAGAACCAAGTCCTGATCCAAAGCAATGCACACCGGTATTTCTTTTCTTGCCATGCCCTAGTCCACGTCTTTCTCTTTGCAACAGGCTTCCAACTGCTTGGCTTCACCTTAGGGTGACAATCACATAAAGAGGCTGTACCAAGTGAATTGAATTTGTCTCAAGTGAATTGAGCAGCAGACCCTCTTGGGTGAATGGTCTGAGCTTGTGTTTAAAAGCTCACTGCGAAAAGTAGTATCCATGGCTGATTGAGCTCATGGTGTATCCTGTAAATCTGCACTTCCCCGCTGTATTTGAGAACACTGGGTGTTGGGGAAACCTTGAGAACTGTAAGTGGAGAAGGAGCCCCATTAATTCCTGTCTAGACTGGCTTCTGAGCCCAGGTTCCAGAGATGAAAGGGCACTTTATTAAGACAGGGCATAAATCCACCCTGCCAACAAGTCCACACTCCTCTGGATTATTTACACCTCTCTCCCTCCCTCTGGTCATTGCCTGTCCCTATATAATCTACATTAAAGTTCTGACAGGATTAAGCCAATATATCTTAAGCTTTAAATATCAGGCTCTGTGTGCTTTCGTTTCCACTGTGTCACAAAAAAGACTTCATGTTTTTACAGATAGACTGAAGGGGGGGCGGGGGGGGAAAGTATGTGTCTAAGGAAAAGAGCTTGTTGTCCTGACTGAGAGATAAAATGTGTGCTTAGAAGATTTTACTGCAAATGTGGCCTTTGCCGCACCTACAGCTCCTCTCCCTGATGCATCTGGCTCCCTGTGTCACTGAGGGCCAGCCAGGGGCTGTATGAATGGGGCCATCTGGGCCCTGAACATCACCTTTCTAGATGAGGGGTGACAGCCCGAGGCCAGGCTACAGCCCCTTTCTTATGCAGGACTGTCCTGGCTTGCAGCGATGTGCTCAGCTGCTAGGGATGAAGACTGAGGGGGTGCAGAGGGCAGGGGTGGTCTAGGATGGAGGCTCTGAGGAGGACAGGCTTTTTTCCTTCAGAGCTCTTACAACTTTTCATTGCTCTTGAGGTTTTGCTCCTTTATTTTCTGTCATTGGAAACCTATAGATTGTCCGTGGGTTTTTTGGTGCTTAGGGAAAGAGCTGCAGCGCTGTAGTAGATCCTGTCATCTCACGTTTTCATGGGCTTCCCCACCTTCCCTGTCAGCCAGGCAATGGGGAGCAAACAGTGCTTACGGAGAAGAAACTCAAAAGGACTTCAGCACAGCTATAGTTTTAGGCTGAAAATGTAAAAATGTGCATTCACTGTGTGAGTATCTGTGCAACTCCTGACTCACGGTTCATTTCTGGTGCAGGTCCTGTGCAGCCATAGGACTGAGGGGTGAGGGGCATAGCGATGTGGAGCGTTAGTGGGGTGGTTGCTGTGCACTGAAACGAAAGGCAGGCAAGGTGCCTAAAGCTACAGTCAGCAAAATTTCTGGGTGACGTGGAAAAGCTGCAGCCCGCAAGGTGACATCCAGGCGCCACTGCAGGACTGGAGTTCATGCTTCACAGGCATGTATGTGTGTGTCACCAGTAGCAGGGCAGATCAAGACTTTGGCAAGAGCGACTAATACTTTGGATTAATTTGTTTGAAAGAAAACATAAGTTCAGGAGCACACTCTGAGGCAGGACTACCTTTCTGTTGCAGGCCCTGTGCATTTTCACTGTTGCTTTATACATCCCTGTGGTAATAGTGCGTGATGATGGAGCTGCACAATGCTCAGAGCTGTCTGACTTAAAGACCTGCTGCAGATTTCAGCACATTGTGGCAATGACAGGCTAAGGAAAAGATACTGTTGAAAGGACAATCTGAATTTTTGTGCAGCCAGAGATCTCCATAGCATCAAAGTCTGCTCAGGCCTGCATTTCAGCTGACTGTAGTGCTTGCTATCCTTTTGTACTCGTTTTCTGTTGCATTTTTAGCAGATGAGCTGACTGGCATGGTCAGTTTTAAGTCATTAGCAAATTTTTACCTAAAGCCAGTTTGAAACCTATAAAAAGGACCATTTGAAGTGTTTCCAAAATTTGCATTCATTTGGCCAAAGAAATCATGACACCTGACTTAGGTGTCCAATCCAGCATAACCAGGCTGCTCTAATTTTTGAATATCAAGTGTTTGCACTGAACTTGCAAAACTGTTTCCAAACCAAGGCTCAGTCAGTCTACAGAAATATTTCAAATAGATATACAAAAATAAATCAAAAGCTGTTCACATAGCTGAAGAAAAAAGATCACTGAATATATTATGCAGCAGCAGCTTTCTTATTTACAGAACAACCACTTTTTTCAGCAGCATTAAAGGTCAGCATCGTCTCCCCATTAAACACCCAGCTTTGTCTCTCTGTGTGCTGCAGCAGCTGGCAGTGCAGGTAAAACACCTTGAGTTTTGCCTTTTTGACTTTACTGTCGAGTTTATTGTTAGATATTTGGGGGCCTTAGTAAACAATAGTTATTAAACAGTTTCTATCCTTTCCTTTCTAGCAGCTTTCTCTGAGCTGGAAGAGTGCGGTATATTCCCCACATCCTTTCTGCTCATACAGAAAAATTCCCTGTGCCTTCTCATGTTTTTCTTTCCCAGGTTTGTGTCAGGATGAACAGAGCGCTCCAGAGCTCCGGGATGCAATTGAGCACAAGCCTGAATAAGACAAGAGCCTTATTCAGCCTGTCCCAGCCAGGAGCCTGTCCCCACCGAGCCCGTCGGGCACACGCCATCACCCCTGTGTGGGCAGAGCACGTGGCGGCTGCTGGATGCAGGGATGCGGCATGCTGCATTTGTGTTACAGACAGAGCTGGAGCAATAGGCTTTTGTGTAGCAGAAATAGCCCACAGAGTCCCAGAATTACTTCCCACTGGCTTCCCTTTGGTTCATCAGTTTCAGTATTTTGGTGGGTAGAGTCAGCAACGTGTCTTAGAAGCCATCTGTTAGTCTGGCCTGGGAGAGAAGACTGAAATACTCAAAAGTAGACAGTGTAGGGAGAAAAATCTCTACAAAGTTTTATTTTCCATTATTTTCCATTTTATGGAGCATATTTTCACATTTCCACTAGTCTAAACTCTCCAGGAATTTTTGCAGGAGCAGGCTCGGTTTCATGCTAAGTCTCTTGCTTTTCCAGCTTTTTATACAGAGACTCTTGCAACAAAATTGGAAGACAGTATATATGTGTAAGGACTAAGTCACTATTTACCTGCATGACTTCAACCTGATTAACAGTGTCACTAAATCTTTGTGCTCTGTGTTGTGGGCAGTGCTGTGATGGCAGTGTGTGTGAATACACTGGATAGCTTGAAATTGGGAACTGTTGCTAGTGAGCCTATCACTGTGGCACAGAGCACAGCACAGTGCTCCCAAAATGCAAGGTAATTAATTACCAGGACAGATGGCCCAGGAGGACCATCATCTGACCCTGGTGGTACCTGAGCTAGAGAGTTAGACAGCATCATGAGTGTCCCTGCACCTCCACATAGTCATGTAGGCAGCTTTGCCATAGACACGCTCTGCGTAACTACTTTGAACTCTGTTCCCAAGCATGAAAGAGAGGTTTTATTATCTAAATCCTCAAATCCATCCTCACATAAGGATAGCAGACAGGTTAGTGAGGATCACAGGAATGAAAAGCTTCTTCCAAACTTCCATCCACTGGATGCTCCACTGGTTTTCTTGCACAGACCTAGAACCCCCCCTCCTTTCTGCAGCACACAGCTCTCCAGCTCCTTACAAACCCAGACAAGTGCTTGGGTACTTCTGTTCTGCAGCAGCTGGAAAAACAACAGGCATTTCCCATGAGAAGTTGTGAAGTAATTAAAAAAATACAGAAAAATTCAGCAAGAAATGGATAAAAATATAATACTTTCCCATGAAACAAAAAAAAATGTTGTGTTATAACCAACCATCCTTCATCAGATAATACTGTTGATGTAAGAATTCCTGCCAGCTGGCATGTATCCCATCTTTCATTTCCACCAGGAAGTGGGGAGAGAGAAGGAAATGGCTGGGATCCTCCAGGAACATGCTGACATGGAAAACCCCACCACCTTTGTACTGGAAAGATGCTGCAATCACCTCTTCTAAAACAACATTAAATAAGAGCTGGGGAGAATTATCCACAAGGCACAGAATTCTTGTAAACTTTGCTATCTGGCCAGGTGGGGAGACATTTTTCTCCTCTGTTTAACTTGCCTGTTATTTCCTCCTTCTGGCATTTATTAATCTGACTGGTTAACCATTGAGTCCAGCCTGAAAACAGATCTCATCACAAATCCTGTTCTCCGTGGTGGACTCGGAAAAGGCTCTGGCTGAACAAACTCACTTCTCCTGTCTTTACTCTGAAGGGCAGAATTAAATGCTGAAGGCAGATGTTTACCATGAAATTCACACTCAAGGTTTCCTGTTTGGAGCAGCTGATAATGCTAGGGACACTAGGATTTCCATTGGTAGTCAGGCTCTGTTTTGACAGAGCCCTTCACAATTCATCAACAATTCAGGTGCTTCTGGGCTATGCAGTATTCGTTGCCCCCATTCCACTCCTGATAAACAGATTCAGGAGCCCTAATCACAGGGGTAGTATATTCAATAACCATTGCTCTTTAATTGTTTCTGATTTTTATCTCTCTTTCCCCCCAAGTTTGGTTGGGTTTGGTTTTTTTTTCCTGCAGGAGGATCAGTGTTTCTCTTTGAACTAACTTTTCCTTCATTTGGGACTGCTCAAGTGCTGGTTTAGTGCAGAAGCTGCTTGCAAACTATTTGTAGCAGCTGCTTTTTTTGAAGTTCGCTCTTTGCAGTGTGTGATCGTTCACTTAAACCACCCGTCGTTGCCTTTCCTTTCCCAGGCCTCCTGCCTCTGGCTGTCTCATGTCTGACCCTGACATCGAGCACGCTGCAGGACCACGAAGCCTTAATCCAGGACTGTGAGCAGCACGCTGTGAGTGACTAGTGAGAGGTGAACCACAGCCAGGTGTGATGTTCCCAGCTCCAGTGGGACTGTCTGCACACTGAGGGACCGGCCTTTCTGCCTGGCAGTTTTGCAAAGGCAGCCTCCAAGCCCTTGGAAGATGTCTGAACATGTGTTTGGGATAGAGGAACAAGTGAAAAATAGCATGAGGCAAAAAGAGAAAGTGAAGCTACAGACTGTTTCCATCAGCAGAGTTGTCATGTCCTATGGCTTGTGTGTGGTTTTATGTAACGTGGGGGTAATTACTGGGTGGCTCTTTCCATTTGCATCTGATTATTAAAACCAATAATGCATACATTGGCCTGAAAGTGATTTACATGCACAACTTTTCCTATATGGTGGTAGCCAACAGAGCTGCTTGTGTCTCAGGAACTGCGAAACCCCATGCTGCTGTCACCGTTCCTGTCTAACACACTCTGCGGCTCCTGTTTTTTAATCTCCGCTGGTCCCCACCTGAGCGGTTCCTGGGGGAGAACCTCGCTGCACACCTGGGAGTCCCAGCCGGCAGGATGCAGCCAGGGCAGCTCTGTCAATATTGACTTTGCTGCAGGCTTTGGTGCGCAGTGATGGTTATCTTGTTCGATAGGTAAGATTTAGCCCATTAGCACAAGTGTCTTTGAAGCCATTAAATATACAAAGTCGATGGAGTTGAAAAGGTGGGGGTCCTTTCCAATGGTGGCATGTTATCAGCCCCTGCAGGTTACACAGACCAAGACCTGCACTTCGGACTGCATCCTGGGGTGTACTGGGCGACAACCGTAAATGGGGCTTTTGCAGGGTGATCTCTGTGCACCACACTTGGTTGTTTCCCATGTAACTGTCTCCTCCTCTCCCCCGCACCGTGGGCACAGCAGTTTGCAGGGTTTCCCTCCTGGTGCGGCTGTGCAGCCCTGCCTTCCCAGCTCTGCCGTCAGACCGGATGAAAACTTTCCATCTGTAGATGTTTGCTTTATGGGAAGGAGCTTTTTGCACAGCATGAGACTTTCCATTTTCTTCACGATTGGTTTTGGGCAAACTAATTCAAGGTGAAAAAAATCCTGTCTGTGAGAGCCGACTCCACAGGCAATGGCACCCCAGGGCACGGACAGCCCCCCTCCTGGTTGGAGCCGGACCCCAGGGGCAGGAGTGCTGCCAGCAAGGAGCGGCATCGCAAGTCAGCCTGCAGAGACATGCTGCTCTGGGGAGAGGGGTTATGTTGGCTCAGGTCATGCCAGCTGGAAATTCAAGAGAAAGCACTGCGATGGTCTGCCCTGCTGTGTGCAAAGCCCTGGCTGCTTTCCCCAGCAGCGACGGGAAAGCTCACAGGTAGCAGGGCTTCCTCCCTGGCACACAAGCCAGCTGCTTTCCCGGTAACGGAGGGAGCTTCTATTTGGCAGACTCTGAGTTGCCAGAAGGATGGACGCTTATTCCCTCGCGAGTCCCTTTGCTCCCTCCTCTGTGCCGTACGTCTGCCAGCGATCCCCAAATTTTCTCCAGGCTCCACAGTATTCATCAGGCTGCTTGCGAAAAGGGCTCTGCGTTCACTGCATTCACCCTCTGCATACTGAACTGGGAGGTGGGATCTTTCAAGGAAGGCAACAACAGGCTCACCATTAGTGCAGAAAAAGCATTTGCATGGTGCAAGCAGGGCAAGCTCCTACGTGGTGACTCTTGACAGACTTGCAGCGCTCTTGGGTTTCACTTGGTGTTGGGAAAGGACAGGGCATACAGATCTGGCCGCACCTAACGCGAAAGGCTGCATTTAAACCAAGAGGAAAACTTGCAAAACTGGAAAACTAGGCCCATTGGTGTGTCACCTAAGGGTGGTTGATCTCACCTGAGATGGGTGAGTCACACAGCTGTCCTGGCTATAAAAGCTGACAGGGGTGTGGGGAGAAGGTCCCTGGTTTGCTGCCATGGAAGGGAGATGGGGTGCTCTGAGGCTCTTCTGGTGATGGTGCTGCCTTTGGCTACAGTTCAGGAGCTTCTGTGTTAGGGATGAGAAGAAAGGTAGGTAAGGGAGGAAAAAAAAAAAAAAAAAAAAATAGTCTCTGCAATTGGATTTAGGGCAACAGAAAAGTGATTGACTCTAATGAGAGGCTCCAAATAGAAAATGGAGATAAACCTGTGTGGATGGCATCTAGCCTAGGGCTGACTCATGGGTGTCACTGGAGATACAAAGCCTCTAGCTTACTGCCCCCTTGCACTGCAAATAATGTTGTGCTCCTAGAGAAAGCTCTGGGGAGCAAGGTTTGGGAATGGGATGTGCTTGGATGAAAAGATGAGGCAGGGAATGATCAGAAGCTTTCTTGAGATGAATTGTATTCTAACGGGTACATGCAGTTTCTGTGTTCATCTGACCTATCCTGCAAGGTGGTGGCATGGCAAATACGACAGTTTTCATGCTGCCCAATGCAAAATGAATGCTGATAGCTTTATATTGCTTCCTTATGTTATAAACCAGCCTTCAATTCATGTTAATAGCTTGATGTGGGACTTAAATATTCTAAATTAAAACAAAACACCGGTGGTCCTGTTATTAGGAGGTCTTTAGCAACCGGGACAGGTTTAATCATTGAGTGGATAAATCCGCAGTTGGATTAAAGCCTAATTACCCTGTGATGAATCACTCCATAATATTTCACACAAAGCACTGGGTTTACAACCAAGCCGAAGTGGAGAGGTCTGCAGTGTCTATTGTTGCATTCAGGTCACTGATGCACACTCCTAATTTAACTTGATTCTGGTGCTTTAAAGGAAAATAGGGAAAAGAAATAAGTTACCGGTTCCGTCAAAGCAGCACAAAGGTATTTTGCTCTAGCTGTTTTCTAACTAGAAAAAAAGTCACTGTATTTTACTCTCTTTGCCTGCTGCAAGGCAGAGGCCGTTTCAGGACTGCATTTACGCTGCTGTCTGAAAGCTTTGGCTGCGAGTCTGGCTTGCTTGGCAAAGGCGAGCGCGGTGCCAGGCAGGCCGGCTTACGTGATGACCTTAGCACTGCGGCTGCTCTTGCCAGAGGCAGTTAATTTCCCTAAATGCCATTCCTCAAGGTATTTCTGAGGGGCTTGTTGCTAACGTCCTGCTGGCTGTGAAGTCGTGCCTCCAGCCACCAGTTTCTCTGTGATGCCCAAGGGTAAAGCTGAAGGCTACGGCCTTGTTAAAGCCGAGAGAGGGGAATTTGTCCCTCGACTTACCCTGTTTGCTAGGGGAGGCAGATTATGTTTTGCTGGGTTTTCCCATTAAATCTCTATCTCCTAATAAAATACTATGAGAAAAAATTCATTGTTCCTGCCAAATTTAACAGGAAATTGAGAATAAATATTTTACTTCAGCAAGCTTGCTTTTTAGCAGCCCAAGCTTTTCCTGGGGGTGGATAGACTCCTGCTTGGTCTATCCTTTAAGCCAGCCCTGGCAGAGCAACTCACTGCAGGGGGCTGAGCCCTGCTTGAGACCACACTGGAGCCAGGTTTTGTGAAAGGGATGCAACTGACTGCTGTCACACTTTCCCATTCACCTTCTACAGGCTTTTCTTACAGCTGAGCTTAAATACAAGGAGAGGTAGATGAGTTTTGCCTCCAAACGTGAAATTAAATTTGTGTAATAGCGGTCTGAGGCAAAAAAGGAAGGTTTTTAGCCCTGGTTGTATTAGTAGAGATACCAAGGGCACTGCTGTGCTATAGGAAAGGGGCTGAACACACAAGAGGGGGTAAACGAGCTCACACAGAGTGGCAGTCACAGTGTGGAAGCTATTGATGAGCCCTGGCCTGGGAACAGCTCTGAGAGGAGGGTCTCTGCTGGTCTGCGGAATTGCTCAGGATATGGCAGTACTCCTCATCTGTCGTGTTGTGCAGAGAGAAAGGAACAGCCAGCGATAAACAGTCTTAATGGCAAATGGGAAGCCCAGAAAACAGAGTGGGAACAAAATGCAGGTTTTCTGCATCTACCAGAAAAACAAATCTTTCTAGTCCAGAGGGACAAAAATTACTAATGCAGCCCAAAAGCAAGGGAGAAGGCAAGTGGTGCATAATGAAGTAAATAAACTATTCTGTAATAGTCTTATTAAAGCAGCAAAGGATGTTCTTTACACGTGGATTGATTTATTTTTTTTTTGCACAGGTGGCAAGGAGGCTGACATGGGAGAGGTGACTGGTACTTGGGAGGGCGCAGCAGCCTGCAGCCCACTGTTCTCACAGTGTGACCCGCATCCCTGGCCAGCACAGCTGCCCAAACAAAAACTATCCTTCCCACCTCCTGTGCAGTGCAAAAAGAAGTCCTTGAGACTATGTGGGCCCATCCAGGTCCTTGCAATGCAAATGGCTGTAGAAACAACCAGGGTATGGGCCCATGCCACAGCAAAAGTTTGCCACCCATTCCCCACACATGAGGATGAGCGAGCGGGAGGAGGGGTGACAATCCCCAGCACCATCTGCACATTCTTGTAATCAAGACTAAGTCAGAGCTGCAAAAGGTCATGTTTTTTCCAGCTGAAGGGAAACTTCTGCCATGTATTCACCTGCCTCTCAGTCCCTGCCAGCCCTTAAACTGCATGTTCGAAAGCCCACCTGCAGTATTTTCACCAGGTTAGCAAAAGTCTTCATTAGGCAGATAAAAGTTTGCTGCACAGCATCGTTTCAGGTTTTTCTGAGAAAGCTTCATCCTGGAGGAAATTTCTTTAGTTTGCCTGTCTGTTTTTCTGATGGAAATAGACCCACATCTTCCAGAAGGCATCATCAAGCTCCGCAGGCTGAAGCTTGTGGAAGCCTCTCATTTCGGCAGATCTCCCAAGGGGCTGAAACCAGCACAGCATTTCATCTGCGACAGCGTCCCAGGCTCCTCCAGGGCCATTGGATAAACCTCCAGGGATCAAGCCCATCTCCTTGAGCCCTGCTGCTGCTCAGCAGAATGGGGGGTGGCTTGTGCCCTTGCTCCATCAAGCCCAGAAAGCACACCTCTGGCCTGAACATGCCTCCAGTTCTTTCTCCCAAAACTTCTGGAAGTTACTTTGGTACCACAGGTCTGTCTTGTGTAGCCAACCTACTTGAGCTACAACACAGAATCTTCTCAGCTGTAGCCCCAAACCTTAGTCCTGTTGAATGTCCCAGACCAAACAAACCACCCTCGGTTTTCACTTCCATAGTGCAACATCTGCTTGGTTGTAAGAGAAATGCTTGTGGTGGGAGTGCTTACTTTTCTATAATATTTTTAAAACAACCTATAAATTCATCCATGGAGATGGAATTCCCTGTTACAACTGTAGCTTTTTTTCTAAAACCTGGTAGAAAAGGCTTTGTTTTTGGTTCAGCTATTTAGACAGATAAAACCATTCCTGTACAACCTGCAGGTTTCATCCTGCTGTGTTCTAGGGGGACTTTTCACAGGCTACAAATTAAACTAGATCATCAGTCTCATATGGACACCAGAGAGGTAATTATAGCTATAAATGAAACAGTAGTGCTGCTGTGCTTGACAGCAGTAAAATGCAAAAGAAAAACTGAAAACAAAAGGGGAAGAGTATCAGAAAGAATGAAAAAGGATAGAAAGGATTTAGACAAATGTACTGAAGAAGGCATCTTCCTCTGAGGGATTTGGAAATCCAACTAACAGTTTCATCAGAGAGCAACAGAAAAGAAATTCTGTTGACTATAAAGACCTGGTCTCTTTTCTTACCTAACCCTGCATCAAGGATGATTCAAGCACCCTCCTGGAAAAGAGAAAATCCTTTGGCAAAAGTTAGTGAAACCCTGGATTTACGACATGCAGCTCTGCAAATCTCCTTTTTCTGTCCAAGCCATCCTTGGGATTGGCCTGTACGAAGGAGAGTGGGAATGCTGGGCAAAGTTGCTTATAGAGCTTTTCATGTGGTTAAATGGCTGGAAAAGCGTAGCTGGGTTCCCTGCCTCCTTGTAAGTGATCAAAACAGCTGTTTTATTTAAAGCAGAGCTTGAAGTCTCAGGTATGTTACAGGAAACCAGAGCAGCAGGGAGAGAGACCAGACCACATGCAATGTGTGGTTCTGGGAGATCGCTTGTTTTGCTTGAGGGTCTTTGCAGTGGGCTGGACTGAGAAATCTTGATGCTGGCAGCCCTTTGTATGCTGCAGGTTCCCAGGATGCTAGTCAGACACCGTATGGATGCCATACAGGTCATGTGCACATGCGCTGCGTCAGGATCTGAGCTACTGCTTTTGTGTGCTTTGGGCTGGTTTCACTGTCTGATGGGATCAGCCCCTGATTTGCTTCCAAGGGGCAGAGTCCATTCCTAGGGCTCCTTATTGACGCAGTTAAATGCAAGACCCCACTAAGGTACCTGGAGATCTGCTCAATGTTTTCTTGGCCCTCAGTGAACGGTGCCCTCTACTCTCAGGCAGCAAATGAAACCCATGAGCTGGAATAGCATGCATGGCTGTTGAGGAGAGGGGGAGATGCAATAGCACGTCAAGTCAGGAAACCCCAGCAGTGCTCCAGAAAAAAGCGTGGCATGCTCCAGAACGCACAGGCAGTATTCCCTGAAGGTGCTGCCGCTGGCAGCTGTGAGCAGCAGCCCAGGCAGTCGTGCTGAGCCCCCACCTGCCTGCACCCTGCCCAGCCTCCCAGGAGCAGCGTGCTGGGCACCTCCGAGTGCCAGCCCCAGGGACGGCTCCTGGGGCACTGCGGTGTGCTGCAGCATTGGGCTCCTGGCCATGGGGCAGAGAGCCATCCCAGTGCATTCATTGCTCCCAGCTGCTGATCTCAACAACATGCTTTTTTTCTTTTTTCTGATGGCTCCTGCTCCCCGTGTTCATAGTTGGGCATCCCTGCAGGGAGCAGGTCCCTCCTGCTGGCAGTTTCACTGCAGATCAGTCCCACTAGCTGGGTTTGCTCTTGGCCGTGCTCCCCTCACTCTGTTTTCCTTCTCGCTCCTACCAGCTGTGTTTGCGGTCTGATCTGTCCCGCCGAGTCCCTTCCATAAAGAAGTGGGAAGGGAAAGGAGGCAGGAAGATGCTTTTTACCCAGCTCTCAGACATGAAGTCATCAGGTTATTTGGCTACCTAAGTCCAGCTTTCTTGAACTCGCTGGCAGCACAGGACACAGTCTTGACAGACTGGACTTGCTATTTCTTAAGCAGAGCACAATGCACCTTTGTGCAGGTTCCTGGACCGGCCACATAGGTTTTGTTTGACAAAGCCTCTTTAATTTTTTTTTTTTCCTTCATGGAGTTGCAAAGAAAAAGATTTCTTTCTTCTTTCACTCAAACCTTAGCCTTGCATTTGCACAAAATAGCTCTGTGACCCTAGAGCTACGTTTCAGGTTTTCAGGAAGTCTGGGCATTTTGTAATCAAATTTGAAGACAACAAAAATGCTATGATTTCAGACCTAGAGGAAAAAAGATGGGGCTGGGAAGCCAGAGAATTACAATTTACTCCAGCATCTCCTGCACCCTCTGTGTAGAAAATTGCACCATTGCTCTATGTGCGGCTTCCTCGTGTGTCAAGTGGCCCGAAGCAGTTGCTAGGTGTCTCACAGGAATGGTGTAAACCTCTCCCCGTGTTTCCAGAGTGCCTGAGGTCCCCTTGTAAAGAGGATGAGAGAAGTGAGGGGGATGGACGGAGTTTCCTCTGCAAAGGGGAATCCAAAATGAGAAACACATTCAACCACTGCAAACAGCAAAACCACATGCGCTTTGATTCCAGGAGCCAGACCACGCATGCCTCACATGTGCAGCTGCCCAGATTTATGGCCTGTTATCCTCTGAGGCAATTACTGGAGTTTGTTGCAGGGATCTGCACGAGCGATGCGCAGGTTGCCCACATAGCCTGGCCTTCTGAGAAATGACACGGTGCTCACTCCGCCAGCGCTCGCCATGTGCTACGGCCGCGAGCAGCTGTGCTGGAAAACCACCACGGAGGAAATCACAAGTTAGTGAGTCACTGAGACTGCTGCCAGCCTGTCAGGAGGCTCTCCATAACTCAGCTTTCATGTACCTCTGCTTCTGCTCTGAAGCAGGCTCAGATGCCACCTTGAACAGCAGGGTGGTTGCTAGCGGGTGAGGAAGGAGCAGGAGCACATGGACAGATGGACCTGGGTTTTGCTGTCCATTCCCAAAGGGAGGCAAGTGCTGCAGAGGGGAGAAGACACCCTGGCAGCCCCAAGCACTGCTTCCCACACAGCTTGCAATGCACCCCATGCACCCCCAGTGCAGCCCATCGAAGCTCAGCAGAAACGGTGCCCTGTGCCCCTTCACCCTGCCCAGGGAAGGTGCTGCTTGGGACATGGCCAGGAGAACACTGTTGCTAGGATACTTTTGGCCCAGCTGCAAGCATCAATGTTCAGGTCTTCCCAAAGCTGTTTATGGCTTTGGTCCCAGTATGAGGTCCAAGTGGTTCAGGCTTTATCTGTGCGCTGGGAGACCACTTGCAGCTGCTCTGGCCCAAGAGCACACTCCTGTGTCTTGGGCTGGCCTGCATTTACATCACTTGCATCTATGAGAACCAGGAGAAAGCTGTTGATGTAAGTGTATTAAGCCTTCAAGCAGAAGCTTTGTAGCATGAAATGTGGGTGCTTGTGCATTGAAGCAGCCGGCAGAGTAAGGGCTCACCTTTCCAAAGCAAGGGCTGTGCTGCCCATGGCCTCAGGGCAGAGGTGCCTCCTGCACACTGAGGAGGCTTCTGGAGACCAAGCTGGAGAATAAACCCCTGGGGGAAGAGGATAGCGTGGTGCTGCGGGACACGGAGCTGGCAGGGACAGTGCTGCTGTCCCCTTGCTGTGCTGCAGAGCCAGGCTGCCTCCAGCCGCCCCTGCCTGTGCCCCAGCGACAGCCCCAGCTCATCCCACCAGCCCACAGCCTTAAACGCCCTTCTTCCTTAATTCCTAACAAGTGAGGAGCGGGATGCAGAGCAAACCGGTTCCAAATGCTTGTGCTGGGGGCTCTGGGCTGGGTCTGTCTTGCTCCCCTTAAAGCCAACGGCAAAATCCGCAGGAGGCAGAGCTGCTAAGATACTCCCTGGCTGAGTATCGGATGCTGTTTTCCTTGGAAGTGAGATGAGGTCCATGAGGTGCAGTTTTGTCAATGAGCAGGACCAGGTATTTTCAACGTCAAAACAGACAAGAGAGTGAGAAGCATTTTCTATGGAAACATAGTTAGATAAAGCCTACATTTGGGATTTTTGCCTAGAAATGCTTTTACTGCTTTATTTTACAGAAACTGAACAATAGTTCTTGTTTGGGGGCTAGAAGCTTTTCAAGCAATGAAACTATTCCCTTAAAATCTCAGTTTTAAAGCAGTCCATTCTGCACTGAGTTTTTGGATGAGTTCTCAGCACATTTTTCAGTCAGGTCTGTGCAACACATGTTCCCCACAGCAGCAAGTGGAGGGGATTGCTGCTCCCACTGCCCGAGAGGCAAGGAGGGCTGGGGGATCTGCCCGGCACTCGCTCCCAGCCTTCCCCATTTTTAGCCTCACTTGTGCTGATGGCACTGGTGTGTTCTCAACTCACCATCAGTAGAAGATGCTCTTCGTGCAACGGCTCTCGGCTGGTGGCAACCACAGAAAGATCGCAGTGCCTGGGAGAGGTGCTGAGGAGGACACTCAACAGTGGGGTAAATTCTTAGCTAGGGGTAATGACACCTGGTGTTTTTGTTCTTTAAGCAACCATGCTTTAAATTGACACTTGGAGTTAACTTGCTTTAACTTCCATGTGTAAACCAGCTTGAAGTAGACAGGTCCCTTGGACCACTCAAGAATGCCTCCAGATGAGCTCTGGTGAGCCTTGATGAAGCAAACTCCGTATTTTCTACCTGCTCTGTCCCCTCATGGGAAGCACCCATGGGCAGGACCGAGACTGCAACAGCACATCGGTGCTGGCCCATCCACCCTCACAGCCCTGGCTGTAGGACGTTCTCTTCAGCTGCCCAAAACTCTACCCAAAAGCCCAATGTGGGGCCTTCAGGTTTGAAAATTGGTCTCACCTTGGACATGGCAGTGGGCAAACTTCCCAGATGGCGTCAGAAATGCTCATGAAATATAAGAAGATCCCTTTTCTCTGCAGCAGCGGTAGTGCTGGCTGACATTGTGAGCTTGTTGCTGATGCAGTGAAAAGGCAGCCTGGCCAAAGCTCACAGCAGCCGAAGTTGTTTGTGAACTGGGATCACATTCACTGGCTAATTGGGGAGGAAAAAAGATGGAGAATAAATGTGAAAAAATAATATAAGAAATGTACTTTAAATTGAGACAGTTCCATGTATTGAGCTGCTGTTCCGCCGTGAAATGTTGAATTTACTATTTTTGAATGAATGAATGAACTTAGTATTTACAAAAAAAACACCATAAGTGAAACACATGAAAAGGAAACAAAATCTTTTATTTTGGATTGAGTAAAATGTTCTGTTTGACCAGGTGTGATTGAGATTTCCTTACTTCAATTTTGTTCTGTTTGCGGCCTTGTTTTGGGAAGGGGAACACACACCCCACCCCTCAACCTTCATGCTAGATCCACCCAAAGGAAAGCTTTTGAAGCTAAAAATTCACTGTTTCCCATTTGTCCCAGCTTTGACCTTCTGGGGGTGTCCCTCACATGGCTGCCACCTCACAGAGGGTATCTGCACTCCCCTGGCTGACACAAGACCCTCCCAGCTGCTGTTGTCTTCTCCAGGACACATGGCTGGGACACACGGTCGGAGGAAAAGAAGCTGGCTGCCATGTGTCATCCCTCTGAGAGTCTCGCCACAGCCCACATCGAGCCTGGAAACATCTCCCAGCCCATACAGCTCTGGGTATCTGTAATTAGTGTGTGCTTTGCTCATCTTTTATATTAGCTGCTTGCTTTTGAATTGTGCTTGTCCCCTTGCCTGTCCCAGTAGATACAGGCTCCCTCTCCACTTGCTGGCTGCATGTCAACAAAGGTGACAGCTGAAAATATACCTAGGGACAGTCAGGGCTGTTGCCCACATGGGTTAGATGAAAGCTGGGTATCCTGGCACCCCAAGGCCACCTGTACAGGTGATGCTGGTTAAGCACGCGACTTCTTGGTGTGAGTTAGTCTTGATCTTCTTTCTGAACGCTTACACAGATGTCCTCTGGGTCTTGTGAACATGTGTCTTCAATTAATTTTCATCAGCAGGGCTAAAGTAAAACACTTTTGCAGTTAGAAAATGAGATGCCTGGTATACTCCAAGCAGCAGATTTTCAGGCCGGGTCTGCCCCCATTCAAACTCCTAAGGGCAAATTTTCCAGCATGCAGAGAGGCAGCCCTGGCTGGTAGGGCAGCTAACACAGAGCTGTTTGCATCCAACACCTGAAGGGTGGAACAGTTTGGGCAACGTGGATCCTGCTGGAGAATTACTCTCCTGTATCATCATCTCCTGGAAACCAGCTCAACACAAATGTTTGAAAAGAAGAATTTCTCTCTAGGAGTCCTGCATGGATGCAGACGCCTGTAGCGCTTTCTACAGTCACCACCCACAGAGGGTTTGCTGTGAGAAACAAGTTATGTTGGGTGTTGGTACCTAAGACATCACAGCATCCTCCTCTGTCCACCAAAGCTGCATTGACAGAAAGAAGTGCCCCATCCTTGACAGTGTTCAAGGCCAGGTTGGATGAGACCTTTGAGCAACCCAGTCTAGTGGAAGGTGTCCCTGCCCATGGCAGGTTGTTTGGAACTAGGTGATCTTTAAGGTCCCTTCCAACCTATTCTATGATTCTATCGTTGTTTTTAGCCATGTAGACTTTAAACTGCTTAATCCTAAAAGATGCCTTGAAGACACATGAAGCTACATGCCTCACAGCTTGAGTCATTCACTGCTGGTAATCCAGGTGGGATCTGTGTGGGGCAGATTTCCCCACCTCTGCATTTTGTGGGGCTTCTTTCTCTTTCTGAATCAACTGGGCTGGACTCTCAGAGTCCAGAGCTGTGGGCCTGACCCGCTTGGGAGACATCAAACAACAAGTAAAACCCATCACCTAGGAAGGAGTAGGTGTGATAAGTAAGATTGGGTGACTTTCACTGCAGTCTCCTCTGATTGTAACCTCTTCTCAGACAAACAAAAAGATGTCTAGGGTGTAGTTCCTGTCTCTCTGGCCAGGGTCACCCTGTCTCACTAAGGAAAGGGCTGGATTGTGCTGGTAGTGCTTCAAGGTTGGAGGTATGGGAGGAATTTTCAATCCCAAACACACCATGGTACCACTTCATATTTTTATCAGAACTACTGAATTCTGGAGTGATTTGAGTAATATGTCCTGCTCCCAGGCCATCTTCAGGATTGTATCATTTTCCTTTGAGCTAGAAAGCAACTCCAACAGCCTTTGGAGATTGATGTGAATGGCAAATCCACAAAGACAATGGAGATCTGGTGAAAATGTGAACAGCCAAAATCTCAATCTCTTTCCAACATACCTAGAAACTGTGTTGGTAGCAAGTACATGAGTAAATGACTCCTTGTCGTTCCCAGCATACTTCTTACTGTTGAAAATTACCAAGAGCAGTGTGAGCAGGTTAGCTTTGCATGCCTGCTAATGCTCTTTGCTGCCATCACTCTGACTTGTAATGGCTATTTCCTAACCTCTGGATTCCCTGTGGCAGGGCAAAGAGGAGGGTATACAAATTAGAATTAAAACAAACGAGCCAGCCAAGACTGGCAGCTTATTAATAGGCTTCAGAATGAGCGAAGGAGCTGCGGGAGGCCAGTTGCATAGAAGTCCAAATAGCATCCATGATTTGAGGTCAACTTTCATTTTACACACATCAAATCCATATTTTGCTTGCTTTCTCGTACCCGAAGGATGGAAATCTCACTTGGAGTGACTTGTTTGCCTTTTAGCAGATGGCGTAAAGCGTTGCCCCTGTGATCTCATGAAGCAGTTGCAAAACAACCCAGCTTTGCTCAGCAGAGCCCCCCAGCGCAGCAAAGCCGGTGTGGTGTGGAGATCAAAGCCAAATCTTCTTCATGACTTTCCTGTTACAATTTTTTCTCTCTTCTACTTTTTTTTTCCATAATCAGTCTTGACTTTTTTTTTCTTCCATATTCAGGCTCGAGATCAAACAGGCTAGACATCTGCTTTGGTATTTTTTTTTAATCATTTTAATGATTTAATAATTTCTAGGGGAGAGGGAGAAGAGGGAAATGAAAATAATGACAAAGCCAAAAAAATGACACCATTTCTTTAATTCAGACACAGTTGGGAGTGCCTGTTTTTCCCTCTTTTTTAATCTTGAGGAAATCATCGTGATGATTGTAGCTGATGTACGCTGGCAAAACATTTAAGTAGATGTGTGCCTGAAAGCATGAATCACATCTATTTTCTTCTTCTTTTAGGAAATATGTTATACTGATTAAGGCTTTTTCATCTGAAAACGCAAAAAACCTGTGGCAAACACCTCATCCCTGTAAGGCAGGTAGAGCTTGTGCGCTGGATGGGCAAATGGAGGTGGAAGTTTGGGCAGCTTTCCCAGTGGACCATGGGGAGTGACAAAAAAAATCAGTCTTCTCTTCAAAGCTGGACCATATTTTCCATTAAAAATCCATTAATTTCTCTCAGCTGCCCCTTATCTGGGGATGAATTGCTGCCACCACCCAAGACACTCAGCAGAGGTATGGTCTCATGCCAAGCTCGTCCTCCCTCTCTGACTTTTGGGAAGATCTGACCCAGATATTTGAAGTCTTCCCAGTTCTAATGAGTCACTGTGCTGGGGCTGTGGGAGGAGAAGCGTGGCCGGGAGGTGTGCATGGGGCAGCCCCCGTGCTGGGAAGGAAAGCGATGCTGCTGGCTTTATTCACAGATCACCTCTGAGTCACGGGGGATCCTCGGCTGGCCGTGAGGTCTCATTTTTCACTCAATGGGACACCATTTATGCTTTAAGTGTTACAGGCATCTTTGGGTTATGTATCAGCACCAGGCCAAAAAAGATTATGTGCAAACTCACCCACGCTGCGTATTTTTGGAGAGAAGGCACTCAGCCTGCCAGCTGCCTCTGGGAAGAGGTCTTTTTGCAGGGAGTGATGGATTACAAGAATTTAAATGTCATTCTGGTTCCTTTATTTAAATTTAAAATACACACTAAATGTTTTCTGATGGTGGAGAGGTCATTTGAATGTCCACACTACATACCGTCATCTTGCTTTGCTTTTTTTTTTTTTTTTTGTGTAAAAGTTCAAAAACTTAAAGCAGAAAAGTCAATGCAAACACAGCGTTCAAATGTGGTGTATAATCCTCCTCTTATCTGCATGCCATTGCTCAAAACAAAGGCATTAATGTATTTTATGTTTCACGGTTATGCATTGCCCTGAGGATAATCAAATCAAAATCAAATGCACCTGCAGAAGATAAGGTCGCTGATACTGTTTCCCACCCTGTCCCACTCTGGCTGCTAGTTTCACTGCAATTGCATTTATTACTCTCTCTTCGTTTCACTGGTATTTCTTTAAAGATTGCTTTTCCATATGGATAGATCAAGTATAAATTTTTTTAAGCTGTATGCTCTGCTGAAATGAAACTTGCTGAGAAAGCTGGCAGTCGTAGGAGTGAGAGGAGATCCTAGGAGTGAGCAATAGTGGGGAGAAGTGGATCGCAGTCTCCCAAAAGAAGGGGAATTCCTCACAGCACGGCCTGTTGAAGTGCCCCTGCCTCCACCTCGCCTGCCCCTTAATCAAGCGATCATATCAGCCCCCTCGCTCCTTTCAATGGGGGAAAATTTGCAGACAAATTCCTGCCAGTGGGATGTTGGAGCTCTCCTGGGTGGCAGAATAAAGATACCTGTCACCTCCCAGCGCTGCCTCCAGCTCGTGCTGGGAGCAGGGCTGTGGAGACCCGTGCTGGCGGTGGGGCCGGTTGTTTCCAAATCCCCATCAGAAAGTGAAATAAGACCCAGCTCCCCGATGGCTCGGCAGACCCATTGACCAAGGCAAACAACTGTGTAAGTGGTCCCATATGCTGTAGGTACATTAGAGGGACATAAATTGTGCTTTGTGCTCCCGGTGGTGCCGCTTTGCCCCTGCTGCGGAATGCCTCTCGCCTTTCATTTGTTGGAGGGGCAGCTACTCTTCCCAAGCGATGTGCGAGTGGCACCACAGCTCTGGAACCAGGATCCTTCCCAGCGGATTAGCCAGGAGAAATATTTGAAGCGATGCAACCACCAGTGTTCTGGTGGTTGTTGCAGGGTACCTGCCGGGCAGCAGCTCTCTCCTCCAGTCTTTGTCCCTCCACCGCTCCCCCATCACCAAATGAAGATTGTATGGGCAAGGATTAACAAAGAGCCTGTTCATATGAGGGAAGTTTTGGGGGCAGAAAGGACTGAAAGGCTCAAGATACGGCAAGGCTTAATGCCGTAAATCTGATTAATTTACCTTGTGACAATCGTAACAAAAAAGTGAAGGCTGGGAGCCGGGGCTGCGGGCTGACCTTTCGCTCGCACTGAAAGGCGGCACAATAGGGGCTGGGGCTGGTCAGGGGAATGACCCTGCCTTTCACTGCTACCTGCTGCTTCCGACAATGCAATTGGACACAGCTCTCGGGGTGATGAAAAACTCCTTCCCGCCAAAGGCCCCTTTTTCCCCCTGCCCTGGACAGGGCCAGCCCAAGGGTGTTGGGCTTGGGCAGAGACGGCTGTGCTCAGCACGTACATGGGCATCACTGGCTAACGTCAATAATATCCACCAGGCAAAACTTCCCGGGGGGGGGGGGGGGGCGGAGCTTCAGGGTCAGACCCTGCATGTGCAGGAGGCATGGGCTATACTGCCCAGCAAGCAAGGGAAGGCTTTCGAGGTCTCTCGTGCATGGTGCGGAGCCAAAACCCCAGCCCGTGGGGTGGGATCACACTGCGTGCATGGGAGTTTGCTGCGCCAGGGAGTGCCCCAGCTGTATCTGAAGGCAGAAGCCGTGGGAGAGAGGTTTTCTGTGCATCCCCTGGAGAGCATCTTCCTTGGGTGTCCTCACACTGCCCGACGAATACCTCTCTTGTCCCCTGCTAACCGTGCCCTAAAGCACACAGGAGGGCATGCACTACCTTCAGCAGCAACAGCACGTACCTGTGGGAACACCTGGCCCAGAGGCATCCCAGAATAGGAAACAGGCTTAAGTTTTGCTTAGCAGAAATGTACTTATCTGAGGAATTAACCTTTGTGTTCAATACTTGTTCTCCAGACTTGTCTTTGTCTGCAGCACTTGCTTTGCCCTAAGCAGCAGCCGTTCCCACCAGGTACGACTCCTTGCTTGATTGAAGTGGGAGCGGAGAGACCTTGGGATGAGGAACAGGAGCTGTGTGTGCCCCATGCCCCTGCACCCAGGCAGCACCCAGCTGCACCCAGCATTGTCCTGGCCCCACTCCCTGCAGGGAAGGGGAGACAGGGTGGTCTCGTACCCCTTCACATTTCCAGCTCTCTTCTTTATGCTGCGACTGGCTTAAGTTCTCACAGAGTCACTATCACGAGGAAAGTTTGGGGGATTTCACAATTTATTTTAGTTTTATCAGCTTAAAAAAATTGAAAACTTAAAAAGTAGGTGAAAAATAACTCTAAATCTTAATTGTACCATACACCAGTCAGGCAAAACCCCTTGTCTGCCTTTAAATGCATTGGCTGGTATCTCCTGATATGCGTCAAAAATAAATAGTTAATAAAGGTGTTTTGACTGGAACATCTGCTGGAATTCTTAGTTGTGGAGGCTTAATTGCAGACTAGAGTATCAAACTTTCAGAAGTTTGGGGACAGAGATTGATTGGGGTCACCAGGTTATTTGGAATAAAATCACAACCCTTATCTCTCCAGTGCAGTGTCCAATTGATTTTCTCTGGACCATTACACACCGCACACTGCTGCAAAGCCCAGAAGGGGAGCGGCAGGACATCACGCTTCTCAAAACCCTTTTGACGCAAACCACCGCGGTCCTCTGCGGGCCCTCTGGGAGGCACAGCTTTTCCCCATAAGGACTGAAGAACGGGTGGTGAAACCACCGTGGCAAAGGCTCAGCCACTTGCCAAACGAGGGCTGTATCCAGAGAGGGGTTGCTACCCCCAGCACCGCATCTGCAAAGCACCCAGCCACACGTGGTGGGCCTGGGTGATTAAAAACACCAACTGCTGTTCAGACAAATCGAGCATTTCCATACATATTGCTGAGTTTCACTTATTCCAGCATTTCAGCCTGAAAAACTAGGACGAGCTGCTGTCTGTGAGCAGAGCTGGGGATGCATGTGGTGCAATTTGTTTAACAGGAATATATTTTAAGGTTAAAGAGAGCTCTTCACACCAAAGCTGTGGCTCATTATCTATCAAGTCCTAGGCAGCTTGGATTTGCCAATCAAATAATTTTTAACCAAATTACCAACACCAGCCCAGGTTGCCCTCTCCCATATAGCCCAGAGCTCTGCTGCCCTGGGGAAAGCAGGTTTTCACATTCCAGCCAGCCCCATCCCCTTGCCATCAAAGCTCCCGGCTTCCTGCAGTGGTTTCCTGGCATCCTCGTTTGGTGGATGAGTCGTTCCCCCTATTCCCCAGTCTCCTGATGGGAGCAAGCTGGGGTGCAGCCTCCTCAGGGACAGGTTTATGCTGGCTGGGTAAAGCCCAAGCCGGGAGGGGCGGTGGGCAGAGGGGACCCACTGGCTTGGAGCCCTCCCAGCATGTTTTGTTCTGCAGCTCCTAATCCTTCCTGGTGTGCTTCTTGCCTTTGTGGGTTTTCTACCTCCTTCAGGTTTGGGAAAGCAGCTTTCCCTTGTGCCTCCATTGAGTCACCAGCTCCAGGGTCCGGCTGTTGCCCTGGGTAATTGGCAGCAGTGACATATTTGGGCTGAATTTTGTTGTGTGCGTTAGGAAAAGTCAGCAAACAGAGCTGAGTGCTGTGTCAAGTATTGCCTTTGACTTTCTATTGCAGCCATTTGGGGTCTGTTTTGTCCTTGCGCTGAGAAAGCCTCTGTTCTGGTTGAGCCTTTGTCTGAGATGTTGGAGGTTAGTCTGAGGAGAGCTGTCTGAGAGACCCTGCTAATCCCTTTTTACTTTTTGAACAAGAAAGTCAAGTGTTTTTTATAATAATAATAATTTGAGCTAATAAGTAACATGCTGGCTGGAGCTGCAGCTGCCTGGGGTGGAGCAGATTTGTTTTCTCTGTCTAATTAGAAAACCTTACCTAATGTCACACACATCTTCATTTGCAGATTTTCTGGAGAGGTCGAGGCTCTCGCAGCTAAATCAGTGCTGGCTCGGGGTCCCACCTCCCCAGCTTACCCCCCTCCCTTCATTGATGCCGCTCGAGCCCTGCTCTGCCCTCGCTGCAGAACCTCAGGCTCTGGTGTGGCCCTGAGGCAGGACACCCACCCGTGAACAAGCCAGGGGTGCTTTGTGAGGGTAGGTTCCTCTTTCTGTGGGTAGAAATGTTTATTTTATTGTTCCTTTAATTCCTCCATGCTGTGTTCCTGCCTCACCAAAACGCATTAGCAAACTAAATCTTTGTCAGCGAGGGAGGTCTCCCTTCCTTTCAAGGATAACAATTCTTTAAGTCTGTGGGAAGATTAAAAGTGCAGTACTAAGTAAAAAATCATACAGCTGGGGAAGGCAAATGCCCATAACTGTGTTCATTAACAATATTGTATATCATCTAAATGAAAGAAAGTTTAAAGGCTTAATGATTTCCTTCACACTGATACACGCTGTTCAGTGCCAGCTCAGACAACGAAGAGAGACGAACCTGTTTTAGCTCTGCCCTGCTTTGATGGTTGTTTTGCAAACACTTTAGAAAAGTGTTCAAATTCCCATAAAATTGATTTTTGGTTGAAGCTGAAGGGGGAGGGGAGGGGGGGGAAATATATTTTCTATTGAGTGTTTTTTACAATACGATTAACTTCACAAGACCTCAACTTTGGCCCTAGCTGGCCTTGACAATGCCTCCCTTTTAAGAAGGTGATGCAGCTATCTATAATTAGCCATGGCTAGTTAATAGCTCATCTGTTAATGTCCAGGCCCACAAATGGAAGGTTTCAATGTACAAGGAACCAAGGCTAGGCCAACAAGGATAAAATCATGTCCATTTTAGTTTAATGAATTCTGTTTCCATTGTTGCTGCGTTTTATTTGGGCAGTCAGATGGATAGCTGAGCTTTGGGACGGCTTTCGGAAGGGTTACAGTTTCCCGCAGTGTGGGAGCTTGGGCTCCCTCCGCCAGCCTTCCTGGCCATAACATCACTGCAGAAAATGGTAAGAGCAATATTCTGTGCTCTTTGAAGCCTGATTGCCAAATTGTTCAAAGCTTTGTCGGTGGTAACTTCTTTAAGCATCACATTATTGCTTTTAGTATCCCCTGGAATAATGGGAATGGACAGAGCAGTGGTCTCTGATGCTGAGGCGAGGTGTCACCCCTCATTGCCTGGTGTGGGACCCTCAGCCTTTGCTGCAGCTCAGAAGAAAGGGCCCCTTGGTCTGCATTCATGGAGGGGGAATGGGACCCGCAAGGACAGCAGCCAGGCCGTTGAACATAGTCTTTAACACAGTTCTCTGAAGACCTCTTCTGCTGTGGCCCTGGTTATTCCTTACTGCCTTTCAAATCGAAGATAAACCCAAGGTGGTGTTAGTGCATGTTGGCCCTTGGCTGGGTGATGGTGTTTAAATACCCCCAGAGCTTTGAGGTATTTGGTACAGGACAGCTGAATTTTGACTGGCTTTGAATAATCATGATTATTAGGCACCTGGCCTCATTCATGATGAAAACTAGCACGTAAGCCAGGCAATGCTGTCAAATACAATCCCAGCTGGTGCTAGCACTGGTTCTAGCTGGCAGTGAGAATTGGCAAGGACTCTTGCTAAAGACCATCATATTTATTTGCATGACAATCATTAAATACCAACAGTTTGCATTTTCCCACTTCAAAAATGAAAAGAAAAATTACATGTAAAATTGCACCAAACTGACCCCTTCCCTGAAACTTGCTGCTTTGACGACGTTCTTTTGAAAAATTCCCACCTGGCTTTAGTCATGGGAAAGAATTTTCTCCTTAATGTTGTTTTGGTCAGAAAAAAATAAATCTTTGTTTGCATGACTAGGTCTCAGCCATGAAAAACTGACCCCAAAAAATGCTGCTAAGATTTTCCTCTTACTGTAGAGGCTCAGAACAGGACATGCTATTTGAGAAGATGTATGCTTGAGTGGAGTGGGGACCGGAGGGATTTGAGGAAGAAGAAACCCCTTGGAAGCTCCTCGTTTTTTACAGAGTGTTTTGTTTAGGGCAGAACATTTGAACCAAGCAAGATGCCAGAGGCTGGGACCGTGTCACGTATGGCAGCCTGTGTGAGCCTGCCCTTGCGATATTGTCCACGGGCAGCTCTGGAAAACAAACCTTTTTCCAGGCCACACAGCCCTGGAGGGCTGGAGCTGCTCCTTCCCCAGTGCCTCCGATGGGAGCCGAGGCCATCTCAGGACATACAACTTTGGTTCCTCCGCAAGGACCAAGCTGTGTGTTGTCCCACATCTCTGACATCCAGCCTGTCCGTGAGTCAGGCAGGCGCTTATCAAGGTTTTGGATGATTCCTCAGTATTCTCCAGACCTCTTGGGCTTGTAAAGCCAGACAGGAAATCTTGCAGAAATGGTTTTTCCTGTCTGAATCCCAGCCAGGCCTGTTTTGAGGACTACCTGGAAATAGCTGGAAGACAGTCTCGGTGGAAAAAATTCCCACAGTTTGAGCCCTGGCTAGGGACTGGAAGCTGGACAAATATTAAATCTTGTTTTTTCAAATCATAGGAAGTCCTGGGGTATGTAAGAGGGTGAGGATATAAATACTAGCATCCCCCTGCTGCTTTAGGCTGGGCTTTCTGAAGGATGTGAGTGACAGACTAAGTCGGCTCCCCTGTGTTTCTGGGTCGTGAGAGCCAAGCTCCACACTGGAAATCCCCCCACATACCTGGGGGGGCTTTCAGGCAGTGATTCCCGCCTTTCTCCCTCTGGAAACCAGATTAATTTCCTCAAGTAATTGTGCATCTCCTGTCCTGGCTTCAGGCTTTCCAACACTTAGTTCATCTTCCCCTTTGGCTGTGTGGTGAACACCAAGCAAGCTCCCCTCTTCGGGAAGGATGGAAAAGTTGGTCTTTTGGACCAACATAACTTGCTTGCAAACCTCCTGCCCTAGTCTGACAACAGAAGTTAAATCTTGTTATAAACCCAGTCAGCCCTATTGAGGCTGGTAGCTGTTGTTGGCTTTCCCACTGGAAAATACCACCAACAGACAAAAATCTTAGAGGTTTCAGGCATTTGGCTCTGGTAGGGTACCAAGCATGCAAAACCATTTGTTGTATTAAGTCCAACTTAAGCGAACTAAATTGCAGCTTCCATGATTAATATTTGAAGCCACAGACAGGAAGGCAAAAACAACAGTTCAGACCTAAGCAGTGAGTATCTGAACTTGAAAAACGCCCACCATTCAGCCCTCAAGAGCACTTTTGAAGCTGCCTGTAGAGAAAATAATTAAAGAGATGAAAGATACAGTGACTGATAGTAATAAATCACATGCAGCTGTCTTTGCCCTCTCAGCAAACATAAATCACTTTTGCCTTTAAAATATGGCAACAAGCATTCTTCCCAGATTGCTTTGAATTTATTAGACAAGGTCATTAGAAATGTATTAGGGCAAAATCTGAATTTATTAACTGAGTTACTTAACAGCTTAATTGCTCAGTTAGTGGTGGGTTTGCATTCTGCCTAGTTTTCGGGTGAGAAGGAAGACAGCCAGGAATGCAGGTGACTAGGCAGGAGGTGCCACCGTCCCCAGAGGCTGGCACGGGAGCAGGGATGTAGCCCCCCGCCGGGTTCTGGGCTCCGTGGTGGGGGCACAGGACTTCCGAGATGGTTTTTAATTAGCAGCAGGCAGGTGTGTTTGTCTCCCTGGTAATTGGCTTAAAGTTGGCCGGGGTATCTTTTGAGAAGGAAACCAGTTATAAGGGCTGCAGCTGGGCTACACCAGAGCTTCTTTTAGGCCTTTTTGCACGTGCCAGTTTAGAAGGGCAGTTGGGAAGCTGGGGGGCCAGGCAGGTTCAGCTTCACTCCGGTCCCTGCTGGGACCAGCCAGCGGCACCTGCATCCCTGCACCACGCAGAGCCTTCCATGGACCGGCAGGTTTGAATTCAGCTGAATTTTCATGTGTGCACGCAGAAGCCTCTTCTAGCCTTGAGCTTTGAGACACTGAGGCTGAAAGTACTCTGCAAGGAGCTCTCCTCATTGCGCCACCAGACTCGTGTCCCCACTTGCAGGGAACGATGCGCTCTGCAGCGTTGTTCTTCCCAACAGGGATCATCTGCCAGGAGAGGAATTTCTGGAAGCAGCCAAACCCAACAGACTCATTTGTACGTGTGCTTCCTCTGGGGGAGGGTGAGGGAGGAAGCACGCAGCAGGTCTGAGTCACAGGCACCGATGACTTGTCTGAGGTTTTGGTTTCACGAGGTTTTGGTTTCGCAGACCACCAAAGGGCGGTCACCACGGCTGCCATGAGAGCTGAGATGTGTTCACGTGGTGCTGCTGGGATAGGGCGTGTGGCACCCATCTGGGGCTGCTCAAAGTCAGCTCCTGGAATAGGAGAAGGAAGTTCCAAACACTGTATTTAGCATGGCTTTCAGGTCACTCAGAAGCTGCTACCACCCAAGCATCTGCAGCCTCTGACTGATAAAAACTCACCAACTGCAGCTTCTGCCCTTTCTCTTAACTTAGTCAAATATGGCTTTGCACTTGTTCAGCAGGCAAAGCCTTCACTGAACCTGTCAGCTGGGCCAGCATCTTCCCGTAGGTCAGGAGATGCACAAGTGAACACTTCCAGTGAGGACAGGTTCCTCCTGGGATGTTCAGTTCCATGAAACAACAGCATTTGCTTAGTTTTTCTCCATTTCCAGGTAGAATCTGGAATCCCTTCTTCCTCTTTCTCTCCATGCTTGTTCTGCCTGCCCAGGAGAAGCCAGGTACCCCACGAGATAACGTAAGACAAACCGGTAGATGACACTTGTTGAAATCAACACGTACTTTTCTTTGTGGCAGACTTCATGACTAAACCCCCAAACTTTTCACTGTGGCACATTTTCTCTTTCTCCCTGACAACAGGTAGCTCCAGAGTAAGGAAGAAGGTAAGAGGAGAAAACACAAATTTAATGACTGCAGTGACAAACTTTATTACAGCAACTTTATGGGGGGAAAATGTCTCACAATCTTCACTGCATAACAATGTCCCGACAGACATGATGTCATTGCGTCTTAAAAGGTGTTTGAGTTGGAAAATCTTTTCAGCAGTGTTTTAAGGGGCTGTTTAAATGATTAATAAGGTTTACGTGTGTGATTTATTATCTCAAAATAAAAAGGTACAGTAGGTATAAAATGTATCTGAAAGGGATGACTGTGTTTATTAATGTTACAGGTGTTATATTGCCAGACATTATCAAAACAAATATGCCTAACTGTAAGAGAAAAATGTTGCATCTGGTCAGATTTTATACATCTGTATATGTGTGCCCTGACAATTTGTGTTAGAAGAGAGAAGTAGCTGGGCAGAACATTATTTTGGACCCTGTATCATGAAATAACACAAACATGAGAATTCACCTGTTTTCCCTGCTCACTAGAGGTATGCCTAGAGTGTACGTGATGTATATTTTGATTAAGTGCACCCATTAAAGCTATTTAACGGTGTTTATTATTGCACATCTGTGAATATTTACCTAATGGACAAGGTCTAGATTTCCTCCAAACAGGGCTTGTTGAAGTTAAACTCAAGCCCGGCTCCACAGGCATGGGGAGGGATGGCTGCTGGGGGTGGGAACAGCACACGACTGATTCCAAAATCAATCACGGGTGGCTCTTCTCAGCCTTCCAGTTGTTTCTCTTTGAAATTCCTCTTTCCCACGTGCAGTCTCTACCTGCAGGCAAAGTTACAGTTTCAGCAAAATCTTTCTGAGCCAGAGTCCTAATTTTTGTCTTCAAAATGCAAAAAAAAAAAAACCAAAACTGCCTTTATTTCCAGTGGAAGTTTTTCTTATGGGGAACTTTTCGGTGGTGAAATGGGTTTGCTCAAACACAGCTTATTTTATAGATCTCTGAACCACAGGAAATTAGTTTAGATGATTAGAAACTCTTACACACCAGCTGCGTGATGACTCCTCACTCTCTTACTAACTCTGAAGGTTACACATGCCCACGCAGCTATTCCCATGCTCCATTTAAACTCTGCCTGGTCCCTGCCACGAGCCTGAGGGGCTTTGTAATGCCACAGTCTTCAACTGCCAATGGCTAAGGAGTGCCCAGGCTGGGCTGTGGCATCCTAAACCACAGGCTCACTTCAGAAATCTTAGACTTGACTTCCCCGAGACTCTCTTTCCTCCTGTGTGAAATAGGAATGAGTTTGTCCCAGACCTGCTGGCACTGAAATTAAGGGTCTAGGTGAGAAGTCCCATTTCTTCCCCAGGACTCACTTTCTCCGTGCTCTCTCAAAGGTCACCAGGATGCCTCCTACCTTCCTCTCATCTCCATCCTGGGCGCCCTGAGAAGGGCTGCTCCTAGCCCTGCTTTCAGCTTAAAGCACATCACCACTAAGCACCTCCATGCCATCTGCCCCTGCATAGAGTAATTCCTAAAAATAAAAGTTGCTGGAGAGGCAGAGCCTGTAAAGGAGGTTGGATTTCTTTATCTGGAAGTGTTCGCTTCCAAAGTTTTCAACTTCCACCCCTCGGGCATGAATACTGAGCAGTGTCCCCTGTGTCCCAGAGGGCTGTGGTCCCTCCTGCTGCCCTGTAGCTGCTCTACCCCACACCCGGAGCCTTGCTCATATTGCCAGCAATGCAATTTTGGCATCTCCTGGCATTTCTAACTTTTATTAAAATAAGCCTAAATGGAAATTGCATTCTGCCTTCTCTGGGGTTTCCATGGAGCAGATCTAATTATCTTTCTATAATAGCACTAATTGGCGGACTCACAGCCCTGGCCGTTCAGCCCACTCCTCTGCACTCCCTTTATCCCTCGCACTGCCCCGGCCTCTGGGGCTGGATGGGATTTAAACATGGTCTGATGGTTTGTGAAACCACTTTGACTTCTTGCCCTCAATTCGCTCGTGCTACCTGAGCTCCCCGACCTGTTGACAGAGGAGCTTTCCTTTGTCTTTGCAAATTGACACAGCTGCACACTTCGCAAATAGACTCAGATGTTGAGCTTTGGGCTGAATGGATCCTCCAGATTAACACGGAGGAGAATTAGCTTTAAAAACGCTAAGCTGGAGCCAGCAGCAGGAGAATGGAGTGAAGCTCTTTATCAGGATTCACTGCCATAGAAAGGGGCTCCCCGCTCTTGCAGTGATATTTACTCCCCTTTGGGGAGGGCATTCCTGGAGCCGATAGCTCATCAGGCTCCTGTACAGCCGGCCGGAGTTAATCAGCCTACTGTATAATGGGGAGATTCGCCCGGAGATTACACAAGTGATCTCTCA
>JAVJGJ010000003.1:15301569-15316715 GCA_035590215.1 Microhierax caerulescens | reverse complement strand
GGGGGGGGGGATCGCTGCCACGTCGCTCAGCAGAGCTGCAGGCAGGGATGGAGGCTGAGCCCTGCCGGGTCCCCGCTCTCCTGGGGTCCCAGTCCCCCATCCTCAGGGCATGCAGGGACACAGGGCACGTAAGCTCTCGCAAGACTCTTTTTTTGCAAATGGCTTGGAAAGTTGGTCATAGGGATGAATTTTCCCAAACTGGAGCAAAAGGGTAGAAAGGAAAGGTGATGGTCACCTCTGCCTTGCAGTGAAGGCAGGGTGTGCGCAGGGGCAAGGCAGCTGTCCTGGGCCAGGCAGGGGCAGCCATCTGCCTGCCCTGCCTTGTCCGGAGGTGACGGGACAAGATCAGCATTGGAGGCAATTAACACTGAACAACTTGTTAATGATTTTATAGCAGGTTATAGAAAATCCTTCAAATAAAACTACAGGAGACCTTCTATAACACTACATGGCTGTAAATATGTATTAACTTAATTACTATCAGCAATTACAGCTCAGTTGGGAACAGTTAAAGTGGGTGCACACAAAAAGGGATTATTACCCTTAGAAAATGAGCGTGAAGATAAAAGGGATTTAATTCACATTAGCTAACGAGCAGAGGCAGAGGTGCAGCAGTGGCATCCCTCTCTGCTTTACAGTGCTCATAAAGGGCACAGGGAGCAGCAAGGCTCTGTGGCCCAGGGCAAGTGAGGGCCACCTGTGTGCCCAGCAAGGGAAGGGGTGGCACTTCCAGGAGAGTGGAAGGGAAGAGTCTGGCACCAAGTCAACTGCCTGCTCCTCCGAGGGGACAGAATCATAGAAGTATAGAATGGTTTGGGCTGGAAGGGACCTTAAAGATCATCAAATTCCAAGCCACCTGCCGTGGGCAGGGACACCTCCCACCAGACCAGGTTGCTCAAAGCCCCATCCAATCTGGCCGTGAACACTGCCAGGGATGGGGCATCCACAGCTTCTCTGGGCAACCTGTGCCACCGCCTCACCACCCTCATGTGGCCACTGAATTACACCTTCATGCTCATTTACTTCATTCTCTGCCACTTTTTGTAGGGGGCTCAGGACCAGCTCCTGTTACCCATTCTTCTCCTGAATGTTGCTTCCCTCACCTTCTCCCTGGGCCTACAAGCTTGTATTGGTTGCAGCTGTGGGAGCTGGTTGGGCTTGTTCAGGATGGAAAGTCTGTGTTTAACAGGCATCACATTTTGCCCAGAAATGCCTAAACTTACCCCAAGAAGAGCTAGAAAGCATCTGTCTTTGGACTGAGCATCTGTCTCTCCTTTTCCTGGCTCATTACAGCGGTTTCTAAGCCTACCCTTTAAAGATAAATGCCTGATTTCCTGTTAAATGTGCCCTGGTTTCTTTTCCTGGTTTTGAGTCTTGTTATAACATTCTCTAGTAAATTCAATATTCACTCTGTTTCTTCTTCCTATCATGACTTTTAGATGTGTAATCAAATGCTCATTTTTCAGGTTTGTGCAAAATCAGTTGAGCTCTGAAAGTCTCACTCCAGAACACTCGTTCCTGCCCTCAAATAATTTCTGTGATGCTGTCGGTACTTACCAATGTTTCAGCACACTGCAGTGTGAGCACCAGAAGGGGATAAGCGCTTTTCTGTGACAGCCCTCTATCTATCTGTCCCAGGACTTTCTTGGTGTTTAGCTACAGAGCATCGCTCTGCTGGAGCCAGATCCTTCCAAGGACCAGAAAGTCATCAGTCCTCACACCCTGAGCCCTCCGTCACCTGCTGGTCCCTTCTCCCTGCCTTGGATCCCCATCTCTAGGGTGATTAACATTGTCGTAAATATTCATTCCTCACTCTCACTGCCATGCTTGAAAGCTGCATTCTCAAATATTAACTCGTGTTTAAAAGCCAATCATCAGCCAAAAGCGTTGGAATATTTTGCCGTCTGCATCTGTTTCTGGTGAGCTGATTCTCTGACCAAACCAGCTGGGATTGCTTGCGGTGGTCAGCGGTGCACAGAGCATTTCCCAAGCGCATCCCCAGTGCCTGCCCAGCTGCCTGTGGCACATGTGGACTCCTGCTCCACAACCCAGACCTGGGTTTCAGACTCCCCCCGGGCAGGATTGCTGGGGTCTCCAGGGTACCCTGGACTCCGCCTGAAACTGCTCCGCTCTTTGAAGATGCAAAGTGCCCTTACTCACAATCCCCAGCCTTTGAGACCGGGGAACAGAGCTGGAAACCTGGTGAGATAAAGCTGCTTTGTGATCGCTGATGCTTTTGTCATGCACCGAGGCTGCCAATACAATTGCAATATCCCTTATCAAGTGCTCAGCTCAACCTGCTTGTTTGGGGCCTGGGAAAGCTGGGGAGGTGGAGGACACCATGAGCAGACCGTTCTGTGGCCCTGAAAAATAGAAAACACAAAACCAGGCAGGCTTCAAGGATGGGGAAAGGGCAGGGGATGTCTGGACGCTCCTGGGTTATCCTGCCTTTCTAAAACTGGGCACAGACAACCTTTTCAGGCTGGCTGCCTAAGTGTAGGTGCTGCTGTTCCTGGCCACCACCCCAGGACCTGCCTTTTCTAAGGTCCCCCCCAGCCACCACTCACTGTGCTGTGAGCATCAGCACCCTGCTGAGCACCCAGAGGTTTCCACCCTGATCAAGTGAACTTACAGCACCTGTAAGTAATGGACAGGAACACGGCAGGCTTGGGTTCTCTGGTGCAAGCAAGCATGGTGTCCTACTCTCTTATAAAACACATTTATCACTATAGAATATGACTTTTGCACATCTCATCTGCTTTTGTTTCCTGATCGACATCTTCCACCCCGAGCTCAGCTCTCACTTATGTTCACCATTGCTTTCCTGTTAATTATCCCTGCAGATGACAACCTCTCCCAAAGGCTCCTGACACAATCTGCAGTAGGAAACCTGTCTGAGGAGGAGCAGAGGTTTGGGCTCTGGAATTACATTTGAATCAGTAGCAACATTTGAACACAATGGTATTTCCTTCTGAGCCAAAAAAAAAAAAAAGGACCCTTCAATTTGTTTTCTCTTCCCCACAACCCCCTCCTAGAGGAGATATTCGCCAAGTCTCACAGATGGGATCGTTTACAGTTTCCTTTTGAGCTGCCTTGGCCCTTTCAGGTTTTGTTTATTCGAGCTGAGCTCTCAAACAGGGGAGGGTGGGACAGGGAAGGCCTCCCTTCCATATTCCAGTTTGGACTGGGGTTGCTCAAGTTCCCCATCTGACAGAAGATGATTGATGAGAATGATGCTGGCTGTAAACTTGGGGGGGGTTGGAGACCAGGCAGCTCTGCTCTTTGCAGGGCCTTAAATCCCGGTTGTCAGAGCAATGCGGGAAATGGCATCCTGGGGTAATTACAAACCAACAACAGGAAAAGCCATTGGAAATGGCAGGCAGAGCAGCTTTGCGATGGGACAGCTGGAGGGGCAATTGAGTTTTGGGTTTTTTTTGTTCGCTTGTGAAAACATGCACATGTGGTCCCGAGATGAGGTCAAAATATGCTTACAGAAAGAGAGGATGGGGAGATCCGCAGTGAAAAATCTCCTGGAAAGCTGCTGGAAGAGCTGGGGAGCACCCCAGAGAGGAGGAAGCCATTGCTACATACAAAATCTTTGGCAATTATCCTGGCGGCAATAGGATAAATACACACTTGTTAAGAGCATGAAACCAGCTGGCAACAGTGATGGTCTACCCTGATGGCCAAAGCTTCCCGTAGCCTCCTCTTCTGCGAGAATCTCTCATTGCATCAGTGCCAGCCTCAGCTTCTCCAAACCAAGGCTTGGAGGGAAAGGCCTCCAGGAGAGGATGAGATCCCCGTTCAACTCATGGGCCTGGGCCGCAAGGATGGAGGCACAGGGGACCGCCATCGCACGTGAGTCAAAATGGTGGCCCTGCTCCCCGTGCATGACTTGATCAGCAAAGCTCTTCAGGGGACATTTACAGGGAAGACACACTTTAATCTGGTCTGGCACATGTGCGAGGAGTGGCTTTCAACAAACAAGATTCAGCAGCATCTTTCGCCATGCCCGATTCGAGCAGGTTAGCACTCCCAAGCTGCCGAGGGGTGGAGGTGTATGAGGGCTGTACATGGTGGAGAAGCCTGTGTGCACACTGGTAGCTGCTTCATCAGGTGTTGGGTCACCAGTTTCTCCTTTCCAAACAGAGGATGTCTGGCACGGACTGGTACTGCTTTTCATTGCTCCTGGTGAGCAGACTCATCCTGGTGTTAGACTTGCTGAACTATGGGGGTGTGACCTGGGTTAGGTCTCCAAGAGCTTTATTCAAAGCTGTAAGCACTCTGGAGCCTCTAGATTGGAAATTTAACAAAACCAAGAGGACTGAGCTAGAAGAAAGCAGCCAGGGGTGAAGCAAGGCCCTAAACTAGATGCACTTAGAGTAGCTGCTCCAGTTAGACTGGATGACTGCACAGGGCTGGGATGGGAAGGAGGGGATTTCCCCTCCCTCTGCCTGTGCTGCTGGTTTAAATCCAACCACAACTGAGCAGTAAATAAGAGTTACCACCCGGCAGCTGCCAAGTGACCTGTGTGCAGTGAATCAGTGTGCTCTACACAGCCCTGCAGACATCGGCAGCAAAGGAATCTAAGGCTGAAAAGTTTATTTTCTTTGGGAAAGTGCTCTCATCTGAGTGAGTCCTGCAGCACTCCCTGCACACCAGCACTGCAGATGCATCCTGGGATGCAGTGATGCTGCACACTAGCACTGCAGCTGCATCCCAGGATGCAGCTCTGCCACCCCGCACTGCAGCGAGTCTCTGTGTGTTGCAGCTCAGCAGTCAGGATGTGGGGGGCCAGCATCAGAGCAGCATCAGTGGGACTGTGTAACTGGAATAGCTGTGGTTAAAGGGGAACTTGTGCCTTGTAATGCTGCTGAGCAATCTGTCATCAGCAAAAGAACATCGTGGTGCTGCGGCTGCTCAGGCTGAGCCTGGAGCAGCTTGGGCATATTTATAACTGGTGACAGTGGGGTTACTCACGTGGGGCAGGGTAAATGTTTGAATACAGGGAGGATGCTAAACATCTGACAGTTCCCCAGTGTCTCACAGACCTGACAAACAGAGGGGGATTTGAGCAGACATTTGAAGGGCAGAGCAGATTTTTTATGAGGAACTTCCTCTCCTGGGCAGATGGGACAAAAGGGGATAAAGCCAAGCAAAAACACACGGCTGCTTATTTATCACTTATATTCAGGAGAGCTGAGCCATACACACCTCCCACTGTGCAGGGGCTGCATAAACACATGAGGAGGTTCAGGTCCTGCTCCAGAGTTTCCAGTCTAAGATGAGGAATTAAAAAAAAAACAGCCACTCAGAGGGGTAGCAGCTCTGAAATCTCTCTGCAGATCTCCATCTGGTACAAGAAGTGCAGACAGGGGCATGTTCTCTCCACATCAGCTGCGCAGCGAGAGCGGCTTAGATGAACTCTCCTGGCTGGTAATAAAATGATTTTACATATGTAGGAAGCAGGATGTGCAAAGCCCAGGAGTCTGATCTTGTTTCTGAGATCAAACAGAGTCTTATTGTACAGGGGTGTGGAGCTGATGTAACTGTCTAGTGTGCCGGACACAATCGCTGTGGTTACGCAGCTGGACCGGAATAAAGCAAGTCTGTATCTGAACTCATTAATTTTTACAACCAACTGAACCGCTCTGCCTTTTTCTTTTGCCTTTTCAGTGGCAGAGGACCGTCACACTGCAGCAGAGGGGCTCCCCCCCAAGCCATTGGCCCCTCGCCTGTGGTGCAGCAGGCCAGGGCTGGCGCAGCGGGGAGCGGCCAGACCCGTGGACCCCCCAGCCCAGACGCCCACCATGTCCCCAGGGATGCTCAGCCAGCTGCATGGGTCCATTTCTGAGACAGGCCAGGAGCTGGGGGGATTAGGGATGAAAATGCAGGCTTAACGTGAGCAGAGCTATTGCTCTGTCAGCTACAGGTTATGTCAATGTTTCCATTAGAAACCCCCGTTTGCAGGGTTTATAGCTTGGCTGTGAAAGTGCCCTCCAGGCTGGGCTCTGGCAAGCCAGGGAAACCCGTGTTTTTCTCCTGAAATATTCAATGCAGCTGCTGCCACGCTTGCATGCTGCTTTTCACTGGCATGCAGGTCGAGGGGGCTTACTCGGTAAGCCACGCAGGCAGTGGCACTTGGCACGCTGCGCTGGGAGCCCCGCAAGCCCTGTGCTGATGGTCCCTGGCTGCGTGCAGGGAGAGTGCTGCATCCCCGGGGCAGGCAGGGCAGGCAGGGCAGGCAGGGCAGGGCTGCCTGGCCAGCACTGGCACCGTGGGATCCCTGGCTCCCAGGCGATGCTGCAATGCAAATAACAAGGTGAATTTACCAAGAGACAAACCAGTGGTGCAGCACCAGAGCCAGGGGCCAAAGCTGCTGGTGAGCTGTGGCAGGGTCGGGGTATGGGACTGGGACTCCTGGTTGCTTCTGGCCACCAGACAGGGACCAGGAAGCCATTTCATGCTCCTCTGATCAACCATCCCTGTGCTCCCATGGTGGCCCTTCCCAGGAGCCCGGCACAGAGCTGAGCATCCTGGTTCAGGTGTCTAACACGCAACCATGGCACGGGGATGGCATCAGCCCAGCACTTGGCAGAAAGTTTTTATGCAGTGGCTGGAGCCCTGTAGAAGGCTCCCCTGGCCGGCAGCGTGCAGAGCCTGGATCTGACCCTGTCCTGGCTGCTTGCTCCCAAGGGGTGCTGCCTGGCCATGGGACAAATGTGCACCCAGGTCTCCTCCCTTCATCCCACCCCTTTCCATTCCTGGGAAGCTGCTCCTGACACATACGCATTTGTCTATTATAAAGAGCTGCCAAGAGCACTTGCAGGCTGGGATTTTGCTGTGAGCATGACCTCCCAGAGCAGGCAAGATTACTTTTTTCCCTAGATCTTTCCACCTGGAAGGCTGGAGAAGAGGGTAGAGAGATGTCAGCACACCCCTGGGCACAGTGCTGGGCCCCCCAGTGCCACAGCACCCAGCCTCCCTTGCAGGGGGGTACGTGCACATCCCCCTGCCTGGCTGCGAGCATCCCTGGCCCCATGCAGAGGTGCTGCAGGTGGGCAACTCCCCCCACCCCAGGCTCTTTGCTCCTTGGTCCTCCCACCTCCCCCGGCACAGCTAATGGTCCCAAGGTTCAGGCATTGCCAAAATCTGCCATAAAAGTTTACCACCCCTGTCATCATCCGTTAAAATGATGGGGTGCCATCATTCCATTAAAGCAGACCCTGCAAAGATCTCAACTGAGCAAACTATGTCAAATGATTTGCATCTCTCCCCTGAGCCAGGACCCTGACCCAAGCTGGCTGAGCTCCACAAAGCCTCTCCCGCAGAGCAGCAGCCACTACATCCCCAGCCACACACAGCCTGCACTCCCCCACCACCCGTCACCACCACCCTCCTTCCAGGGGGTGGCCCATGGCCAGGGGGTCAGGGCTGGCCACAGCAACCCCAGACTAGCACAAGGCGGCCACCTGTGCTGGCATGAATGATGGTCCAAAGTCACCCCAGCTCTTGCAAACAAGGGATGAATCTTTGAGCTGTCCCTGAGATCCAAGGAACTCCAAGGGGGTGTCATGGCCCCGGCCTGCATGTTGAGAGGATGCTGGAGCGATGCTGCTGCCCCAGCAGGTGCCCAGAGGGATTATGAGGGGATGCAGATGGGGCAAAGCTGATAAAAGCAGCAGCACCCCACAGCCTCTGCTAAGGGACTTCCCACTCCCCCTTTACTGGGCTCGGTGCAGGTCTCCTGCCACTCAACTACACGTCACCCCCACAGTGAACACCTCCCAGCCCTGGCAGGCTGGAGGGAGATGCCCAATCTGTGTGGCTTGTGGGAACTGCCCAGGACCTGCACCCATGCTGTGGGGCTGCTTTAACCTCCTCTGGTGCTGAGGCTGGCATGGCCCCTGCCAGCAGCAGGAGGGTGAGAGCCCAGGGGCAGCAGGAGGGGCAGAGAGCGGGCCTCAGGGGGAAGAGCTGAAGCAGCTGAGGGCATAGAAAGAAATACAAAATATTAAAGAATGTTTTTTCAGCTTTTTACCCCTATGAATCTAAGCATCACCATTTAGATTTGCAGTTAACACTGAAGCATATCGTGCATTTTGGTCTCAGGCCATAGCACATCCCCAGACAGGCAGGAGTGGTGCAGCTGGGGCAGGCAGTGTAGGGGAGACAGCAGAGAGCAGCTTCTGGTCCCAGCTCAGAAACAGCCTGTGCTCCGGGTTCCCGTCCCTAACCATCCCACCGCGCTGGGCTCCTCGGTGGGGCTCCGCTCTGCTGCCCCGCCATACCCGTGCCTCTCCAAACTGCAGGCTCCGCTTGCCCAACAACCAATGGAGGGAGAAAAAAAAGGGGGGGAATGAAAAAAAACCCAACTCCTTTGCTGTTTTTCTGCTGCCTTTCCAGTATATTTGAGTTACCATGGTTAGTTTTCCACTGTTCTCCTTGACCCCTGCAGCTTTCCCTTATGAGTTAGTGTCCTGGAATGTCTCTTTACGAGGTGACTAGAGAAGTAAAGCTGACCTGATGCCAGTGCCCCCACACTGAGGACTTTATTAGTTTTTTAATTTTCTGTCTGGGTGCTCTCACTTGCCTCAAACTTTCCACAGCTGCTAGGATTTATTAATGAAGGAGGTTCATTTGTGTCCTGTCACCCCTTCCCCTGCTTGGTGAATTGGTGGTGTTACTTTGCCAGTTGCTATTTTCAATGGCTTTTTTTTGGGGGGGGGGGTCAGGAGATCTGGTAGAAGAGATTTTGTTTTTGCAGAATTATGAGAAAGCAAAATCTCTTTCATCAGACCTCCTGAAAACCTCTAAAAAGCCCGAAAGAAATATGGGGGCCACAGAAGGGAGCAACTGTGATAGGACCATCCTGATGGAAACACAGGACATGGCAAGTGGAGCTCAGCCAAGGGTCGGTTCCCCCAAAAATGCATAAATGCTTAAATATCAGGGTGTGAGGCAGCCTCCATGTATCCCATGCTGGAAGGGGCCCCATGACACCAAGCTGTAGGCTGAGGAGGAAGATGCTGAGGGGTGGTGAAGGACATGTGGAGATGTGTTGCACGGGCAGAAGGATGAACCAGGCTGAAGGAGCAGAGAGACCCTGTAATATAAACATGCAGAGGGCCAAAAGGATGTGGGGAGGGGGGAGAAGGGACAGACTTTTAAGGCAAGAGGAAAAACCGCCAAATATTTATTTGTCCATAAAGTAGGTCTCCATAGCAATGAAGTGCTTCACAATATATTTTCAAAACAAGCCCAGCCACACAGCACGCAGGCAGGGCTGCCGGAGGGGGGATGTGGTGGCTGCCCAGGCACCATGTACCCGGGGATGGCCTGTCTCGCTCGAGGGGCTGCCAGCCTGGCACAGGACCACAGGCAGGGGATGGGGAGGGGATGCTCCTTGCGGGGCACCAGGCAGCCCCAGCCCACACCCTGGGGGGTGGCAATGGGGTTACTTCTGTGCGGGGGCAGGGGGATGGAGTGCCAGCTGCTGCCTGAGGGGCTGGTGATGCCACCCAGACCGGCAGCAGCCTTGGGCCAGCGGCAGTAGGACAGACCCTGTCCCACCTGGTATGTGGCTCTGGGGTTATGGGGCACTTTGACTTCATTACTGAGCAAGCAGCATCGCCTGGGTGGGTGCCAGCAACAGCAACACATCCCTGCCTTACAGCTGGGGCAAGTCCTGCATGGGCCAAACAGGTGGCTTATCAGCCACCCTGGGAGACAAAGAGGGTTCCCCACGCCATCCCACCCCAGGGCAGATGGTCTGAAGGGGCCATCCTGAGCCCTGGGTCCCACGGGCAGCCCTCCCACAGCTGCCTCCTGCCTGCCACTCCACTGGGTGAACCCAGCTACTGCCTGACCCCAAAATATCTCGACAGCAGCACCACACACCTCTCCCAGAGCTTGCACTTAGACGAATGTCACTGCAAATAATTTGGCTCCAACCCGCAGAGACATAAATTCCATTATTTTGATGTCAGCTGCACAATTTGTTCCTGTAACAAGGTGTTTTAACCTCACTTCATATTCATTGTTCTGCCTGCTTTGATTTTACTGTAAATGACTGAATTCGCTTTTGATGTGGTGCCAGTGCCCCATAAATCTTGACACTCGCTGTAGGAAAGGAAAGAGCCCTCCCCACTGTTTGGGTTGCAGAGGGTGGTGGCAGGGGAGACTGCTGGGGTACTGGGAGGGTCTGTGCAGGGGTCCTGTACCACGGGAAGCAAGGTTTGGCTCTGAGCATCCACCTGATTTTTCCAGGCAGGGAAACAGTCCGTAAGAGGGGAGAAGGTGGTGGGGAGGAGGAGTTACGTTTCTCTTAAAACCACGAGCTGCGAGCCAGCTTCATTCAGAGATTCACGGCTCCTTTGAGGATCCAGCCGGCACTTCAAGCTTGCAAGGAAACCCCAGACCAAGCGCGATTTGTGTGGTTTGAGGTTTCATCCTGAGATGCTTTTATGTGTTTCAGTTCCCAGCACCTCTTCCAGAGCGTGCTGGAGGTGAAAAGGGGCAATAAAACCACCCCCCACAAAACCCACACTTAACTGAACATTTCCAAGCCTGGCAGCACTTGGGGGACGGAACCTTCCATTACTGCCATCGCCCAAATTCCTCCTAACCCCAGCAGCAGTCAGACCAGACTCCTGTTTTCCAGCCAGTAATGCTGCCCGGGTTTTGTTCCTCATCTGCATGAGCGTTTCTGCCCCGACTGCCCGATAATGCAGCCTGGTGAATTGTGGAGGTGTTACTTGCTGCCAGAGTCTCTGTTCCCTGGACCCTGCCTGACCTGGTAGGGACTGAGGCGCCATCCCCAATGCTCACGCCAGGGTGAGGGTTGGACTCGTGACCGGGAGGAAGCCGTGGCCCTGCCGCCACCAAACAATCGGCGGAAAGGGGCCATGGCCTTGGCCAGCGCCCTGGGGATGGGAACAGCTGCCTGCTGGCAAGGGCAGGGACCATGCTGCCTCCACAGGGGACAGACCCGGTCCTGCCCCAGCTGCATCACGGCTAGATGCCTTACCCTAGTGCTGCCCCACACGCATGGGCTTCGCTTCCAAGGGAAAGGCTGTAGTTTTCCTCAGGTTCCAGCAGACGAGTGCAGGAGCACAGGGAATTAGAGTGGTGCCCGGTGTGGGGTGCAGTGTGGGTGCCCGATGTGCATGGTGTCATGCACAGGGCACGATGCGCATTGCCCAGTGCCTGGTGTGTGTGGCACGGTGCACAGTGCAGTGCCCAGTGTGGGTGCCCCGTGCACACAGTGCACGGTGTGCATGGTGTGATGCACAGTGCGTGATGCACAGTGCACGGTGTGCGTGGTGTGATGCACAGTGCGTGATGCACAGTGCATGGTGCACATGACGTGATGCACAGTGCATGGTGTGTGTGGCGTGATGCACAGTGCCCAGTGTGCATGGTATGATGCACAGTGCGTGATGCACAGTGCACGGTGTGCATGGCGTGGTGCACAGCCCACGGTGCACAGCATGCAGCGTGCAGTGCAGGGTGCAGACGGCGCGCTGCCTGGCGTGCCCGGCATGGTGCCCGGCAGCCTGTACGCAGCGTGCGAGGCGCAGCGTGCGAGGCGCAGCGCAGGCGGTGTGCTGTGCAGCATGCAGCGCGCTGACCTCTTGCTGCCTCTGGCCCGGAGCAGGGGCCAGGAAGGGAAGTGCTGCCGGTCCCGCTGCTTTCATAGGAGATGTGGAGCGCAGGAGCCTGCCCAGATCCTAATCAGTGTGGGAAAGCAGCGGCAGGGCCTGCTCTTGCCGTGGCCTGCTGGAGATGCCTTTTATTTTCATAAGCTTTATCGCAGCCCGCAGCCCCGGATAAACCGCCGTAAATAAACGGAAGGGAGCGTGGCGGCTGGCCAGGGCTGCTCGCCGACGCACGCGCTCGCTGCCACCCCTCTCCCTGGGGGATGCCCGGTCACACGCCAACTTTCAAAGCCTTCCTTTCAGTCCTTTCAGTCCCCCACCACGGCCCTGCCACCGGGGGACCACATGGCCTCGCCACCGGGGGACCAGCCGGACAGCCAGCGCCCGCCGGCAAATTCCTGCCCTGCCCCAGCCTCCCCCCGTGACCCCAGCCTGTCACCAAGCCAGGGTCCTGCTCCCAGCACTGGTGTGACCCCTAGCAGGGCCGTGGCAGTTCAGGATGTGGCCAGCCCCCACCCTGGGACTAGGAGAGGACAGTTTCCAGATGGTTGCATCCTCTCTGGGTGGCAAGGAGGGGACTGCATCCCACAGGAGGGCTGAACTGGCAGCAGGTCTCAGTGCCTCCCCCCAGGGTTTCTCTCTTGTTGAATTTGAGGATTGCTGGGGTTTGCCACCATTCAACAGTGTGGGCTGGTTTGCTTTTTTTTTTTTTTTCCCCTTTTTTTCCTTTGCTAGAAAGTTTGCCTTTTATTTAAAAAGGTTTGCGTTCTTCTGGGAGCATGGAAAAAACAGGATCCCAGGGGTTGTTTCCATGCTGGCTCCACAGACTGACAAGGATAAAAGTTAACCCTTTCCCGTTTCTGTTTGGAGCTGCTGCGGGTGAAGGCCATCCCTGCCCAGGCTGGCAGCTGCCCTGCAGCTCCCACTGGCTCCCAGCCATGGGGTGCCCAGCTTTCCTGCAGCCTCATCCTCCCTGCGGCATCCTCCTCCCATCGCAGGCAGGGGCTGGGGGGAGATGCGTTTGCTTGTGTTTAGTTTTGCACCATGACTTACGGTAGCTAATTTTAAGCCATACCTTACCCCAGCATTTGCAGAAAGCAGTTTGCTGCAGTTGGGTACCAGGTTTTTGATTCCATGCGTGCCTTCCCTTTGCTGCAGTGGGACAAGCTGCCTGGGACCAGTGCGGGAGGGTTCGGTTACTGCCGGTTTATACCCTGCCTGCACTGCCACTTGTAAGGGAGGCCACCCAGCTGGTGCTGACAGCTTCTGCTGTTAAACCAACTCAATTTAATATAGAAATGGCACAGACCACAGCACTGTGAATTAAAGGTATATTAATTGCATGCCACATCACGTGTGCCAGAGCTTTGGCTGAGCACAGCTGGTCAGGTCAGGTCCACTCCAGCCAAGATGCGGCGAATACCCATGGGTGACTGTCACCTGCATTTGCCCAGGCACCACAGGCTCCGTAGGGCTGCACAGGAACCTCTCCTGTCTGCATTTGCATGGTCAGCAGCATCTCTGGGGCTCCCTCCATAGCTCCAGGGCTGCAGCAGAGGTGGCAGCAGGCAGCAGCCCAGGGCACATCTTCCCCTGCCCGCTTCCTCCTCACAGAAGCACTCCCCCCCACCCACCCCCCTGCTTCAGTCTCCTCCCAGCTTTTCATCCCATTTCTCCAGTTTGCCACAATCCTTTTTCTGTCTGCAGCCCCAGCCTTGCATGGCATGCAAATTTAATAAATACACTCTCTGTTTCTCCAGGCTGGCCGTTGATGGGAGTGCTCAATAGCGGCTTTCCAGCCCCACAGTGAGCCATTGAGAGCTGTTCTCGCAACACCGTCCCCCCACTCCCTCCACACTCATCCTGCAGCACCCTGGCCTCACTGCCCCAGCACCCTCTGGGCAGGGCAGGCAGAGCACCCCACACCTGCCGGCAGCTCCCATCCCACCGCCACCACCACTCCTCCGTCTGCAGGCTTGTTATACCCTACTGCTGAAGGAAATTAAATTGGCCTGACACGTCTCATTCTTGACAAAGCCATGTCAGGCATTACTCATCTCCGTGCTAACTTCCAGATGCTGACAGAACTGCCTTGGATTATTCATGCCAGCATGTTTCTGGGATGGGAAGTGCAATGGCTGGGCTGTAGCCACCTACTCCTCTTCTGTCCCTCAGTAACATGGGTACCGTGGTTGCTGGTCTTGGGGTACCAAGAGAGCATCTTCTGGGTGCTCTCACAAGTAACCACTGATGGCTCTGAGGTCCCAGCAGGGGGTTTGATCCTAAGATGTATCAGGCCCGGGCAGTCTGAAAACACTAAACACAACATGTGAGATTTTAAAGCAAAAAATATTGAGGGGTTGTTTCTCCTACTTCCGTAATACTTTTGCCGCTGATAAAGAGACATGCTGTGGCAGGACTGACCCCTCCAAATATTACAAATAAGAACTACTTTATTTTCCAGCTTTGCCAGAAGAAAATTTTGCAAAGGCAAACACGCTGACTTTCTGCAACTATTTCCACTCTTGGAAGAACATCCTCTTCTGTCAATATGAACACTTCCCTGTTGGATGTTCCAGTTACACTCCATATAATCTTTCAGGTGAGGATCTTTAGATGCTCTGCTCTCCTTGTGCAATATCTTGACTCCGAGTCTTGGCTCTGTTGAAAGCAAAGGAGTCTGAGATCTGTTGTGGGCTTGGAGGATGAAGCCCATGGGACAGCAGTGGAAAACATCCAGAATTAAGACTATATTTATGAGACTCCTTAGGAGGGACATTCAAAAGCTGTTGGTTTCTCACACAGGAGTCCTCCTGCAGAGCTGGGCAGCATGGGGTGATGGTCCCTTTTGCAGTGATGGTGCACGCTGAGGTTGTGTCCACAGTGTGAGCCACCTCCACATCTTCACTCTGGCTCCCAAGGAGATTGGGCTCCTTCTGGAGGTCTCCAGTCACAAGATAAGCCAAGGCCCTTCTCCCATGTCCTGCCTGTCTGAAAGCCTCCAGGGACCCTTCAATGGGATGTGGCATTGGCCACATGGCCAAGGAGCGTCCTTGAACTTTCCTCCCTAGGGTTTTATTCTTTAAGGTGCTCGTAATGAGAAAACACTCTCCATGACCTTCCCCAACCTGAAAGCATCCTTTATAAAAATAAAGTGCCCAAAATAGCCCTAGACAGTGCTTGACATTTGCCAGACAGCTGCTCTCAAGCGTGCTACAAAGGTTATAGATTGTGCTCTGCTTCCCTCCTCCCGTCCCACCACCACCCGCGTGAACCTTGGAGCAGGGCCAGGTTCCATGGAAGTCTCGTGGTTTGAAAAAGCCAGATTCGAGAGGGAGCTGGGACGCAGGGAGGTGTTTGTGCTTCTCTGCCTCCCATCCCAGCTGGGCATCTCGGAGCAGAGCTGGGGTGGCTACTGCAAGGGGAGCTGCAAAGCCCTGCGTTAGCTCTGCCCGTGCCTGAGCTGGCAGGAGGCTGCTGCAGAAG